>VXBI01013021.1:51945-96542 GCA_013397375.1 Toxostoma redivivum
CTGCCTCCCCAGCTCACCCAGCTCACCCAGCACACCCAGCCCTGCCTCCCCAGCTCACCCAGCTCACCCAGCACACCCAGCTCTGCCTCCCCAGCTCACCCAGCTCACCCAGCTCACCCAGCCCTGCCTCCCCAGCTCCCACACTCACAACCCCTGCTGAGCTGTTAAGGCTTGGCCCATGAGGGTGCTCAGCGATGGTTTGATCCACAAATCCACAATGGAAACTACAAATTCCACAATGAAATCATAGAATGTTCAGGGGTTGGAATGGACCTTAAATATCATCTAATCTCAAGCCCCCTGCCATGAGTGGGGACACCTCCCAGATTGCTCAAGGCTTTATCCAGCCTGGCTTTGAACACTGCCAGAGATGAGGCTTCCACTGGGCAACCTGTTCTATTCTCACAGTAAAAGATTTCCTTCTAATATCTAACCTAAATTTCCTCATTTTCAATTTGTACCCTCATTACAGATCCAGGTGAGAATCCCTCTCTGGCGTCCTAGTAGGTTCCCTTTGAAGCTGAAAGAGGACACACCATGCAGGTGCACTTCTGAATCCCTGCAGCTGGAAAAAGGGAATCCAATGCACTGGTTGAACCCACAGCTATGGATGTGGCTCCCCAGAAAGGCTCAGCACCATTGCAGACATTGCAGTGGTGACAGAAGCCCTCAAGCCTTGAGAAATCCTGGTCATGGTGGCATTGCCGACTCCTATAGACCTCAGTGTCCTTTTTTACAGACACTTTTGCAAAGCTACAGTATTACTTAACTATCCATTGCCCGGCAATGCAAAGTTTTAAGCCAGAAACCAAAACAAACAAACAAGCAAACAAAACCAAACCAAACCAAAACAAAAAAAGACGTGTGGACAGACACAGACTGGGGATTTTCTCGCCTTGCTGCCCACGGTGCCCCTCTGTTTCCCCCTCCCTGTTCCCCGATGAAGCCCAGCAGCAGCAGCAGCAGCGCTGGGCAGGGTCCCTGCGCGATTCCCTGCTCCATCCTCCCATGGAATATCCCCACCTCCTGGTTAGCGCCCAGATCACAGCTCCGGCCCGGGGGAGGCATCTCCTCCAAGCCTCCTCCCCCCTCGCAGTTTACACGGTCGCGTTTTTACCCTCTCCTGAGCTATGTTTAGAGGTCAGAAATGTTAAATGTTTGATGCCAGGCCAACACTGAAATACAGAAATAAAAAGACACCTTGAAGAGTTGAAATCCAGTTTCACGAAGTCAGTTCCAAGAAGTTTCACTCTCTCCTTCCACTGCCATCAGTTATTTGCTGCCCAGCACCCAGGCAGCAAAAGCAGGGATCCACCAGAGACAGAAGCTGTGGCTGGCAGAGAGGGACACCATGGAGCAGTACAGAGAGCTGGTGAAGTCTTGAGGAGCTGGCAGAAAGGAGTGGCCCAGGGAATGCAGGACTGGAAGAAACACGTGGAAAAATCAGGGGGTGACTGATAGATAATGAGGAACTTTATTAGCTGAGATGGTGAGGCTTAGAGAGAAACTGAGATTGAATTCGAGGGAATTTCCACATAAGGACAAAGAGCTGGGACAACACAGAGCAGGGAAGGAGGGAATAGTGGATCAGAAGCAAGAAATGTTTGGGAGAGACTAACCCAAGAAGAAAACCTAAAGTAGAGAAGTGGTCAGGACTGGAATGAGAAAACTGGGAAAAAGACTGACCATGGTTTGAAACATGAGGGAATCCAGGCTGCTTGAATGTCACAACTCCTCTGCTTGCAGAAAGAATCTGTGAAATCCAGTGGCAAAGTGTGACTCATGTCCATGAACTCAAATTCCAAGTCACTGTAGTGAACCCAGAGGTACCAGGACAAACAAGATGTAGTTATACAGTGTTGTGTTTCATCCAAGATATCTCCAGTCAGACCCAGTTTGTCTATTTAACAGCCAGGAAATCACAGAAGGAATAAAATCAGCTTTTAAATCATCAACTCCAACACTACCATTCAGGAATACCGGAATTAAGTTTGCTTCAAAGAATTCTAATTTAGCTCCATTTCATATTATAGCACAGCACTTAGAGATAACGTAATTAAAATCATTATCTCCCTTTTTTTTTTTTTCAGGACTCTCTCACTGCAATATCCTTTGATGTAGGGTTGGGGGTAATTTTCCTGTAATATAAAATCAAGTGGCTTGTTTCTTTAAAGTAGATTAAAGTTGAATTATGGCTGTGTAACATCATTTTAGGTCTCTGGTTTCTCAAGCAATACTCACAGAGTTGGCAGCAGAATTCTGTTGGCCAGACAGCAGGATTTTCATTTGCCCTTGCTTTTCCCTGTATATATATTAATACTATATATATTTATCAAAAATCAAACTACAATAAAAATAAACTACATAAATCCATCATCTTATCTCTTATAAAACTGCAGATATGATCTAATAACAAAACATACAGCCAGGGTGACTTCTGTGATCACAAAGCAAAAATTACTCCAAATTTCTGCTTTGTGCACTGATCACATAAGTAACCTATAAAGAGATTGGAAAACTTATTTTAGATAAGAATAAAAAGTAGTAGCCAGTTTGGCTAACAGCCAAATCACAGTATCACCATGCACCACTAAAATTTACTTTTCAGAAAAAGAGCTTGGCACTTTGTGGTAAAAATCAGGGTCTTTTTTGGACTTCTGCATCTGGGCATCCAAATTCTCTGTTGTATTTCATAACCCTGACCCACATCTAACAGTCCTACTGTAATTATGAGCATCTATTCTAACACTTGAAATGAATAAAGAGAAGTGATTTTCTGCAAGCCTTTGCTCCAATTCAGTGAGATAATAACAAGTCTATAACTAAGGAAAATGTTTTTTTAGCAGATGAATCAGGTGGATCACCCAAGTAACTCAAATCACCAAGGCTTATTTGTTTGATGTAATTCCTAATTGTTTCTGGAATCAGTTGAGTGCCTTCCCTCAACAACAAGTTTGCCTTATTAAGCTTATCCATGCAAGAGAGAGGGATTCTTGACATGCTCTGGATTGCTTCTGCTTCCATCTGTGCTAACCAGCAGTGAAGAAAGTTTTGCTGTGCTTACAAACCCCACAGCTGTAACACTCCCAGTCACAAGATTTACTGGAGTTGTTAAAATAAAGTGGGAGAAGAAATTGTTATAGGTCTTGGAAACTACAGAAGGTTGCCATTTAGACCACACTCAGATCCCAGAGGAAATAGGATCAACAACAAAATATTGTGGGATATGGTTCTCTGTCCACAACCAGTTCATGTGCCAGAGAGTGATTCCTCTTTGTGAAAGGATTTGTTTCATACTTTAAAGGATCTCAGGTATGTTATTGACATTTTATGATATTGTTAATGGACTCTCCAGATCTGTATTCCTAATGATGATTTGCCATTAGGCAGCATTGTCTGTTTGAAGGTTTATTTGGGATTCCTGAGAAGTAGCACCCCACACAGAGAGCAGGAATCAGCTATTTAGCAGCATACTGTGATACCACAATAGTGTCAGCTATTCCGAAGGGAAAGTGAAAAATGTATTTCACTGAGACCTCAACAAGAATGCAGCAAGAGTGAAAGTAATAATCCAGTCGCAGCCAAGATGCCAGGGCTGTCTAAAACAGAAGCAAAAGGCAGTCCCCCAGGTTTTCAAATCCTTGTTCTCACACTTCAAGCTCTCACATGCCACCTGTACAGTGTTTATTTGCATTTCTACAGGACATCAGGGCAGAGAGCCACAGAAAGGAAGGTACTGACTACCCTGACTCAGAAGTGTCCCTTCTCCAATCACAGTCAGGCTGCCAGTTCTATCTGAAATGCTTTTGTTTAAGTAACAAAATTTTTAAAATATATAATAAATAACCAATAACAATATCTAGATTTCTATGAAATTTCAGTAATTCCCTCCTGACAAGTGATTCTGCAAAAACTGAATGTTCACTGGATGTTGTGAGTTCTCAGATCAAAGGCTTAGATATAAAAACACCAAACCTAACAGGCCAAATCCTGTTTATGGAGTGTCAGCTTCTTGTGCATCCCTTGATGCTCTTGTTGAGCCTGTACTGGTTTTCCATACAAACCTGAGGGGTCTTGGTGAGCCAGAGAAACCCTTCTGAAGGCAGAACTTCACCTTGAGCTGTAAGGTTTTGCTCTAGAGACCTTTGCCTTTTTTGCTGTGTGACAACAGAGTTTTGTTAAGCAGCAGAACAAAATGAAGCATTCTGAAAAGGGTCAAAGCAAAAAACAATTCACCAAAGGAAATGTTCTCGGCTGTCTTGTATTCTCTGCATTTCAGGGAGAGGTTTGCTATTCATATCTTTCCTCCTGATCTCTTTCCAGGCTGGTCTTCATATTTTTGACCTCTTTTCTCTTTATTTTAGGGCCCTCTCCAACAGCTTATAAATGTCACCACTTGTCATGTATAAATTCATTTTCAAAACAGACTAAAAGCTCCCAAATTTCCCTTGCTGCAGTTCAGTGACCCTCCCAGTTTTAGAACAACAAATACTTTGTTGTCTCTGATATTCCCTCTTCATAATTCCTGACAGTGCAATACAGGACATGAGTTATCCCTTCACTTCAAGAACAGCCTGGCACAGGGAATCCCAGTTTGGGTTGGGATAAATGGAATCTTCAGGCAGCAGTGTGAGCAGCCTGTGAGTGTGACACCCTGAGATGAGGGTATTTGCTCTGTGCTGTGCAGAAGGAAGGAGTAGGGATGCTGTGGGAAGGGTGACTTGGCACAGGACCACGCTGCTGCACCTCCCTGCTCCCACAGCACCCACTGGAGATCTGGGCCCTTTGGAGCAGCCAACACAACTGCCCAGGTAGCCACTGGCTAGTGCAGACCTGGCTGATGGTTTGATCAGCCTAAGGAGTTTTAGTGGCAGGTTCTGGCTGAGCTGGTTAATGACTCGTCACAGCAGCAGTTGTGCTCTCAGAGCTGATGCCTGAGAGCTGAACCTGCTGAGGAAGCAGCAACCACAGCCCAGACCTGCTTTGTTTGGAGCAGTCCCTCTGATCCTGAGATGGCTTAAACTCACAGGAATTCAGATCCAGGGATTCTTACAAACATCCCAATGCCTTGAACCGGTGCCAAGAGATCCTAACACAAACTCTGGCTGGCTGCAGGGTTAAGTTACATGAGAGGCACAAGCACACACAATTAGACATTTACACCTGTTCTGCCTTGGGGAGGTTCATGCTGCATAAAAACCTCACAGGAAGACACCACACCTGTCCCAAGGTAACAACAGGGGTTGGTGCAAGGTACCTGTGCATGGATTTACAAAGCTGACAGGAAATATTTAAGCATGCAGGATGAGAGAACAGAAAGCTAAGAGGAGGTTTTTCCTCAGCCTATAATATTCTCAGTTTTCAGATCTCCTTGATTGCTTTTTGTGACCCTTTGGCTGGCTGAGAAATTCTGCTCTGTACCTTCAAGCTGCCCCTCATAAAATACATCAACAGCTCCCTAAAAACTGGGCCTATGCTTCAAGTTCTTAACTGAAGCTGGGATTTGTTCATGGACATTAGGTTTGGAGCCACAGGCAGTTTACAAGCTGATATTTGGTATTGAAAAGTATAACACCATTATTATAATTTATTTGCATTATAAAGCCACTTAAAGGACGTGGTGAGCAGAAAATTAAACATGTGAAATGCTGATCATAGATGTAGCAAAGCCTCTCTTTTCCCCAGAACATATTGGCAAGATAAATTGCTGTTCTACAGTAATAGATATCTGAGTATCTCTTTGATTCAGTTTAAATTATATCTGAATCATATTTAATGAAAGTTTCACAAAAATGCTGTGTGATTAAAGATCAATCATTAAGAGTGTGTTTATCAGTGTGTAGTACCACTGTTAAATTTAAAAACATTCTTAATAGTCCTTTGGTATCTAATTATTCTATAATAATGCTTATTAAATTTAAATTAATTCAGCAGCTGAGATGCACAACTTAAACCAACTTCAATTTAAAAAACAGCTAAATTATCCCCCCAAAAATAAATAACATCAAATAAAATCTAAACTCAAATAATTTTGAATTAACTGCTGTTCACCAAGATTTTATCTGAAATAAAATGGTCTCAGTTGCTCCATTTTTACAGTTACACCTGCATGTTGCAGGTGCCTGATTCAGACACCCTTTGGTGGGTAAATCACTGTGTTCTGATCATCTTCAAAAATTACCTCTGATGGGTAATTTGTTGGCAATAAAAATAGTAACTTGTTTCTTCAGTTTCATCTGAGGCTGGAAAGCTCTAAAGATGAAAAGGAAGCAGTGTTTGGCAGCATCAGGAGAGGAAGATTCACAGAATATTCTGAGCTGGAAGGAACCCACAAGGATCTTGAGTCCAACTCCTCAGTGAATGGTCTGTACAGGGATTGATCCCACAGCCTTGGCATCATTAGCACCATGCCCAACTCACTGAGATTATGTTCCATTTGATACATTATAATAAGCTCAGAAAATAATTTTTTATCCCTGTTTTCTTCTGCCTATCTTCCCAACCTTTTCCTAGAATCCTGAAAAAACAGGATGATCTGACCTCCAGAACAACCTTCATCTATTTATGTGTCTAGATTAGCCACGGAATTCTCTCTGAAGGGAGAGAAGGGAGAGAATGCTGGAGGGAAAAGTGCACTCAGAGCACACTCAGGTGACAGGGACCCTTCCACAAGCAGGGTACAATAACACAGTGCAGAGCTGCAGGACCTGCCTGGATCCTTCCACAACAGCACCCAACCCTCAGAGCCACCAATATCTTCAAACACGAGGCCACCCACAGGCAAACTGAGCCCAAAACGCACTCGGAGCACAAACCCGAGCACAAGAGTGGCTGTGCAGCTCTCAGGTGAGAAATCGTTCCACCCAAATGGACCATGAATGTAAACACTGACTAACGAGAGCAGTACAGATTGGGCCATTAAAAGCAAGGCAGAGATGAATGGAAATGTCTGAGCAGGAACATAAAGCAGCCCAATTTCTGCCACTAAGTAGGAGTGGGAGTATAACAGTGCTTGTTATAGAGTTGCTGGCAGTGATGTTATTGTTAAGGCTGAAAAAGACCTGACATTCCAAATCTCTTTTCCCTTGTAAAACAGCAAGATTTGGAGCTTGATCCTTGCTTCAGAGGTAGCTACTGCAAGTGCTTGACAAAGGAGAAACACGGCGTGGAGGAGAAGAAAAAAAACCAATGGATTACAGAATTTTGTGCTGAATGCAGTCCCAGATGAAGGTGAGATTTCAGTTCCACCAAAGTTCAGAGCTGGGATCTTTTGCAGATTTGCCCCACCACAGTAATAACCAGACAATAACCCAATGACAGCAAAGATCAGAGCCAGGAAAACCCACATTTCATGAGAGAGGACAGGTGAGACAACCACCAAATCCAGACAAAATGGGAAGGAGGTACAGCTGTAGGGACTGATGTCTGTAATCTCAAGAGTGGAAATGGAAGCCTTGTAATTAAAGCAGTTCCCATTTAAAAATAAACATACACAAATACAGCTAGAAAGATCCTTGGTTGGTTTTGTTTGGTTTGGTTTGGTTTGTGTTTTGTTTGTGTTTTGTTTTGTTTGTTTTTTGGAGGGTTTTTTATGTTTGGTTGGTTGGGTTGGGTTGGTTTGGTTTCTTTGCTTTATACAGAAAATAAACACTTGAGGAAAAATGGGGACTGATTGGTTTCTTGTCTGGTTTGTTGAAGTTTAGGATTTATTCTTATTTTATCCATCAACAAAAAATTCTAATTCATCAATTTTATTTGTGAATTCCAAAAAAGGCTAATTCATGGTTTGGTTTAAGAACACTTTTTGGTTCTTAGAAATTCCTGGCTGATTCCACTGGGCTTCTCACAACTCAGGCTGAGAACCATTCTGAGGCAAGAGAGAGAAGAGCTGAGCAGAGGATTTTGAAGTTTGAACGTTTGTCTTTGTTACGACCAGAAATGAAACCTGAAATTTTCAATGAAGGAAAATTTGTACAACTTGGGAAATAGTTTCAGTGCAAAATTGAAACAATAATTCTAACATGGCCTTTTAGAATTTGACCTTTTTATCTCTTAACAACATTCAAATATAATACAGAATTTGAATATTTGAAATGAAAAGTAATTTCAACATTTGAAATTTCTACTTTTTGCTCTGAAAATGTCAAACCAGGATATTTCAACTTTCTGGGAACTTTTTCCCCTCCCATTTTCATTTGAAAATGGGAACTTTCAGCTTGGGCTGCTCATTTACAGGAATCACCAGGACAAGTGGCTGTCAGCAGAAAGGGGAAAGCTGATGGACTGCTCCATGATCGAGTTCAGCCATTAATTTCTTATTCCACTACCCAATACCATTTCTTTTTGGTAGGTTGTGGATACTCTAAAATATTTTTTTGTTATCACATGATTATGCAATTGTTTTAGGCTGAAAATTTTCTGTCACCTTTTTATGGGTGAGAAATAACGGTGATAACTCTGATTAAATCCGAATTGGGCTGTGAACCAGAAGTGCCAACCCCTCGAGTTACCTTGATGCAAAGCTGGAGTGAGATAAATCAATTTATCCCCCATTCACAGATGTTTTGTCCAGTTCTGCACTGGAACTCTGAGGTCCTACATTTGCACCTCAACCCAGCCATTCCTCATGGACAGCTGCTGGCCAGCCTCTGAAAAGCAGCTAATAACTCTACCTGCATTTACAGATAATTTTGAGATGTCTGAGTGGAGAGAATTACAGAATGACTAAAAGTTATTATGTATCATGCATGTGTTTGCCCATAAATAATAAATTCCTGAAGCAGACCTAAGAAGTTCCCACTCCTGTCTACCTTTATAACAAATTCATAAGCAATAGCATTGTACATGATTACTCACTCAGCTGTTCCCTTTCCAATGATAGGTTTCCCCCTAGATCCAAATACACCTCTCTCCTTATTTAAGTTGCATGGATTTTGTTATTTTAAATATTTCAGAATGGAAACACCCATTTGTGAAGCAAAAGTGTAAAAAAAAAAGTGTTGTCTTGTTTGTTTCTAATTCTTTACACTATTTTTTCCTTAATGCTCCTTATTTAGAGCTCTTCCCTTGTTTATAGCCCAGAAAATTGCCAAATCTGATCAATATTTTTTCCCTGATGGTCTGTCAGGATTGCCACAGTCAAGTTGCCAGACTCTGGTGGTGGTGGGTCTTTGGTAAATCCCAGCCCCAGCCCTGGCCAGCTGAAATGGCTGCTCGGGCTAATTTCCCTGTCTCTCTGCATCCTACCAGGATTTTACACTAGAAATAAATTGTCACAGGGAGAATATTTAAATTCAGGAAACAAAATGTTCCCACTAATTCAATGTAGCCATCTCCTGCCTACTAAAAGTTATGAGTTATGTGTGAAGTAAAAAACCTCTCTGCTGCATGAGATAATGAGAAAACGGGGATTCTTTATTCATTGTACTTGTCCCTCAGCACATAACATTTGTATATCATGCCAGGACTAACCTGTGTCTCTGCACTTATAGCCACAGACCAGACTAAATGCCTGCCCTTCACTGTTTTTACGTCATGATTCATATACTCTCCCTGCTCTTTCTGACTGCCTGCAATTACTTATGACAAATGATTCTTCAGTGTACTGTCTGCTTTACCTTTTCAAAATGTTTCCATGGTTCACAGATAAGTCAGCTAGTGTACACTGTACTGTCTTGTGGGAAGTAAATCCCAGGACAAGCACAGGAACAGGTTCCACACCATTTTGCTGGCAGAGCTGCAGACATCCACCTCACTCAGCTGCAGCATGAGAAGCCTGGACCATGCCAGCAGGGCTGGGGCTCCTCCACCACAGCACTGTGCAGATCCCCAAGGAACAGATGGTTCCCTACAGATGGACTCTCCTAGGAACATGAATCCTTGCTCCTCTAGGAGGTCGATGTCATCTACAACAAAACATCTGGTCAAAAAAATCAGTATTTTGATATCCGCTATGAAAGAACATCCAGCTGAAGGACGCCTGTTGGCCAGTTTGTTGAGCACATCTGTATCCAGAGGTGAATTCTGCCTGGACTGAAACCTCTGAAAATCATGGGGGAGCTGATTCTGCCTGCAGCTCCAGCAGTGAGTATCAGGGAGCTCCACTGACCTCAGGGAGTGTAAGTGCCAAGACACCCAATCCATGGCCTCCTCCTGGCAGCACAGAGTGAGCTCCCCTCTCAGCTGGACCTGCTCTTGTCCCCCTGTGCTGAAGGGTTTGGAGTGAGGATGCTGTGCCACTCCTGCTGCTCAGTCTGCCCAGCTCCAACACCTTCCCTGCCCACCCGTGCTGCTTGCCCGTGCCTGTGCCCATCTGAGCCTGTGCAGGGTGGTGGGCTCTTTGGGCAGACAACGAGGGGTTAGCTGGGCAGGCAGCACAAGGCTGCTGGTGCCATCTGCTCTGCGGGGAGCATCCCCAGGGAGCAGTGCTGGTCACACCCCCCGCACCTGACTGCGCCTGTTGATCACCACGTGCTGAGGAAGGGCAGAAAAGCAGAGCCAGGCAGGACGTGCCTGTTCCCAGGCAGTTGTGGCAGCCCCTGGGAGAGGCAAGGGAGGCATGTGAGATTCCGTGCTGTCATCACAACACTTGGCACTGAAAAGGATTACCCTTCTTGTGCTCCATTTACAGAATTTTCAGGGCTTCCTCTTGCAAAACAGATGCAAAACGCTGCCATCTGTTCATCGTGCCCATGACTGTGCAAGATGAAGAAGTAAAAAAAGTGCCCGCATGGGGAAGCTGTTATCATCCAACCCAAAAGCAGACACAAGGCTGTACTGTGCAAGGGAAGGGCTGTTGTCATGGGGTCTGATTTGTAGCACAGTCATTTTCAGTTCTGAAATATTCACTCACTCCCCGGCACCTTAACCAAATAAATTCAGTGAACCCCAGTAAGCAGAGAGTTTATGGATGTGGCAGGTCCTGGAAGAGAGCAAGGATCCAGTGCCTGGCCCCAGAATTACTTATACAGAGGGAAGAAGAGAGACAAAACATAAAACACTCAGTAGCTGTGCTGATAGGGTGTCAGACTTGTGCCTGGGCACCAGAGCCAAGCACCAGCCAGCCAGCCAGCAGCTCTGTGCTGGGATTGCTGCATATGGTCAGACCTGGGTCATCCTCCCTTCACTGATTTTGTTGGCAAGAAAACACCCAGAGTGGGCAGGTCCTCCCAGGCTCCAGATGCACCTTGAGCTGGCTGTTGAGATGGACCCAGCTCCACAGCCACATCCCCACAATTGTGCCTCTGGCTGGAGAGGGAAAAAACAGCTTCTGTGGGAGAAGAGCCCTGCAGAGAGAATCCACGGCACAAAAGGTTGTCCTAAATGTTTTGTGCTCTGGTCACTGGTATCCCTGCTCCTCGTTGCCCACAGTGAGTGCCAGCTCAGGCAATTGCTGTGGTCACAGCTGGCTGTGCTGCCTCTGACACAAATCCCAACCAGGGACAGAGGCACTGGCATGGCAATTCCACACAGCACCACTCAACTTGTTTTCATGGACAGGGAACCCAGACACTGAATTGTCAAGTGCCTCTTAGAATGCAGAATGCCACGCTAAAAAAAGCCAAGGGAAAGCAATTCACAGAGAAGAAAAGGATGGAAATATCTATCATTCAACAGCACTGACAAAAAACAAACCCTGGCAGCAGGCTCCTATGCACTGCCTTGTTTATGCCAATGTTGGTTGCAGCTCCTGTTGGGATCAGAAGCACAACAAATTGTCTGTTTCCCTGAATGCAGAGGGCTCTGATAGCTACTGACCATGCTGACAGAGCCCATTGCCTGCATTTGAATGGGAACGATGGATAGGAGAAACAGCCACGCTTGAACACATACAAGATTGTTTTTATAAATCCAAGACTGTATTTACAAGTTCTAGCTTTTAAGGCTAAGGTGTTTTATTTACTTTGCTGGTTTTTTAATCGTGAAAAAGCAGGAGAGCAATCCATCTACCTGAACTGGAAGCTTCTTATAAATAAACAGCAATAAAAAGCAGCACTTGGAATTCATTTTGCCCACTTGTGTTTTGTCTGAGTCCCCCCCAGAATCTAAATCAACAAGAGATCAGACTGTAGTTTGTGAGTAAATTTCCCTCAACAGAAACAAACAAAAATAGACAAAGATACCCATCCTCCTCATACTTTATGCACAGTAATGCAAGTTATTTTCCACTCCATTTAGACTTTTCACCTTCCTTTCATTTACCCTGTTTTTTACAGTTCAATAAATATTTTTCCAAGCTCCACTTGCCAAACAAAAGAGTTTAGCTTCAGTGTTACTCCTCTGACAAATATCCTTATGGTGTTGCACATGTGAGCCATTGATAAACAAATTAAAATTCTGTCCCAGCTCAGAGCTCAGCTGGCCCATTTCATCTTGCGGTATGGGTTTGTAAAGGTCTGGGTGTCTGTCATCCTCCCCTAACCTTGTCTTTGTCAAAGGGATACAAAAGCCTGCACGCTCGGGGCCTTACGATACTGATTAGTGTGAGTGACAAAGTGGAGTAGCAAGTCCACTCAGCCCTTCATAATAAATCTATCAAAGAGTAATAGAATTCCATCAATTCTGCATCATCCCCGAGGGTCGCTGTGCTGGGATGGAAAGTGTGTTCCGCTGGGATTGTACAACTGTTATTATTCAATTACACTCTTTTCTTCCTAGTTAAAGACCATGATATCATTATCACTTAATGAATACATATAATTGGATCTGGACTCTATGTTTGGCTGATGAATACCACTCACTATTCATTCAGTCTCAGCTCATCTTCTGACCATTTATTATAGACTTTTGGCTGAAAACCATGATGACAAAGGGAATTTGAAATTAGCTGAGAATTCATTCAATGCTCAGTTAGACACAAAGGCAAAATACAATTCTGACGTGTAAATGAGGCTGAGACCACACAGAGAAGTTTTGCCTAAAAGTTAATTGCTGTTGATTTCTACACAAACACATTGAGGTAAGAGCAAAGATATTTTTAAAGACAGTCTCACAACTTTGCAAGCAAGCAGAGATTTCCTCTCTCTCTTCCCCAATCTGGAAAAAAAAAACTAATTGTCTCAAAGGTAAATACTAGATCCTTTGATTTGGTACTTTATTTCCCAACTTAGGCAAAATATTAGCTTTAAAGATGTCATCTGAGGCCATTATGAGCTTTAACTCAGCCCTGCTAAGCCAAACACCATTTTATGATTAAATAACATTTAAATCTGATAAAGCAAAAGTGCTTTCTATACAGTATATTTATTACACCTAATATCGAGACCATCATTAAGTTTCATCAAACAGTGTGCCCCCAAAGGAAACTGGCCCTCCTATTCATATTGTTGGGAGTAAATGTAGCATACCTCCTTTGGATCACTGGTGAACAGGCCACCTCATTAATCCTAGTTAGTAGATGCTGCTGGGCATGTGGAGCAGCCAAATCCAGATGCTACCCACAGAGCCTCTCCAGGCAGTTAGGGAATCACAGAGTACCACCTCAAGCCCTCCATACATCACTTCAAATTAAATTTACATTAAGTGCTACTCCATCAGAGCCGAGAGAAGCTGACATCTTTGGAAAATGCAGATGATAATCCATTAAATCCTATTATATACATGTCTTCTAATTTTACTTAAGCTCATGCATACCAAAGTGTGAGTTTGTGTTAAAAATTAAAGACCCTTTTACTAGAACAAAAGACTTTATGAACTGTTGACTTTGGGAGGGTTTATTACAGGATCAGGCTATTCTGTCAAGACAAGTAGACTTTTTTTTTCCCCTGTAAAATTTCTGGTTAATCATTTGTTCCTGGGATCTTTTTTCAAATGCACAATGTGTCTTTGCTATTTCCATCACCAACTCTTTGTTCTCCCAGATAGAAGTGCAGCCTCTTTAACTTAATCAAATGTTATGAATGAAACAGTGGGACACATATTGTCTCCTTTTGCAATTAAGAAAATATTTGCTGGCAGCTTCCAAACTGGCAACAGTAAGAAGATGCTATAAAATCATCACAGTGAAAAAGCTCAGGATTTAATTGCCCTATTACCACATATGTCAATCCCTTTGTCTTGGAGTGCTAGAGCAGAAGCGTATTTATGNAGTCACAGTTTTTACTTTTACTTTGATGAATCTCTTCTAATTTCAGAGCAATGATATTACTATTTTTGATTCCAGGTACTTATTTTTTTACATTTAAACACTGTATTTTATGTTTATGTTTCTGTCTGATTTGCCTTTCTGCAAAAATTGAAAATATACAGATTTCAGAGAAAAGCAATAATTATCTCAGATATTAGGCAAAGGTACTATAAGGAAACACATCAAGAAATAAAAGACACACAAATGCATATAGACACAATTAATTTAGAAGTTATTTATCTAACCTTTTAATATTTAATCAATGTTTGGATTTCAGGCTTAAATTGGCTTTAACTTTCAAACCAGTTCTTTCCAAGTGTTTGACTCAATGTTTCCTTCACAGAACATGTAGTACACATATTTATATATACATACACATAATAAAAACGAGTTAGCTTTTAACTATTGTCAGTCTTTGGCAATGGCAAAAGTGATGGGGCAGCCTGTTGTCTGGCAGAAATAAGTGTAAAGCCATAAAATTCAAGTGAATTAAGAAGCTGACTGAAGCTTTTCCATGGGATATTTCTGATTTATGTCAGCTGAGGATGTTTCCCTACATTATTTTCTAGAAATACAGAACTAGCCCAAGTTTACAGGCTGGGTTGGTCCTTTTTTCTCAGCCCAGTATGATCAACACCTTTGTGATGCCTCGTGGAGGACCTCAGGTGCTGTGGAAATTGGTGGGGCAGCTCACCACAGTCTGATTTTGAAGTATTTTTTAATATTACAAATACAGGCTCTGAGCAGGACTCTTGGAGGATGGATAATAAAACAAAACACATGCAATTTGGAGGTGGTTTTCAAAAAAGGAGAGGCATTGGCTACTCTCATAAACCTTTGCTCACCAGCCTGTCTGAAGAGTTGTACTGAGGCTTCCTCACCAAGAAGGACATATGACAAATAAAAAAGTGATGTCACCAATAATTAAAATTGGAGAGTTCAGTTTAATCTTCTTGCACAGGGATTTATGCTTGTTACTGCCATTAAAATTAGTAGGATCTGCTTCCATAAATTCCCATTCAGCAGGTTTATAACATTACCCAAATTATTGCTCTATAATATACTTACACCCTATGATTTCAGAAGATTCCTTTACCTCTGAACATCCCTAGCTCCAATTTTAATAAATCATCCCCATCAGGAAAATATCAAACAACATCTATCATTTCAAGTTTCTTATTTCATTTTTAACAAAGAGACATAACTTATTATGTTTTTGTTCGTGATGGGTCAAATTTTTTTTTCAGAATTGCAAGTAAATGTTAACTGAATTGGATGATAAAAAATAAAAAAAATTTAAAAAATTTAAAAAAACCCACCTAACTATTAGATTATAGTTAAGAATTAATAGTAGCCTCTGAAAGATGAGGCTGAATTACATAAACACATGATGAAAAAATCATATTAAAAGCTATGTAAAAGAATGCAGGGTCATTCCCTTCTTTTCATATTTTAGACTGCCTTTTCCAGGGACTAGAAAGGAATCAGTCAGGCAAAGACAATCCCAGGCTCTACTGTGGGATTCACAGCCCATCTCCATTGCTGATCTCCACAAAACAGAATAGAGACACTTTTGGACATTTCCAGAATCTGGTGTTTGAAATAGCTCAGAAAAAGCATCAGGCCTATCAAAAATAAAGCCATATATTTAAAAATTATCAGGTTTTCAACAGTATCCATGAGAAATAGTTCACTGAGGGAATGCCAAGTACAACCAAAACTTACCTTGTGTTGGTGTCGCTCCTGAACCTAGAAGAATGGTTTCAAAACCAAAATGATGGTTAAAAGGACCCTTGGGAAAAGGCAGCATTGCCATTGATGGCAAACATCTCTGATGTAGCCCAGGTGACAGGTATGGATCTCACCATTACACAGAGTTCCCAAAACAAAAAAGAATTTTCAACCTCATAATTCTGGGAATTATTGCTATAACCCAAGGGCTCAGATGAACAGCCCAAGGCTGGGCTGCCACAGTTTTCCACCTGGCCTGCAGGAGTTCCTTGCTCACAGCAGATGCAATAAAACACCACATAATTTGGGCTAATTTTGGACCAAGTAAGTCACTTTCCATTTGCCATACAGCATGGATCTGCCTCGTGGCTGTGGATGGCTCAGTCCTGATGTTCAGGAAGTGTCCCTACGCCATGAATCCCGGTGCTCATAGGGCCCTTTGGGCAGCTCTTAATGGCCAAAGTGGCCTCCCACCATGATCTGGGGGGCAGGCAACACCTTTCTGCTCTGTGCCTGTTTACCACCAGCAAATAAAGCTCATGGCAGAGGCTCTTTTTCCTCATGTCCTGTTAGTTTGCCACCAGTTTATACAACTGCTTCTCTTTCTGTGACCTCCAGAGGAGGAGCTGAATGTTGTTATTTACATGCAGCACCACTTGGAGATGGAGCCTCACAGAGGTCCCAGAGCACCAGACATGGTCGGTCCACACAAACAGCAAGAGGCAGCCCTTGCCCTCAATAACTTACAGTCCAAATAAACAAGACAGGCAGAAGGTCAGAGAGGAAACAGAGGCACAAAAGAAGTGACGTGATTCGCCTGCAGTCACCCAGTAGATGATTGGCAGAGTCAGGATTAGAGTAATAGATCACTGAATCAATCCACTGTCTAAACATACTGCTTCCCATTATTTCTTGGGAGGCAAACCAGGAAGAATGATCTCACTCGGCTGAGAGCCATAATAAAAATAACAGCAGCACTGAGGGCAAGTTCAGAGCTTTCCTCATGATGTGCTGCAGATCTGATCGTGGAGAGGTTGCTCTCTCCACCACCATATTTTGAATTGTCTTCACGGCAGCAATGATGGAAGACAAAGGAATAGCTGACAGTACTGAATAAAACTCCATGTAAATTCCCCTTATGAACATCTGATAAGTATTTATATGGGCATAAAGGGTTATTTATTTCCCCGTCCCCATGAATGATTTACATGCTACTCTCCATTTTTATAACACACTCACTAAGGCTTGAGCAGCAATGTACTCAGACTGGCTCTTTTTCCAAAGAAATTACTTGACACAGAACTGGAGCCAGGATGCTGGGTGAGGGTGGGAACATTTCCAGGGATTTTTTTCTATCTTTCACAGTAGTCATTTTTTTCCCTCCTTTCCACTTTTGACCTTTTTTTTCTCCCTTGTGTCTATGAGTTTCATCTTTCCCCAAGCATCTGCAGTCTCCAAACTCCTTTGCTCGTTCTGTAGGTAGAATACCCTTTTTTATCTGACACCTTTTAGGAATGAGACTCAGGAAAGTGATTGCAGAAGTTTAAACTACAATCACTCAGTGAATGTGACTGCAGTGCCTGGGAGGTTCCTCTGGTTCTTCAGCTCTCATTCTAACTCAAGCTGTGCCAGGATTGCCTCCAAGGATTTTCCAACCTGAGGGGCTGGGTAGGATTTTTGAGAACTCTGCAATTCCACATCAAGCTGAGCCTCAGAATTTGAAAATCTAGGTCTGGTTTTGTGGTTTAAAAATGGCAAAATCAAAATTTGGACCAGCTCCTGATACAGAGTTTACAGTTCAGCCAAATCTTAATATTTTTCCCTGAGTTCATTTCCTTCTCCCTGCCAAATGTGCATCTTAATAGTATAAGAAGTATTTAAATGGGTGCAGTGAGAAATACTACAGATAGATTTTACATGGGACTTATAAGGCACTTGGCCTTCAAATTCCAGGCAGATGAGTGGGAGTTTGGCTTGAGAAAGCACATTTTTCTTCTGGATGCAGTCAAATGAAGCACCAAATACCTCACTTCCATTAACACCAAATATAATGGATGCATTCCCACACAACTGTATTTGATAGCTGGAAGGAACACAGTAAATATATGTACAATGTGTTGGCCAAAGATTTATCACTTGAATTTTGAAGAAAAGCTTTTTAAAAAGTTCAAATTTATAAACCTATGGCTCTGCAACTCATTCTCTGACCCTTCATGTTCAACCCGCAACATCTTAAGAAAATAAAGACTACTTTATCTTCACTAGAAATACTATTGGAATCATCCAGAATGGAGTTTGATAGTGTTTTCCATTTCTTTATCTGTGTAGTAGTATTAAATTATTTTCATAAGCAAGAGAATCCCACTTGTAAAATGCTTTCAGTTATTAAAAAAATTAAGGAAATTAAAACAAAGAGCTCCATATCAGATATGAATCTGATAGGAATTGTGTACACTACCTGTGTCAGCTTTCCTTGGGCTGCCCTTGAGAGAGGAAGACATTGGGGTGACCTCTGGAGCAAAAACAGCAGCACAGTTCTGAGGTTGTGCTCAGCCTGAAACAAGGAGAACAGAATTAAGGTTTTGTACGTGGATCCCTCACTTTGCAATCTTTAGTCCAACTTTCTGTGAAGTCGGAATGGCCTCAAAGGTTTCTCCTGCTCATAGCAGCCTCTTCTATGTTTTGGGTTTTTTTTTTTAATTATTCTACAGCCTGACTCTCCACCAAACTGTGTGCAATAGTAAAAATTGTAAAAATAGTAAAAATCCTGTGTGAGAGTTTAAAGTGGTGAACAGCAGGTGTAAGTTTGTATTACTTCTGTTCATAGCTTCGCACCACTTCTGAGGAGAATTCCCCCTCACACCCCTCACTCTGTGCGACCACACGCTCAGCCTCCCATATTGGAATGTCAAAGCATTCCAATTCCAAATCTCCCAGCTCCCTGAGGGCACCTCTGCCAGTCCCTGCACCAACCTGCACATCCAGCCAGGCGCCACAGAAAAAACATTAAACCATTCGAGAGCGTCCAGAGGAGGGCAACAAAGATGGCGGGGGGCCATGAGGGGAAGCCGTGTGGAGAGAGGCTGAGGGCACTCGGTCTGTTCAGATGGAGAATGGGGCACTGAGGGGAGACTGATGGCCCTTACAGCTTCTTGTGAGGGGGAGATGAGGGGACAAACACTGATCTCTGCTGTGTGATCAGGGACAGGACGCCAGGGAATGGCCTGAAGTGGTGTCAGGGAGGTTTAGGCTGGATATCAGGAAGAGTTTCTTCACCAGAGGATGGTGGGGCACTGAACAGTTTCACCAGGGAATCCTGGGATTATTTTGAGGGGGATTGTGGGCTGGAATTTGCCTTTGGAATTTGCTCAGGGAATGGGCACAGCTCCGAGGCTGCCAGAGCTCCGGAAGCATTTGGACAACGCTCTCAGACACAAAGTGGGATTGTTGGGGTGCCTGTGCAAGTTCAGAAGTTGGACTGGATGATCCTTGAGGGTCCCTTCCCAACCATCAGTTTCTGTGATTCTTTGGTTCTTTGCCCAGCGCAGGATAGGCAGACCTACCTGGAGCAGCCATGGCCGGTTGTGTCCTCACGAACCCTCACGACATGACGCCTGCCTCTCCTCAGCTTCTCTCAGCCTTTCTCCTCCCTTCAGGGCAGCCACGTGTGGGACTCACGTTCTCACACAGGATTGCTCATAACAGACTGATGGCAGACTAAGATTGTGTGTGAAGGAAGCGTTTTCTCACCTCTCCATTTTCCCCACCTCTCCACTTTCCTGCCTTTCTGTTTTCCCGCCTCTCCGCTGCCTCACAGCGCATGAGGGCCGTGGGGCCATGGACAGTGAAGGGTTTATCCCGCACCTACTCCTGCTCTGGCTTCTTTGCCATCCCTGCTCTGGGACAAGTGTGACCGTGTGCTGAGGCAGAAATAACATGGGGAATATTCCTCGCCACCCAGCTTGTTCCTGCAGGCAGGCAGACATGGCATCCTCTGTGCCCACACGGTCTCCTCAGGGTTTAACCCCATTAAATTCAGTGGATTCTCCACAGAAAGCCCAGCTACAGCAGTGGCAGCAGGATGCTCCAGGCTGTCTGGATCAGCTGCTCTCGTTCCAGGGTTGTTGGTGGCCACAACAAAGGAGCCAAACCCACAAGCAGTCCTGTGCTCTTCATTCCCCAACAGAACATGGCCATGCAGGTCCATGGATTAGAACCACAGAACAACAGAATATCTGAAGTTGGAAGGGATCCACAAGGATCATCGAGCCCAAACCCCATCCCTGCACAGCCACCCCAACAATCCCACCCTGCACATCCCTGAGAGCATTGTCCCAACACTCCTTGAGCTCTGGAAGCCTTGGGGCTGTGCCCATTCCCTGGGGAGCCTGTTCCAGTATCTTGGGCAGAAACAGAACAGTTTGTGTCACTGCAAAAAGCCATCAGTGATAATTTTGGTCACGTTAGCACTGGAATTTTCAAATTAAAAAAAATTAAGAGGCTGCAAGCGGAAGAAATTGCAAATAGTCCCCCCTGTTGGTACATGGAGTCTGTTGTGCTGCTGCTGCTGCTATGAGATTTTATTGTGAGCTTAATGTTAACAACTTCAATTACCATAACAAAAGTAAGGCCAAATTTCATGCTGGCAAAGTGAGTGACCTTCTCTGAAATCTTTCTCATCGGTGCAACATCTCCACCTTCCTAGGGCTTCCCCAGTGTGTTTTTGGTCAGTCAGCTTCCCTCAGTGACCTGCTTTGGCTAGCATTTCCTCACAAAACAAAGAAGAAATTATCATAAACAAAGATTACATTTATTTTAACACTCAGCTTTTCATCAACATTTAACCTTTATGGGGAATCAAATTATTTTTCTCCATGACTAAGAAAAATCTAGTGATATGTAATTAAAACAACAAAGACGAGTCCCATTCTATACAAGTGTAATTATGTTCATGTGGTACCACTGTAATTGAAACACAGAAGATGTTTCAGTCTGTATTAAAAGAGAATTTCTTTCAGTGGGTTTCCTGAAGCTCATTAGATATTCCCTGGCCTATTCTCCTAAGTAATTAGATTTTAACAGGATTTTCAACAGATCAGAGCAATCTCTGCGGGTGCCAATAGGAGACTCTCCCTCTGGCCTTACCAGCAGGGCAGCATGGATAACATCCAGGCTGGGAGTTAATAGGACAATTACTGGCCTCTTTTAAATGAGTTACATTAATGCACTTAAGCTAAATGGCTCTGCATATGATTAAATATTAACATCTGCAAAATATGAAATCATGATATGCAATCAAGTTTTGTTGTTTTAATTTCCCAAATGCCGGATTTCAGTGGTGTATGTAAATGTTCATTGGATAGTGTATGTTAAACTTTCAAAACACAGATCAACACCATTTGTGAATGGTTCTTCTGGAGCTACTAAGTTAAACATCTTAAAATAGCACAAGGCAAGAGGAAATTATCAAAAATTATATGAAAACAAGAAAAGGAAAAAAACCCTAATCTTCATTTTGAATGCCTCAAAGTGAGTCAGGTCACAATTTCCAATGCAAACAATAAAATTCAAAATTTTCTATTAAGTACCTCAATACCTAACAGCTTCCCATCAGGAATGGGAAAAAGACATAGTTACAAAAGCTGAGGAAAAGGCTGGGGTGCTCAGTGGCTTCTTTGCCTCAGCTGTTCATGGCCAGTTGTTCTGCAGACACCCAGCCCCGTACACTGGAAGACAGAAATGGGAGCAGAATGAAGCCCCCATAATCCACGGCACAATTTCCACTGTCCCAGGTTGCTCCAAGCCTCCACCCCGGCTTTGGACACTTCCAGGGATCCAGGGGCAGCCACAGCTTCTCTGGGCAACCTGTGCCAGGGCCTCACCACCCTCAGAGCCAAGAATTCCTTCCCAATATCCCATCCATCCCTGCCCTCTGGCAGTGGAAAGCCATTCCCTGTGTCCTGTCCCTCCATCCCTCGTCCCAAGTCCCTCTCCAGCTCTCCTGGAGCTCCTTTAGCCACTGGAAGGGGCTCTCAGGTCTTCTTGAATCCTTCTCTTCTCCAGATGAACACTCTCAGCTCTCCCAGCCTGGCTCCAGAGCAGAGGGGCTCAGGCCTTTGAGAGCTCCATGGCCTCCCCTGGACTCATTCCAAGAATTCTCCATCCCTCCTACATTAGGGACCCCAGAGCTGGACTCAGCGCACCAGAGGGGATCTCACCAGAGCAGAGAGAGGGGCAGAATCACCTCCCTTGACCTGCTGATCACACTTCCTTTGATGCAGCCCAGGACATGGCTAGATGTCTGTCCTACAGCATATTTATTTGTTGTTCTGCATCTCTCATCCACTCACCAGACCCTGTGCCCTGTCCATGCTGACCCTGACCTCTACTTGCACGTCTGCTGCCTCAGTAAGTCCTTTCTGTGACTTGACTCTGTCACCCCCAACGTGCTCCAGCCCTCTGCAGCACTCACAAAATCACCTGACAGGAGAAGTAAACAGAGCTTTGATGTGGGCTGGAAACATGCTCACTTTTGCAGCAAGAAGTTGGACTGTGTACTGATGCTTCTACATTATTTCCCCAAATACTGTGTGAAAGGATTTCTTTTTGTTGCTGAGAGTTTCTCCTGTCCAAACTTCTAAATATTCCTTATATTTCAAGATTATCAGGCCCGCACAGCACAGAGGCACTTCACCGTTCCATCTTGGGCTCCAGAAGTTAATAATATCAGCAATATGGAGCACATTCTTCCTGAAGTACTCTACAAATATGAAATAATTACTCACTGTGAGTCTGCTGTATGGCAGAGAAATATTACTACTGTCTTTCAGCTGGAAAACTAGAGCAGAGGTTAAGACCCAAATCCTTCAGTATCTAAATCCCCATGAAGTCAAATGTAAGGATCTGTGAAGTCCAAATATAAGAATCTGAAGTCCAGTGCCCCCAAAATCAATAGAGAGCTGGGACAAACATTAATTCCTGGGGTTTAGCTATGATTTTGGTCCAGCAAAAACTGTCTTGTGCTTGACCAAGTCCATGAAGTCTAAAGCAGGACTAACTGTCCAGTAGCAAACTCTCCTTCCATGACTCAAATTTACCCTTTGTCATAGCTACCAAGCACAGTATGATGGAACTTAATTTTGGGTGGTGCAGCGATGCCTTTAGATAACAGAAACAGCTTCTCCTGCTGAGTGGTGAGGGCTGGCAGCAGCATTTTATCAGTTGCCTCAATTTGAAATAAATCAAAACTACGTATCTTTAGATAAAAATCACAATTTCCTCTTTCTTTGCCCAAATTCCCTAGACTTTCTGATCAGTTCCAGCCATGCCATGGTCACAGCCCATGCTTCCAAGAGAGGGAACTCACCGCAGCTGCCTCGGGTGACAGCGCTGAGCTGTCACCATCTGCTCTCAGGAAACACTGCCATGAGAGCTGGCCATGCCATAGCAGCCTCCTCACAAATCTGATGGAGAGACACAAATGTTCACATGGTGCAGCAGCTAATGGTGGCAGCCCTTGGAACCAAGATGGAAAATATTAGTGTAACAGCATGACGGGAATGGAAAACAAAAGAGAACAAGCAGGACAAAACAGAGGCACAAAACTGCAATGTGAACCTCAGTAAACGTGGAGATATTTTAGCCAATGTTGCTATTATTAGCAACACTCAGGCTTGTGATCACCCAGGAGTTAACCCAGGCAGGCTCCCATGAAAAGCATTATCATGAATTCCATGAGAAATGGGGCAGAGCAGTGCCTGTGGTTCAGCTTCTCTGACACTCTCCATTATATAAACCTGCCTTCAGTTGCCCAAATCTTTGCCAGCCTTTACCTATTTTAGATGAAAAGTCCCATGATGACTGTCTGCCTCAAGCTGGATTCTCTTGCTGCATTTCAGAAGAGAAAAAAGAAGGAAAGGAAGAGAAAAAAGAAAAAAAAGAGAGAGGATTCACATCTTTCTTAAAACAAAGAAAAAGCAAAGTATTTTCTTTTGCCCACATTAAAAGGAATCTCACAACAATCTCATTGAGGAGGTCTCACTTCAGTATGGTTTGTGTTTAAAATTTGGCTGGGAGGCTTCTACTGCTTTTGGGAATGAACTCTTGATGCTGTCTGGATTTGGTGAAGTTTATAAAAAATTAGAGAAAACTCTGTCTTCTGCACATAGCACATTGCTCCTCACAACTCCTATCCACCAGACAACCATAATCCCATCAGAGCAAGCAAGAGAAGAGCAGCCCACAGCTTTGGCACTGGAGCAGGGCTGCCCAGGCTCCCAGCTCTTCCTCACAACATCGCAGCAGCACAGACCATGAAAACACAACCCTGCTGCAGAGACAAGCCAGACCTGGCAATAATAAGGAGGCAAAGGCAGGGATTTGGATCAGGGAGGCAGATGTTGGGGAATAGGACTGGAAAAGAAGGGGATTTTCAAATGGAAGGAAAGGGAGAACTGTCAGGAAGGCAGAGAGGAGCTTGGACACTCAGAAATTATCAGAATGTACACGTGTGTTCCCACGGGCTTCAGAGGCAGCCACACACTCCTTGCCTCCGTGTGCACTGCACAGAGGGGTTGTTTTCTTGAAGTTTGTGCTTTTTTGTGGCAGCAGCTGGAATCATGCAGTTGGAGACTGACTCTCTATTCAGCCATATGACAGAGACAAATTAAAGTGACCAGAATAGCCCTAAATCAGGATTTTTCTAACTTTGGCATACTTGGATTGGCACTTCCCTCAAGTAATTTTTGGGTGCATTCATCTACCCTGTAAAGCCAGCTCAGTGCATGTCCAGGCTCAGATCACCACAGGGCCTCACTCAGCAGAGCCCACATCCAGTAGGGATGGTGGGAGGGATGGGGCTTAGGCAGGAGAAAACGCCAACAATGTTTACAAAGACACTGAAGTTAAAAGGCATTGCTAAAACAGAAAGAGCTTCAGGGTGAGGGGGTCACACAAGAGCTCCCCATTTGCACCTTGGGTCAGTACACTGGACCCAGCCCAGCTCACCTCTTCAGTTTGTCTCTAATTTCCAGTTAGAAATACCTGGCTCAGTGTTTGCCAGCTTGGAGCAAAACTTGCCATGGGATGCACTTCCTGAAGGGTCAACGCTCAATCCTGTCACCGTTTGCTGTGTCACATGTGCAGGTACATTTGTGTCCCTTACTGCAGGGCTCAGAGCTGTGCCACATCTGGATGAAAGTCATTGCACCCTGGGGGAACCTCTTTGCCCCCTAAACCAGCTGTCATGAGGGAACACATCTGGGTGCACATCACAGCTTCCCAATAAATATTTCCATGTTTCCTTTCATGGACTGGCCCAGCACGGCTTTTACAGTGCTATCAGGGTGCTTTTATGAGATTCACCCCTTGCAATGGGAAGGTTTTTATTAGAAACACGCCTTCCTCTCTGTCATTTATGATAAATAATGTTTATTGATGTTCACTTCCTTCAGTGAAATAAAGTGTCAAACAGCACGTTGGTATTTGCCAATTTTCTTTTCACATTTCATGTTATGTGCTTTTTATGTTACATGCCTGATTAAAAATTTAAACATTGTCACCGTCAGTGCTAAAAAACGTTGCCAGAGCATCTCTAATTATGCTTCCTTGTCTGCTCTGAGCGGGGACTGACATTTCTGGGTCAAGATCTGGTTGTTGATATGCAGCACGGGAAGTATCCGATAGCCACTTGCTGAAAAATAGCTCCTTCTCTCACACAATTATGGTGCACAATGCAGAGCAGGTACCCGGGGCAGGCTGCTCTGCCACGCCAATTCCTGCCTCTGGAGGCGTTATCCGCTCTCTGCACCTCATTTCGGATCGAGGTTAATTAACCCAAAATACAAATGCTAGAGGAGGAACTCCTCTCATGGAGTGTGCTGGCTGGGAAGGTGGGCAGGGGTCCCACCCTGCTCCTGGCACTGCACTCGCTGAAACCCAAACCTTTTTCACCCTCCTGGACACATTGGCTATGTGCTCAAGCTCCCAGCAACAGAAGATGCTGCTTTAGTGAGGTCTTGGGAAGCACTGTCCCCTTGCTCTTTGTGCACCTTTCTTCAGCAGATCTTTATTTTCTCAAGAGAAAGTGAAAATATAAAGTCACTCTCAAATATTTCTCCCTCTGTAGACACATCCAAACTAACAGACACACTTCTATTAGGTTAGGAAACTTCTTGGAATGAGCTTTTCAGCAAGAATTTTTTAACCATGCTACATGTGTTTGTATTTTTAGCATTTTGTTTTATGTTTTCTGGCACAGGCAGGAACAAAGGCTGGTCTGCAAAATCCCACCTGAGTGTGGAGCAGGGCATCTGACAACACAACTGACCTCCAGGAGGAGCCTTTGCACATCTGAAAATGCCACCAGTGCTATGCACTGGTGGAAATAAGGCTATTAAAAAAAAAAACAAACCCTTATAATGTTTGCTGCAGTTGTTTGCAACGATGACACATTTCACATAGTTAAAAGCAGCCAGGTTTTCCAAGAGATTCCATATTCAGAAAACTCAGCTGCTCTTGCGAGCTGATGGTTGATGAACAGTTATGAAATTCAGCCATAATTTATTGTGGATGTTCAAATTAGTTAAAAGGTGATGTTATATATGGCTCAATGTTTCATCAAGAGTGTCCTTATTTGACCCATTAAATGCACATTGAATGAAGACTGATATGTTCCGAGATATTGTAAAAATCCTTCTCTGCTGTCACCAGAATTTTCTTGCATTGTTATTTGCTCTCAGAAATTACTGACATTTTCTCTTTGGAAGGAAGAAGGAAGTAAGATAAATCTGAAATGAGGCTCCAAATTTGAAAGTATCTATTGAAATTCTAGAGGCTTTACTCGACTTCCTATCACTTTCTGAAAATGGTATAATTATTTTTATATATAATTTTACATATAACACCCTTAATTTGTAACCAGTATTTATGTGTGCCTAACTGGCACACAGGCTTTAAAGGAAAAAAAGAATCTGCAGTTTCAGGACTTAGCTCTGATGAACCTGGCTTTAAGGGCAAAAAGCCACCCCCAATATCAGCAAAACAGAGTCAAATTTGTGGCCTTTGGAATAAAAAAATCTAAATATTGAGGGTTTCAGCAACAGGAGCCTAATACAGGTTGCATGGCATGGCTGGAAATGGAGCTGGGCACTGGCTGCCTCTGCAGCATCAGGCCCAAGGCATTTCTGGGAATCACGTCCAAGACCCTGAGATCCAGCTCAGAACTCAGACCTGTTATCACTAATGAGGATGGGAGTCATTTTGCAAGAGCTGTAATAAACATTTGTTCAAACAAAAAGAAAAGTGAGATTAGAAAACACGCTGTCACGGCATTAATGGAAAACCTATTTGTGCCATCTATTTGGGAAAAATTATTGAAGAACAGTTCATCCATGTGAAAATATTAGCACTGTAATTCTGTCAAGGTCAGTGAGACCTAGAGGTTTGCTGAGAAATCACCTTCATTTCACCAGGTAAATAAAGAACTCGTTTTTCAAAGGAGCCTATTGAAGAAGGCACTCCATAGCAACAGTTAAATTATGAATACAGCACATATGTTCCATATCATATCATTTACAGCACACTTTAGCATAGACATAATGCTTAGTAACAAACTACAATACCATTCACAAAATGCATTTAAATAGCATAATTTAGTTCATTAAATTCAGTCATTTACAGTAAATCAAAATTATCACAGGAATTGAAGAGAGTACACAGTTGTTTGTTTGAATAGTTAAGCTAGGGAAGTCAATTCCTTTTTGAAGGTCAAGGACACAGTTGTTTCCATTTTCTGTTGTAAAAAAGATACAGCCTGTGTCATAAGATAATTTAGTATCATCTGAATGTGATCAAGTCCTTTCCCCCTGCTTGTTCTGTATTATATAACTGGCATGCTTAAAATATATCTAAGTCAAGAAAATGCTTTATATATAATGTTATCAAATTAGACTTCTTTTTCTTTTACAGACTGAGTGGATGTGATTCCAGGCTTTTAAAAGGATTTAGTCTTGCAAATCTGCAGCCTATTACTTGGAAGCAAAGATGTATGTTTTCCCCTAGTCCAACCATCAATTGCTTGGCCTGTGGAAATATTATTATAAAAGAAAAGTGGATTTTTGGGAGCCTTTTTAAGCAATACATTCTGGCTTTTGCCATCAGAGGTGCAGCATATATCTGTGTGTGTGTGGTGCTGGCAAGGCAGTGGGTGCAGAAATGACTTTGCAGCACACACCAACTGCACAGGGAGCTCAGGAGGAGTCACCAAATCCCCCTGGGAATTCCTGAGGGTTTAAGCCTCCTACAGTTTCTTGGGCATCAAAGAGAGGAAGGTGAATTAAATTTCTCCCCACATTTAAAACACGTGCTCTGTTTTTCTCTCTGAATTTGCCAAGCATTTTCTTGCACATCCCTGTCATCTTCCCTGATTGATATGGGTTCAAAAGGCCATGACAAAAGTTTTCTTGTCCTTGTAGAAACTTTTGGATTGTCATCAAGCCTTCCACCCTGCTCTGGGTTTTGCTCAATAGAGTCCTTTACCCAAGAGTGTGCTTTTCTCTCCCTATAAATAATTCCTGCCATCAGAATCACTTCCAGGAAGTGAGAGCCCTGTGCTAGGTCTTCTCTTCCTTGTAAAATTTTGTATGCAATGAAGATGCCTCTGTTGCATCCTTGAGAATGAAATGTCGACTCTTTTCTGGCCACCTGGAGGGGAAAATGAATAAGTTATGATTTCCCACCAATGGACTATCCAAGCACCTGAAAGTGCTAATTAATTAAGTCTCATGTCACCCTGGCAAAAGGGGGGGGGGGGTTTTATTAATGATTGTACAGTCTGTGTATAACTAAATTAGTTTAGCCTTAATTGAGCTTTTTTGGGTGCTGATGGCTGCCTGGCTAAAGCAGCACAGAGAATGGTGTCCACTTCCAATCCCACGTCTTTTCAGAGCTGCCTTTTTTCAGCCAGCCTCCATGGGAGGGCTGGGAATTGGGCAGCAGCAGCTGCCCTGGAGGGAACAACTCCTGGAATTGCCCCGAAGTGTTTGCTTGGAGCTCTCCCTATTCCCTCTGGCATGGAATATCGCGGGATGCCCTCGGAGCAGCCCCCTCCCCTTGGCAGCTCTGGGAAACACCCGGGGAGAGCCTGGGAATAGCGAGGCGAGCAGCCAGCTCCGGACGGGGAGGGACAATTAGGGCCCAAACAAGAATGAATTATGGTGCAAATTGCTTGTTGACACTGGTGCAAAACAAAAGAGAGAGAAGGAGAAAATGTTCTTAAGACAAATAACCTTCTCCATCTTGCAGGGCACAAGGGGAAATGCCTTGAGCAGGCACAAAGGACACAGATGGCAGCGTAAATCCTTTTGTATCCCACGCTGCCAGCACAGCTGTCCTGGGACTACGAGGGAACCGACCTCTTACTGACTACCCTGGGCACTGAGGAAGCACCAAGAGGGCTCGATAGAGTAAAAGTGCCAACATTTTCAAAGGACAGAGCTGTGAGCCAAGGGCCAGTGCTGCAAAAATGTGTCTGGACACAGCTGGAACCTCCTCGCCTTGCCAGAGTCCCAGAGCACAGAGAGGACCAGCCTTGCCTGGAACCTCCTGGGAGGAGGGATGGACTGTGGAGTCTCTGAGGATCTTTCCCAATTTTTTAGCTTTCCAGCAAATATCTGGAAGGCCAGGCTGTTATCAGGTTCTTACAAGATAGAAAATTAAGATTCAGACCTCTGCAAAGGAGGATGCCCCATCCCTGGAAGTGTCCAAGGCCAGGTTGGAGGTGATTGGAGCACCCTGAAACAGTGGAAGATGTCCCTGCCCATGGCAGAGAGTGGAACAAGAGGGGATTTAAGGTCCTTTGCAACCCAAACCATTCTGGGATTCTGGAATTCTTTGAAACCAACTCAGTGGAAACAGGGAAGGAAATCAGGCCAGCACAGGGATTTGTGGGGCTGATGTTTGCTGTTCACCATAGTAGGGCAGAGCTCACCTGGAAAGGTGCAAGACTTTTTCACATGCACAAAATCCATGCACACAACAGCAGGCTCCAGCTAGGAACAAGCACATACAAAAGGAGTTTCCAATAGCTCCCACCTCTATCTGCACAGTTATCAGACACTAAAGTCCCTGGCAAAGAAAGACACATTCTGTGTCTTACCTTGTGCACCTCCTTCAGCAAAATATGGGATGTAACAGTTCAGGAAAAACAAAAGTGTTAACCCAGGACTAATTTTAGCCCCAATTTTACTGCAAGAAAAGTTGGGCTGATTATAACCCTTTTTTCCTCCTCTGGAATGTTTCCTACACACCATTTTTCTCAAATAGATTTAAATCATTTCACAGAAGAAGCAGGATGTTCGCTAATTTTATAGAAGTGGAAACTGAGGCACAAGGAGAAAACAGTTCCTTGCTCCTGGTGAGCTGCAGCCCAGGGAAACTCCAGCTTGCAGGCTTCAGCTAACTGGTCTGGAAATTGCACAAAATCATTAACTCATCCTTGAAAATTTTTCATGATAGATTGTAACTATTCAGTCTGTCATCTCCAGAGCCTGCCTCTCACAGGAATTATGACTATGTACCTGAGGGCTGCCACTATGGAATAGCAGAGGGATACATCACATCTGCTGCCAGGCAATCCTTAATGTGGCTGTGTTTGAGGCTGCTGGCTGTTATTGGGACTGGTACTTCCACTGCTCTTACTTGAGCACTACAGTGTTAATTTGGCACCAAAACTGCATTTAAGGTTTCACAGTGGGACTGGAAAGCAGCAAGTTCAGGAAAATTCCAGCCTCACTTGGAGATAATTATAAATCTTTTCTGTCCCATTCAGACACTATATTAATGCTGCTGCATTGGACCAGAATTTTATCTTTCATTTCCACTTTGCTTCTTTGGATGGGCTTCAGCCAGGCTTTGAGAGGAGGGGGGTGAGAGCTGAGCACTGACAAAGAGCCTTTTCACAAACCACCAGCAGCCCCACTGGCGACTTCCCCCAGCACCCCGGAAGCAACTACGCCGTGACAGGAGAAACTTGGATGTCAGACAAACTCCAGACCTCCCCTGCAGCGATTATTTCCTGATAACTCCATGTCTGCACTTCCAGGCACTGCACTGCCTCTGACATGGACTTGTACACTCCTCCTGTCGAGCTCAGAGACCTTAGGCAGAAGCCATCACGAGCCATCTGCCAGCACCACGCCGGCTAAGGTGTTATTATTTATTAAAAAGACTTTTCTTCCTTCCAACAAATTGTCTCTGATGAAGTTAAAGGACTCTGAGCCAACCTCACCAGTGTTTCTTGGTCTGTATGTTGGGGGTGTTGAGCTCTGCTTGGCAGCTGAGCATAAGAAGTGCTTGCCTGTGCCTGGCACATTGGAATACCACATCCCAGAGGATCGGGAGGGTTTGGGAGCAGAGAACAGCTGGTGGGTGCCCCTGCCCCTATAGCCATGTTCCTATAGAATCCCTATCAGTGCCCCCATTCCTGGGGACAGCCCAATCCCACCCTGCTGCAGGTTCCTTGTGGGGAGCACCCGGAAGGGCTGTTGTGGCCAAGGTTCTGATGTGTGTCTGCAAAGCTGACAATCATTTGTCACATCACATGGGGCCAGAGGAGTTCCAGCCCAGCCAGAACAGAGGTGCTTTTCAGCTGGTGGCAGAGAGAATCCAGACCCCTGAAACAAGGTGGCACCAGTGATGGTGGAATATTTCCAACACAGAGATCAACAGCAGAATGAGAAGAGGTCTCCTGGCCAAGGCAAATCCCAGACTGCTGCAAACACCACCAACTTCTCCTTGGAAAAGCAGGGATACCTACCCAGGGTGGGGTATGTACAGTCAGAGCTTTCAGCAACACCTCAAGCTCCCCAAATCCTTACAGTGAGAGGCAACCTCACTGCCATGGGGATTTGAGACATCAAAGTCAGGCTCTCACTTTTAATTTCTCTCTGGTGGTGTTTCTCTTCCTCCCCATTGCTCAGATGGAAACCCTGGAGCAGCTGGAAAGGGGAGCCAGATGGGAAGTGAGGAGCCAAAGCAGTGTAATCACCATCGTGGTGGTGTCCCCACCAAAATGTGGGGACAAGGTGGCCCTGGGTGGCACTGCCCTCCTTGGGCAGGCACAGAGCTCTCTGCTCTCAGCCTGGCACAATTCAGCACCCAAACAAATGTTTCATGCAGCAATAAACCTGTTGAAGGCATAAATTAACTGCACAGCAAGGTTGTGCTTTGGGAATGTCTCCACCATGGCAAAAGGATCCTCTGTAGCCAGTGATTAGGTTTATATTACAATGTGGCTTTTAAGGCTCACTGTGCTGAATAAAAATTTAGGCAATTAGTGCTCTTATTTCTTAGGAAGAACTGCTTGCTATCGTATATTAATACAGCTTTTGCTCAATTAAAATTGTTCGCAGTCAGCAAAAACAATTTCTGCACTGTAATGAAATAATGAAATAATTATATGCAAGGGAGGACTTCTGATCTTTTTAATTATTCTATTCTTCATTTTTAAAAGGGCTATTTCAAAACGCACTCTTATAATTGATTGCTATAAATCAGTCAGGAGCATTCTAAGGATCATAAATATTCTAACTTTTAAAAGACAAAGAAATGCTAAATATTCAATGAAATCCTTCAATATTCAGAAAATTTAATCTAGGGTAAAAGGATAGACTGCTCTTTTGAAAATAAAAAGTAAATTTGTTGTCCTGTGAAAAATGAAATATCCTGAATGTCAGTAACAGAAATTGAATTAACAAGAGATCTTTTTATTGTTTTTTAAGGTCATTAGGCTGTGAATTCTATAATTATGGAAATTGTCAGTCCAGTTCTGTGGAGTGTTTGCTCCCATCCATAAGGTATTGGAATGTTCAATCAGTCTCTCTCGTGGGAAAGTTAGGTCATAACTGTAAGTGTACCAGCAAAATTGAATTAAGCAAAGAGATTTCATTAGTATTTATAGCCAGAAGGCATCTGTAAAAGTACAGGGCAAAGAAGTTATGTGGAAGTCAAAGGAGAAAAAAAAATGGGTTTCTGGTGACAAAGGCGAATCTGAAAGAGATATAAGTGTATAATGAATAAGAGCTATTGAGCGCTGCTCCAAGGAGGGAGTTGCAAAGATGTCAAATATTGATTTTCTTGTGTATGCCTTTGGACTACATATGTAATTGTTTGGATTTGCTGTCTTCATGATACAACAATATTTGTTGTTGAAGGTTAAAAAGCAGAGTGTGAAACAACCCAAAAAAAAGTCTGAAACGTGTTGGAGAATTATAATAATTCCAGCAGCAGGGTTGCAGGAGCAGAATCTGCACTTCTGAGCAAATAAACAGTTTTATGACAGGCAGTTGTGGAAGTGTCACTCCTGGAGCACACACTGGGTGCAGGGCCATGGAACCATATTGCATTTATTGATTGAAAATATACCATTTGTTTCTAATGAGTGTCTCCAAGTTTTTATACTGCAAAAATATTCTGAGATTGGGTTTATAGGTGCAGAGTGTTACGTGTGCTTTTGTACAGAAAAATACAATCCTCATTTGTGAGTTGTTTATTGAGGAATGTCAGTGCTTCTCTGGGTCTTACTGCAGAACTGAGAATGTGTTTCCTGACACTGATTAAAATCTTAATGCAATAAACCTCTTGAAACGTTTTCATCCTGAAGAAACAAGTGTACAAATTACCTTCAGAATTATTCTCCTTTTTAACAGTGCTGACATGGAAATTCTTTATATTTCTGCACAAGAGGGATTTGTGTCTGTTTGGAGTGACATTTTCCACATGCAATTCTTACATTGGCATGCAAGCAATCAAATCTTTACTGGCAATTTTGTCCCTGATTCCAGAGGGATGTGGATTTCAACAGAAGAGAGATCCTGGAGAACTAAAAGCAAAGGGTGTCTGTGGAAAGTTGGAGACACCCCAAATATCAGAGCCCACCTAAATTATTCAGTCTCATTTTAGGTGCTCAAGTTGGGAGGTGGGGTCTTTATTTCCAGAATCTGACAGTCTGACAATCAGCTTAAAACAAAGAATTCCCAGTGAGGAGCAGTTTGGAAAAAGCCCAAAACCCAGCTGTAAACAAGAACAGGAATGGAATCAAACTCCCAATGAACCATGGCTGTGATGAATTTGGTGTCAGAGCTCCCTTTGCTCTCTGTGGGGCTGCAGGTTCATGTTCACCTGTAAAGAGAAAATCCTTAGGGACCCAGGGAAATTTGCAGTTCTCCTTAAGTTGTCTAAACATAAAGGTCTCTCAGGGATGAAAATCACATCTTTTCCTAACCCAGGGGTGTGAATTTCTGGTTCCTTCCTTGTTCTGTCCTGCTCAGGGTACCAAGGCACCTCGTCTTTTTTTCATCCAAGTCCCTTCTGCAGAGCCCTCCTCAGCCACAGCAGCAACTCTGCCTGCTGGAAGTGTGGAGGGATCAGGAATTCGACTTCCTCCTGTGCAGCAAGGAAAGAAATTTGGGATATTTTGGCCTGACAGTCTCTCATCTGGAGCAGTTTTACTCTGCCCCTCATGTGGTGTAATTTTATTTATTCCATTACCCACGACCACCAGTGAGATGGGATTACAGCACAGCAAGATGAAGTGATTTTCCCTGGGTTTTTCTAGGAAAACCAGGAATTGGAGTCAACAACTCTGATATCCAAACCTGTACAAACTTCTCCAGGCTATCCTATAGTGCATTTCCCTAAATACAACAAATCATCCATAAGAACTCATCTTGAGAACATCCCTTTCCTCCCTAGGAAACACTAATCAAAATTAAATGTGGATTTGTTAATTTTAGGCGAAACTTCTTTCTAATAAGGCACATTTACTCCATGAATATAACATTTCCAAACCTGCTAAACTGGGAAACTGCTTGATTTTGCAAACACCCCCAAGAGTGGAGGGCAGGACAGTGCCAGTCCTTCTCCAACCCCAAATCCTGCTGCCTGCTCTGCCGAGCAGTGAAGGGGCTGGAAGGTTTTGGAGCCCTGCTGTCAGAGTACAATGTTGCCTAAGCAAGCATTAAGAGATTATGGTAATAATAGGTGTGCTTACTGCAAATAAAAGGTTTCATTAATCAAGCCATACCGAGATAAACCTGTCAGTGGACAGAGGAAACTAGAAATCAAACGCTGTGAAAGTTCTGACAGATTGTTAAATAGAAACCCTTTAAAACTGAATTTAATTTACTGTGATATTACAGATATTTATGCATCAATAGGCAAGTGCAGATTGAGTTCGGAGGTCAGCTCTGGTGCTGGAAAAATAAACGCACAGAATGAAACAGAAGGTGACAGTTACCTTTGTCAGAAATTACAGTTTATTAAACTAAATATGAAGCTCTCTCATCTGGTTCGTGTTAAGCACCAAGGTATGGGGCTGGGGGGTAATTTACTGCAGTAGATTTGTGAGGGGATAATTATGGAAACAATCCCCCCCTTTTTTTTTAAAGTTGGCTTTATAAACTTTAGCAGAAGAAAGCAGGAACAAACGTTGCAGCACAGAAGCACAGTCAGGAACCAAAGGGCAGCGAGCACAAAGAGCTTTCAGCAAGATTATTCACGAGTTATGCCATTAAAACACTGCTCTCCTGTCAGGCAGTGGGGTTTTTTACTTCTATATTAGCATTTATTTCATTAATTCCTCCTCTTGATTTTTTTTTTTTTTTTAATTCTCTATTTTCATATTCGTACCTTCCTCAGAATTGGGACACTCCTCTTCCTCCCCCTTCTTCCTCAGCTTCAGGAAATCAGATGAGCAATGTGAAAGAAACATGAATTTAAGGAGATTTCTGTCCAGGTAAGTTGCACAAAGTTGTTTTTGAAGGGAGGTGCCATTCCCCTGGGCAGGAGCTGCAGCTCAGCCTGTTCCACATTGTTCTTTGAAGGATAAATTCTGGAGATCGGTCACTGAAGTGTCATGGGCAGATAGAAAATAAAACACCATTCCTGTTCCCAGCAATTATCAAATCCCAAACAGACAGGCAACGATGTTTTCCACCACTGGATCCATCCCTAGCATTAAGATTTAACTGAAGCACAATGGTAACTTTGCTTACGTGGTTTTATTTCAGATGACTGAAATTGGAAGGGAAAATTTGGACCTAATAATGATCCAGCTGAGCCAACAGCAAGGCTGCTTGACCCTACCAAGCACAGAAAGAAGTCCTTGAATAAAAGCAGTCCTAAGTGAAAATAAGTGTGTCGGTGCTATATGAGATGAACATATTTATCTGCCAGACTTATGTGAGATCATATCTAAATACATGACTCCAAAACATGTAAGTATATTACATTTCACACACATAAGAAACATGTAAATCATGCAGGACATGTTAGCTATAGCTATGCTGGACATATGTCCTTCCCAGAATGACAGCCTGAAAAATCCTTACCAACTCAGGCATAAACTCCTGCAAATAATTACTGCAATGGAAGCAATGCCATGAGTGAAGTTGTTCAGGATCCAGCACAGCTTTATGAGAAAATCCCATTTTTTGCATGCAAAAGGAGTGCAGGAGCTGTTAGTTATTAGAAGCCAAATTAATTAATTAACAAGAGCCAAAGCAGCAGGATAGTGTGACAAAGTCTCAGCCATGAACCTCCTCTGGTCATCCTCTCTCCATGAGCAGCATTTGTTAAACACTCACCAGCCCCATTTCCAGCCTGAAGCCACTCAGGAGCTGCCTTTGCTGCAGCTCCAATACAGGAATGACCATTGCTCTAGGTCGAGGTTCACTAAGAAATGAAAATAAAATGGTAAAATCTATCAGGAGAAAGGCAGGAAGGAAGATATTTCATATATATGAAGATGAAAATTTACCTTACAAATTTGAGCAAGACCTATGTGGAAAATGAAGCTCTAGTTCAGAGTTACAATATTGTTAACCTGAAGCACATGTTTAACTCTCATTAATTTACATGGTTTAAATGCTATGCACCTTCAGGCACTGGAAGGGGCTCTAAAGTCTCCCTGGAGCCTTCCCTTCTCCAGGTGAGCACCCCCAGCTCTGCCAGCCTGGCTCCAGAGCAGCTCCATGGCCTCCTCTGGACTTTTTCCTGCAGCTCCACATCCTGATGGGACCCAGACCTGGAGGTGGGGTCTCACCACAGAGAAGCAGAGGAGGGCAATCACCTTTGTCACAAGAACCAGGTGCCCTGAGCAGTGATCTCATCAGGGTTCTGAGGAGGAAAGCCACAAAGTGGAAAATTTTAAATAAAGCCAAGGAGCCAGGAGGAGCCCTCTCATAACCATGGTGTGCCAGCCCTCAAAGGGGATGATCTGTGAGCATCACAGAGCCATTTTCACCAGGAAAAATGCAAGGAGCAGTAAAAGAACAAGTAAAGAGGAGCCACAATGTCTGTGATTTTCCAGCAGAGCTAAAAGACATCCGAGTGTCTCCTGTCCATGGCCAAGGATCCCTCCCCACCTCCAGGACTGCTCCAAGCCCTGGGACAGCATCCTGACCTCCTGCACCAGGAGCAGGCACTCCCAAACTGGGCAGGATTGAGACTTTTATCCCCAGGCAGCACTCACTGCTCCTTAGCAGAGAGCTGAGACAGCCCTCCACGTTTTATTTATTTAGATGAGTTTACAAAGCAATTAAGACATTTTGGCAAATGCTGAGGTGCAGATTTCCTCCCTTATGATAGATCATTCCTGGCTTTTTTTTCCCCTTGTCTCCTTCTGGACAGATAAATGTTTCATGGTCCCACAGACATATTTTCTCTCTGCCCAGTTGCTCAGAGTCCATTTAAAAATGCCTGTTGAACTCTTCTCTCATGCAATATTTTAACAAGAGTCTCTAAACAAGCTTTATTTACAGATTGCAAATTCTGCCTGACCGGTTTTAACATGTTTCATCACCTCCTTAGCTGGAATTCCTCTTGGATTCTTTTCTTACCTGGGCAAAAGCAGGAAATCCAACAAAAAAATAATAACAATATGGATATGTTTTAAGGAATACATACTTTTATTCTTCACATCCTCCACTTTCAGTTGGAAATACCACCCTTTAATGATTTTGCTCAAAGTTAGAACCCTCCCTGGTTTTCTCTGCCCTGTCCTAGACAGGAGCTAAGCTGCCAATGTGTGCTCTCAACATGGAAGTGCTGGAAAAGCTCATCCAGAAGCTTCTGAAATCAGTAGGGTTTTACAACATGCCCTGGAAGGCATTAAAGGACTTTAATAAAATAGGTTTAATAAAATACCTCTAATGAGGTGAAGGATCTAAATGGAATTCACAGAAATGCACTGATGAATGAAGCTGATGAAGCTTTGCAGTGGAAGGAAGCTGCAGCTCTCCTGGAAGTGTGTTGCCCCAAAAAAAATTAAAAATAGATATTTTTTGGTCTTAAAGAGTAGATTTTTGGGGGGGGCAGGGGGGAATAAAGCAGGATTTTTTTCTTTCGGAAGCTGGCACTTCTGTTTCCAAGAAGTTTGTGGAGGTCACCAAATTTTCATTGCAAAATTGTGATCATTTAATTCTGTGTTTGAAGGTGGAGGAGGAAAATGTTGGACTGGCAGGTCAGGATTGCCCTTTGGTGATTCCCCATGCTCTGCCCTAAGCCAGGGCTTGCAGGGGCTGAGCAATGAATATTTTCTTTACCAAAAACAAGCAAGAAGTCCCCTAGAATGTGTTACAGCACTCTCCAGATAAGGAGCTACCTGGTTTAGCAGGTGAAGAGGTGCTTGGGGAGTTTTTGATAGAGAGATTATGGACCTGATTACATTAATACCTAACATGGGTTTTAACCTGCATTTTGGGTAAAATTCACCATTCTGCAGAAGGCCCATAAAAGGCCTGTGCACCACTTACGCTCCACCAAGGCCCCATTTGGATGGTGCACGTGGAGCTGGGGTGATGCATGGGCCCCATCCCTGATCCATCAATAATATTCTGTGTGTTGGGGAAAAATATTAGCAGAGTAATTTTATTAACAAGTGCCATAACTCACCGCTTGTCTTGCCGTGCTTAATAAAGGGAATCCAGGGTGTTGTACAGGAGCCAGAGGAGCGGCTCACAAAACTATCCTGCTAAAAACAAACACATGAAGCCCTGGGAAGCAGGAGAGCACCTGGAGGGGGAGCTGGCTCCCATCAATGTCCTGGCTGTGCTGAAATGGTGGATCAATCCCACGATGTGGGAAATCTCACAGGGGTGGCTGAGTTAAGAGAGTGTTTGCTTCATGCTGCAAGGACTGGGCCAGCCCGTGGAGAGCTCCCAGTTTCCAGCACTGGAAATCCTCTTAGCACCTTCATTTGCATCTCGCTGGCCAGGGGAATAACTGAGAAAACAGCCCTGCTGTGTGTCCCTCACACCTCCTGCCCACCCGTGTAAAAGCACGCAGGGACAGCGGGGTGGAAGGAGCCGCCACTGCTGCCTCTCTGTGGATCCTCATTTGGAGTCGTGTCCCTTCTTTTTGTGTTGCATCCCCCCCTTCTGAAGGCGTGTCCCCAAATTTGCTGCCAAACCGGCACCATGTGCACCATCCCTTTGGGCCACACACACATGACAGAAAAAATACTCTGTCGTGTTGATTTATTCAAATAGGGGCATTTTCACCTAAAATCCCCTCATTTTCACATAAAATCTTCTCTCCTGAGCCTATCCAGAGTGCCCTCTCCATCTATAAATGAAGGAATCTCCAGGTTTTGAAGGAGCAAGGGTGGCCACATCCCTTCCCAGACCAGCCATTCCCTGGGGGATGGGCTGGGAGTGTCCATGTCTCACCCCACTATTGCTGCTGTGCATGGAGCAGGGCTGGGGGCTGCTCTGTGCCTCCCCCCACTCACCCCTTCCCTCTAGGAATTCAAATAAATCAAACTTAAAGGATTTTTTTTTTTTGCCTCTGATTTTTTGCTCCTGCATATTTATTACACCTCACAGTACAGGAGCTTCCTCCAGGGGCAGGGATGTGCCAGGGTGTTTAGTGGATGAGTTTTAGCCATTTTTGAAGATGGTTGGGGACATGAGCAGGGCTCTTCCAGGAATCAGCACTGCTGGATGCCAGGGCTGCGTGGGACTGCAGAGTGGGTGCAGGTGCTTGCAGCCAAAATTGGGACTAAATATCCATTTGTTTAGAGATGGGATTTGCAAAATGAGAATCTGAAGAACAAACTAATTTTGATTGAACGACTGCCAAATGTTTGGGTGTTTTTTGTTTTTTGTTTTTCAAATCAGGTCTCAGCTAACTTTGCAGCCCTCTTGCCCAAGAGGCAGCAGAGCTCCTCTGCTCACACAGCCTCATTTGCCTAATAATAATTCTGTATTTTNTCCCAAAAGGGAAAAGGCTGCAGAACGTGGAAAACCTGAGCACCCAAGCTCGGCGGGAAAAGGCAGCGCGCAAACAGCGCGGGGACACGCGGGCCAGCCGGGGGAGGCGCAGGATCCGCGGGGCGCGGCCCCCGGTCCCTCCAGCAGCGCCGAGGGTGGCAGGGGGGATCCCCAAAGTTGCCTTCCTTGCGCGGCCGCGCACCTCGCACGGGGGAAAGTCCCGCGGCCGCGGAGCTCCGGCCGCCCCCAGCTTGGGTTTCCCTAAAGGCGAACTGGGGCTAAATAATGGATCGATCTAAAATTAACCGGAGGAATGGAAATGCTCTAAAAATAAGCCAGCAGCTGCCGTGGTCGCAGCCCCCCGCTCCCGTGGGGAAGGGGGAGCGGGGCCGGCCGGAGGAGGGGGCTCGGGCAGAGCCGGGCGGGCTGCGCGGGGCTGCGCGGAGCGATGGCCGCGGTGGGGGCCGGACGGAGCCCCCCAAAAAACTCCGCCGCACGCCTCGCTGCCGCACACCGGCGGGTTTTGAATTTTTTTTTTTCTTTGTATTTCTCTATGTTCAATTCTTTCTATTTCCGCACGGAAGCTCCGAAAGCCCTTGGGGAAGCGGCGGGTCGCCTCCTCGGGGTGGGGTAGGGAGGCTCCGGGGGCTGCGGAGCGTGTGCGGGAACCGCGGCCGCGGAGCTGCGGGGCAGCGCCGGGCACGGAGCCGGCCCCTGGCCGCTGCGAGNAGGAATTCAAATAAATCAAACTTAAAGGATTTTTTTTTTTTGCCTCTGATTTTTTGCTCCTGCATATTTATTACACCTCACAGTACAGGAGCTTCCTCCAGGGGCAGGGATGTGCCAGGGTGTTTAGTGGATGAGTTTTAGCCATTTTTGAAGATGGTTGGGGACATGAGCAGGGCTCTTCCAGGAATCAGCACTGCTGGATGCCAGGGCTGCGTGGGACTGCAGAGTGGGTGCAGGTGCTTGCAGCCAAAATTGGGACTAAATATCCATTTGTTTAGAGATGGGATTTGCAAAATGAGAATCTGAAGAACAAACTAATTTTGATTGAACGACTGCCAAATGTTTGGGTGTTTTTTGTTTTTTGTTTTTCAAATCAGGTCTCAGCTAACTTTGCAGCCCTCTTGCCCAAGAGGCAGCAGAGCTCCTCTGCTCACACAGCCTCATTTGCCTAATAATAATTCTGTATTTTAAGTTATTTGATTAATTTTGCTCTCTCCTTGATTTGTAAAGCACCCAAATCTCTAACCTGTACCAGCCTCCACTCTTCTGACCCTTTCGATTTTATTTTGCGGGTCCCAAGAGGATACCTTGGGACAGCTGAACGCTGCTGCCTGGTTTTGCCAGCTCCCCGGGATGTTTTCCTGCCTGTGTCCAAGCAGAGCCGAGCTGAGCCAGCACCGCTGGGCGCTGCTCCACCTGCACCCCGCCAGCTCCCAGGGGAGGGAAGGGACAGAGGAGGCAATGACCAGCGCCAGGACACACCTTCAGGAAAACCAGCCCCAAATTGAAGGCGATTCGCGGTTCTGCACAAACTCGGCGTTTGGCTGATGTTTAGATCCGGAGCAGGGAGAAGCCGCGGGGGCGCTGGGAGGATGGACCCGGTCCGGGCTGAGCCGCTCCCCGGCCCCGACGGCGGGGGCTGCCCGGGGGGAGCAGTGCGGGCTCATAAATACCCGCGTATGGACCGCACATACACGCGCATCCCTCCGAGGGCCCGGGCGGGGGGTTCGNGATGGCCGCGGCGGGGGCCGGACGGAGCCCCCCAAAAAACTCCGCCGCACGCCTCGCTGCCGCACACCGGCGGGTTTTGAATTTTTTTTTTTCTTTGTATTTCTCTATGTTCAATTCTTTCTATTTCCGCACGGAAGCTCCGAAAGCCCTTGGGGAAGCGGCGGGTCGCCTCCTCGGGGTGGGGTAGGGAGGCTCCGGGGGCTGCGGAGCGTGTGCGGGAACCGCGGCCGCGGAGCTGCGGGGCAGCGCCGGGCACGGAGCCGGCCCCTGGCCGCTGCGAGCCCACCGCACACACACACACGCACACGCAGTCACACTCGCACACACCTCCTCCTCTTTCCTCCTTTTTGATCCGTGCAGCGATCCCATATCCTCCCGGCTTGTCTCTTTTATTCTTTTGTACTGAGGCGCGTTGTCCTGGCCAGCAGTGTGAACGGGGGCTTTGTAAAACGGGACAGATAAAAATGAGCAACATCATATTGTTTGACAGAATGATCCAAAATGATAAAATGCCTTCTCCGGAGGGGGTGAAAATGGTGAATTCCTAAAAAACAAGAGCGTCGCTTCTCTCCTCAGCCTCCCTGCGCTGCTCGCTGTAGCCTAAAGGGATCTGCCGCCTGCACCAGCCCGGATCACGTCCAGCCACTCTTTTCACTGGGAAGTCTCTTTTTAAAAGCCTTCATTTATTTATTTTTAAATAAATAAAGAAGGGGGGATGCGGCTTCGGCTCGGGACCCCCCGTTCTCCTCGCGGCGAATGAAAAGCACAGTTTTCGAGAGAAAGGCTCGTTTTGATTAAATCTGACATGCTGCTGATAACTCCATGCTAATGTGAAATAATTAACATAATAGCCATAATTAAAAGCACGCTAACAATGCCATAAATTTATCACACAATTTTACTAGCTTTCTGCCCCTAACTGCTCTCTCATCGTTAATTAAACGTGTTGCCTTTTACAGAATGGATGTTTATACATTTCCAATACAAATAAATCCGAAACCGTTTTGGAAACATGACCAATTTCGTTTTACACTGAGGTCTGCCGGGTTTACGGGCAATTTATTACAATTAAAAAAAAAAAAAAAAAGGAAAAAGAAGAAAGAAAAATGAAAAAAAAGAAACCAAGCACGTGTCAAATAGAGGCCTAAAATAGAGGGAAAATTATATATATTTAATAATCTACATCTTCAGCGAAAAACCAGGCTGAAGGGGGGTCCAGGTCCCACCGCTCGCCCCGTTTCGGCCCCGACCCCTGTCCTAGCCGTCGGGGGATGTCTGTGTGTCCCTGTCGTGTCCCCTCCTTTGGATGTGTTTATTTTACAGGGATTTCTCACCCGCAGCCCCTTTCCTGCGAGCCCCTTTACCCCCGCACGTTCGTACCGAACGACAATGCTGGTTTAATCCAGGTCAGGTCAACGATTTATATAACTCATTAGTGAAAGTAATAGGTTTAAGGAGCTGTAAGGGGACACCTTTGGTTTCTCCTTCCTTTAAAACGATTACAGAAGCAGAAATTGCCCCAGCCCTGTCTTTGCTCCACAATCCCCCCCACCCCCGAGGCTCAACCTCCGGATTTATTTTTAACTCGCTTCGCAGCCAGGATCTTGCTTTCCCATATTAGAATCAAATTGAGTTGTAATTAATTTCTCCCTCTCTATCATAACTTATTCCATCCTCCCTTTTCCAGTTGCGCTGCCGTGTCTCTATTTGACTCCGTATCGATCCGGACGGTACAGTTTGTTTTTCTCCTGTTGCTAAATCTATCTGTCTATATGGGCGCCCACTTTCTATTTCTGGCCGTGCCATTATTGTGGGTTTCCACCTCCACAGGAGCTGCTTTAATTGTTTTATCGCTTTGCAGGACGCAGCTCCTGAACTTCCATGAGTTCAGGGGCTCACAGGTTATTTGGGGGAAACTTTCCTGATTTTTAGAAAAGCTTTTCTCCGCCCGGGTGGGTTCCTTAATACTTTCCAGGGGGATAGATAGGGAAATGCTTCCCTAAATTTGGGCAGGTGAAGGCCTGGGAGCCGCAGCAGCGCCCGTGGAGGGGCGCGGAGGGGCGCGGAGCGGGGCCGCCCGCTCAGCCGGCAGCCGTGATGGAACACGGGATCAGCACAATAGAGCCCTAATCGAGGGGAAACGTTTCTTTTCACGCTAAGCACCGTAATTAATAGTACGAATCAATTAATTTGACTTTTATTGTGCCGAAGAAAAGCGCAACAAATGGAACAGGGGGCCGCGGAGTTGGGGTTTTTCCTCCTTTTTTTTTTTTTTCCCTGGGAGAGCCTTTGGGGTGCACAGGGTGACGCGTAAAGCGATGTCACGAGTGTGTGAGTGTGGGTCGGTGACTCTGTGAGCGCTGCGCGGGTGCGGAGGCCACGGGCAGCGGAGACCCTGCGGGACACGCGGAAAAACGGAGCGCGGGGGGAAAGCGGCTCCGCGCCCCGCCGAAGGTTCCCCCATCCCCGGCACAGGCTCTGCGAGAGGCCGGGACAGCGACCCTTCCGAGCCCCGATGGATTCTGGAGGAAGGAGGGGAATTGCTTTCCCTAAACCAGCTCCGCTCATAGGAAATCGTTGGCTCCTGGGGCATTTTCCTAATTTAATTGTATTTACCGAAATCGGACAACACGTGCGGGAGGTACCAGAGCGGCGGGACGGATTAAAAAACCAAACCCCGGGAGCCACCCGCGGCCGAGGGCCCGGGCGGGGGGTTCCGAACCAGGCAGGGG
>VXBI01013024.1:11125-28050 GCA_013397375.1 Toxostoma redivivum
CCCGGGCCCCCCGCCAGCCCCGCCGGCCACTCACCGCTCTGGGACGGGGGGGGACACACAGGTTGGGGACCCCTCGGTGCAGCCCCCGCTTTGTCACTCGCGCTGGTGGCTCCGGCCGCCCCCGCGGCTCTGTCCCTGTCCCTGTCCCTGTCCCTCTCGGCCGCTCTGTCCCCGTCGGGGCCCCGCGCAGCCCCCCGCGCTCCGGCTTCCTCCCACTCCCTGTCCCGGCCCAGGCAGCGCCTCAAATTGCAATTCCAGCTGCAGATGTGGGAGCGGGAGCAGCGGGAGGAGGAGGAGGAGGAGGAGGAGGAGGAGGAGGAGGAGGAGGAGGAGGAGGAGGAGGAGGAGGAGGAGGAGGAGGAGGAGGCAGGGCCAGCCCCAGTCCCGCCGGCAGCGGAACCTCCGCGTTCCCCGCCCGGCCGCGGCCACCGAGGAGGGGACGAGGGTCCCAAACCGGCCGGGATGGGGGACACGCCACCCCCACACCCCTCGGTGTCCCCCGGAATTTGTCACTGCGTGTCCCGGGTGACATCGGCTCTGTCCGCGCGTCTGGACCCATGTCCAGCCCCATCCCGGCTCCAGAGCTCGGGATTATCCCGGGATTCTCCTCCCCGGGGTCGTTTCCATTCCCAAAGGGGAATCCTGGATCGGGAAGCAGAGTCGAGGGTGTCCCGGGAGTGGGATCTGATCTGGGGATCCCAAATTTAGGATCAGAGCTGGGAGATCCTGAGGGTGGGATCAGAGCTGGAGGATCCCAGGTTTGAGATCAGAACTTGGATATCCCAGATTTGGGATCAGATCTGTGAGACCCCAAAGGAAGGAGGCAGGCAAAGGGTCCGTCCTGTCATTCCCAAAAATCTCCATAATGGGAAGAATCCACCCGTGGGAGCCTCAAAAGCACGGGCAGAATATTTGGGATGGTTCCAATAATCGAGATATTTGAGATCATTGGGATCAGAGAGTTATTTGGGAGTGCTGAGATAATTGGGATGGTTGAGATAATTGGGATCATTTGGATCACCGAGGTCGTTGGGATAGCCGAGATAATTTGGATACTTTAAATTATTAGGATCACGGAGCTAATTGGGATCGTTGGTATCAGTGACAACATTGGGATGGGTGAGACCATTTGGAACATTAGGAAAATTGGGAACATCGGGGTCATTGGGGTTGCTGAGATCATTGGGGATCTGGGATCATTGAGGGTTTGGGATCATTGAGGGCTGGGATCATTTCATTTTTTGTGATCACTGGGATCATTGAGGATTGGGATCATTTCATTTTTTGGGATCACTGCGATCATCGGGATCATTGGGATCAAGGTCAGGAAGGCCCTGGCTGGGAATGCAGTGGTCTGGAGCGGGACATGCCGAGTGACCAGCTGTGACCACGGGGGTGACACCGGTGGGGGACACTGGGGAGGGGACAAAAGGTCACAGACCCTGAAGGGGACAGGGGGATGTTGGAGCAGCATTTGGGATCATACTGGGGCTGTACTGGGATTTTTGGGGCTCCAGGTGTCCCAACCCCACCCAGCCCTGCCTGGCACTGCTGCCCCGGAGCTGGGGAAGGTTCTGGAGGGGGGGACAGGGACAAGGGCGGGGGCTCCGCCCGTGTTTGCGTCCCTGGCGCCCCGACAGAGATGAGGTAGCGCTTTCCGGGAATTGAGGCCCGGCCCATGGAAATGCAGCCGGGACAGGAAACCCGGCATGAGGACGGAGAAGCGGGGCTGGAAGCGAGGCCGCAGCCCAGCCCGGACCCACAGCCAGTGGGGACAGCCGTGTCCCCCACCAGGACATCGTGTGGGGTGGCACCATGTGTCCATGATGCGGGCAGCCTCTCCCCTGCTTCCCAGCGCTCCCAGTTTGTCCCTTCCCAGCCTTTCTGGGGACAAACTGGGTCTTCCTGAGCCGGGATCTGCAGCGGGTTGAGGGGAATCTTCATCACCATCCCCACCATCATCACCACCACCGCCATCCCGGGTATCCCGCACGGATAAACGGGTGGGAAGCGGGACGAGGGACATTGTCCCCAGCACACCGAGGTGACCTCAACGCCCAGGGGACACCGCGGGGAGGGGGTGCAGCCCCCCACACCCCCGCTTCCCGGCCCTGCCGGTGCTCCGGCAGCGGGGCTGGATCCCACCCAGCCTGGGAAGGGCTGGATCGCTTCCTTCCCCCCGCCCCGCCAAGGGCAGCGCGCCCGCGGGGACGCGGTGCCACCCGAATTCCCACATTCCCGGCGGTATCCCGCCCGAAATCTGCCATTCCCACACCCTCAGGGTCCCGCCGGTGTCCCCTCCCCAGCCCAGCGCTGTCCCCAGCGGGGGATTTTGGGGTGGGAAAACCCCGGGAGCTGCCGGAAAGCCCCGAGCTCGGGGGGCACCCGCGGGCACCGAGAGCCGGGGCTCGGCTTGCGCTGGGCACGCGGGAGGTCCTGCACACGTGAGTGCCCTGGGACACACGGGAACACACGGGAACACACACGGGAACACATGGGAACACATGGGAACATACGGGAACACACAAGGGAACACACAGATGTGTTCTGGAACACACAGGAACACACGGGAACACACACGGGAACACACGGGAACACACGGGAACACACACGGGAACACACGGGAACACACAGGAACACACACAGGAACACACAAGGAGGACACCGAAACACACACAGGNCACGGGAACACACACAGGAACACACGGGAACACTCGGGAACACACGGGAACACTTGGGAACACTCGGGAACACACGGGAACGCACACGGGAACACACAGGAACACACATGGGAACACACAGGAACATACACACAGGTGTGTTCTGAGACACACGGGATCACATGGGAACACACAGGAACACAAACAGGTGCTCTGGAACTCATGCAGGAACACACACAGGTGTTCTGGGCCACACAGGAACACACACAGGTGTTCTGGGACACACACACATGGGCACACAAACGTGTGTTGTCACACACACACATGGACACACGCACACGGGCACTCACCCAGGAGTTCTGGTACACACACACGGGCACACAGATGCTCTTGCACACCCAAAAGTGCACACACAATGTTCACACACACCCGTGTGCACACCCACATACACACACGCGTGTCCACACCCGTGTGCACAGCTGCCATGCACACACACATCATGTGCACACACACATGTACAGCCATGTGTTCACTCAATTCATTCACCCCCGTTTGCACATCCACACCCCACGTGCACACACACACACACACACGTGTACAGCCACGTGTTCACACACAGCTCCCATTTGTGCTTCCACACACATGAGCAGACCTACAAGTGCACACACAGACCCCATGTGTGCACACACATGAACATACACACACCTGCACACACAGCCGTGTGCACGTCTACACGCATGAACACACACACACAGAGACACACCACGTGCATACATATGTTCAAAACCCATGAACACGCACACATGTACAGCCGCATGTGCACAGCTACCGTGCACACACACAGGTGTGCACACACATGGACAGACACACGTACACACACAGCCCCCGTTTGCACATCCACACCCCATGTGCATGCACACACATGCACACACACATGAACAGCCCCATGTGCACACACACACACATGTACACACACATGTACAGCCCCATGTGCACACACACAGGTGTGCACACACATGTACAGCCACACGTACACACACAGCCGCTGTTTGCACATCCACACCCCATGTGCATGCACACATGTTCACAGCCATGAACACACGCACTGCATTGTACACACACATCACATGTGCATACACACACTGTGCACACACACAGACACCATGTGCATACACACATGTACACACACAGACACCATGTGCACACACATGTGCACACACATGTACAGCCCCATGTGCACACACAGCCCCCATTTGCTCGTCCACACCCATGAGCAAACACACATGTTCACAGCCATGAGCACACGCACCGCATTGTACACACACATCACATGTGNCACGTGCATACATATGTTCAAAACCCATGAACACGCACACATGTACAGCCGCATGTGCACAGCTACCGTGCACACACACAGGTGTGCACACACATGGACAGACACACGTACACACACAGCCCCCGTTTGCACATCCACACCCCATGTGCATGCACACACATGCACACACACATGAACAGCCCCATGCGCACACACACACACATGTACACACACATGTACAGCCCCATGTGCACACACACAGGTGTGCACACACATGTACAGCCACACGTACACACACAGCCGCTGTTTGCACATCCACACCCCATGTGCATGCACACATGTTCACAGCCATGAACACACGCACTGCATTGTACACACACATCACATGTGCATACACACACTGTGCACACACACAGACACCATGTGCATACACACACTGTGCACACACATGAACAGCCCCACGTGCACACACACACCATGTACACACACATGAACAGCCACATATGCACACACACAGCCCCCGTTTGCTCATCCACACCCATGAGCACACCCACTGTGCACACACGATGTGAGCACACACATGTGCACACACAGACCCCATGCGCACACACACATGTTCACAACCACGTGCACACACACGTGTACAGCCACATGTGCACACACAGCGCCCATGTGCACACACACACACCATGTGCACACACCTCCCCCCTTCCCCTCATGGTGTCCCTCGTGTCCCCTCCCCAGGTCCCCCTGGCCCTGCCTTGGTGTCCCCCAGCCCCCCCCAGTCCCCATGTCCCCTCTCGGGGTGTCCCCCAGCCCCTGCTGTCCCCGTGTCCCCTCCCTGGATGCCCCTGGCCCTTCCATAGTGTCCCCCTGCCTCTCCTGTCCCCATGTCACCTCTCTGGGTGTCCTCCAGCTCCTCCTGTCCCCGTGTCCCCTCTCTGGATGTCCCTGGCCCTCCTGAGGAAGAGGAGGGTGAGGAGGAGGCAGCTGCAAACCATACCCGAGAGGAGGGGGCTGCTCGGGGGCTGCTCGGGGGCTGCTCCGGGGGTCCCGCCGGGCTCCCCCCCCTCTCCCGAGGCCCTTCCCGGCCCCGGCTCAGCCGGAGGAAAGGAAAACAAACCGTGAGGGGCACGGAACGGGGGGGGTGCGGCAGCGCTGCCTCTGCGGGGTCCCCAAAGGGGAAAATGGGGTCCCCAGGGNCCGTGTCCCCTCCCTGGATGCCCCTGGCCCTTCCATAGTGTCCCCCTGCCTCTCCTGTCCCCATGTCACCTCTCTGGGTGTCCTCCAGCTCCTCCTGTCCCCGTGTCCCCTCTCTGGATGTCCCTGGCCCTCCTGAGGAAGAGGAGGGTGAGGAGGAGGCAGCTGCAAACCATACCCGAGAGGAGGGGGCTGCTCGGGGGCTGCTCGGGGGCTGCTCCGGGGGTCCCGCCGGGCTCCCCCCCCCCTCCCGAGGCCCTTCCCGGCCCCGGCTCAGCCGGAGGAAAGGAAAACAAACCGTGAGGGGCACGGAACGGGGGGGCTGCGGCAGCGCTGCCTCTGCGGGGTCCCCAAAGGGGAAAATGGGGTCCCCAGGGCCCCCTCCCCGTGCCCAGCTGTGCCCAGATGTGTCCCGTGTCCCCCTCACGGCAGTGACAGTCGCCACCCCACTGTCACCAAAGCCACCCCTGGGGTCTGTGCTGGGAGCCCACCTGACACAGAGAGCCAGGATTTGGGAATGAAGGAGCCAGGACAGCTTGGAATGCCTGGAAATGATTTTCCACACGAATTTGTGTCTCCTCTTGTGAGGGGTTAAATCCAGAAATTCCTGTCCTGGAGTTGGGGAGGGCAAAAGTGGCTCCCACCCTGCCTGGGGTCCCCCTGTGGCATTGCCACCCCACGGCTGCATTTTGGGAATTCTCATTTCCTGCATCTCCCACTCCCCAATATTCCAAGTGTTCCCTGTCCCCCTGCTTCTCCCACCCTCCAAAACTCGGGGATCCCTGCAGCTGGATGAGGCCAGAGGGATTTGGGGAGCTGGGAATTCCCCAGGATCTCACAGCCCCCCACGGCCACTCTTTGGGGAGGAAAATCACGGATTTGGGAGGGAAAACGGCTCTTCCCATTCTCCCTCATCCCTGCGGCACGAAAAGGGGGGGCCTCCCACCCCCCCAGCTGCCAGGACTGATGGTTCAGGTCCTGAAAGGCGTGAAAAGTGCAAAAACGAGGAGCAAAATGCAAAGCGATGTCGCAAAGCGGGAACACGGATCGGGAACACGGATCAGGCGCCGCAATTCCCGCCTCGCCGGCAGGGCTGGAAATGAGAGCGGTGCTGGGGACATCGATGTGACAGCAGCCATCCCTGAGTGATGTTCAACACATCCTGCACTTTGGGATCCTCGTGCTGATCCCAGGAATGTTCAGGAGCGGTCAGGAGCATCCTGGACTCCCTCCCCCAAAAGATTCCCGAAGTTTTGGCTCTGAGCGCTGGAGGAAGGTTTGGGAGGGAAAAATGTCCCCGTGTCCCACTGGGTGACAGCCCTGGGGTGTTCCCCTGGAGCTGGGCATCCCACCAGGATGGAGGAGGACGCCTCAAACATTCCCAGCGAAGCTGCTTTTCCCTGAACTCCCCCACAGGCGCTGGGAGTTCCAAGCCGTGATTTTCCTGCCAGGAGTTCTGGCAGGAATGGCCTTTTCCTGCCAAACTGGGATGTTTCCAACCCAAAGCTGCTGTTGTTGTTCCTCACCCAACCTCCCACGGATGGGAAAAGCCATTTCTCATCCCACACTCCCTTCCCTCGGCCTCTGGAATCACCGCACCGGGATCTCCTGGCACCGAGGGATTCACCCCAAGGCAGCTCCCGGGGCTCTGGTGGGTGGGAAAAAGGGACGCAGCCAAAATTCCCGGGGAAAAATGAGTCCTTGGGTCTGTGGGATGATTTTCCAGAGGGAAAATCCCACCCCAGCAGCACCACAGGTGGGAGTGAGGGGGAATTTTGGTGGTGCCACAGGCTGGGAATGGCCCCCTGGAGCTGGGAGCTGAGGGTTGGATCCCTCGGAATTGGAATTGGAGTTCTGCATCCCCGTGCTCCAGCATTCCATGGCAGTGGTTGAGATGCCCACATTCCGAATCCAGGCCCCATCCCAGAGCTGGGAAAAGCTGGATCATGCCTGTGAGGATGGAGTGAGGCCACATCCCACCCCAGACCTTGGAGCAGAACATTCCCAAGGGCCTTTGTCCCCCCGTAGGGAACCTGGAGGGTGTTGGGAGCTCCTGGAATGTTCCTCGGGATGCCCTTGGAGCAGCCCCTGCTTTGGGGTGGGGCTGCTGGGACATTCCCAAGCCAGGATGGGAATTTTGTGGTTCCAGGGGCAGGAGGATGGAGGGAGGATGGGAATGTCCTGGATCCAGGTCTGGGATGATGGAACATCATCCCAAGCCAGAATGGGAATTTTGTGGTTCCAGGTGTGGAAGGATGGAGAATCCTCCTGAGGAAGGATGGGAATGTCGTGGCTCCAGGAGGATGGAGCATCATCCCAAACCAGGATGGGAATGTCACAGCTCTGGGTCTGGGAGGTTGGAACATCATCCCAAGGAAGTTCAGGGACATCGTGGCTCCAGGTTTGGGAGGCCAGAGCTCTGTCCTGAGGGAGGTGACGATTCTGTGGTTCCAGGGGAGGGAGGATGGAACATCACCCTGAAAAAGGATGGAGTTTTCCTGGATCCAGATCTTGGATGATGGAACATCATCCTGAAGGAGGATGGGAATGTTCTGGACCCAAGTCTGGGAAGCTGGAACATCATCCCAAGCTAGGATGGGAATGTTGTGGCTCCCAGGGATGGGAACTTGGAGCATCATTCCAGACCAGGATGGGAATGCCATGGCTCCAGGAGGATGGTGCATCATTCCAAGCCAACAGGGCTGCCATAATTCCAGTTCTGGGATGATGGAACATCACCCCAAGCCAGGATGGGACAGCTGTGACATCTGGATTTGGGATCCCCTCATGCCCTGACTGGCAAAAGCAAATTTGGATTTAGGATTGGGGGCAATGCCACTTTGCAGTCCCCAGAGTGTCCCTGCCTGGCCTCGGCACTGCGGCAGATTTGGGGAATGGGGAATTAGCGCGGCGGGAGCGGGGCCGTGTCATATCCCATTACCTCGGAGCGCTGTGGCTCCTGGTGCCGCAGGAATAATTCACATCCCGCTCCTCCTCGGGGAGCCCGGCTCTCTCCGCAGCTAATGAGGCGTTTGGGATCAGTGACTCGAGACCGCTCCGTCCTGGCGTTCCCCAAATGTAAAAGTCAGGTTTGTGCATTAGGAATTAATTTTCCACTTGGAAGCTCACACACGTGGGAATGGACGAGTCTCCAAAATGTTTCCTTGGAGCTGGGTACCAGCTCAGCCTGAAATTCCTGCTGGAATAAGACCAGGAACTGGGGTGGAAATTGGGGCTGGGGGTTTGTGAAACCCCAGATTTTGGGGGTCCCAAACACCCCCAAGAGACTGGGATGGACTTGTGCTCCCCCAGATTTGAGGGAGCTCCTTTCCCCTTCCCATCCCATCTCATTATCCCATCCCAATATCCCATTATCCCATCCCAGGGATCCCAACCCCCCCTGGCCGAGGGCTCCCTCTCTCCTGCGTTCAGGGGCTGGCACTCGCCCCCCAGGCCAGATTTGGGGACACAGGGTGACACCAGGGGGGCTGGGACACCCCTGGGATGAGGACTGGGACACCCCCCCTTCCATAGGATCCCCTTCTGGATCTGCGGGGCCCAAACTGGAACCGGGACTGGGGGCAACTGGGAGGACTGGGAGGGATCCAGGGGGAGCAGGAGGAGCCAGGGAGGACTGGGAGGGACTGGGGAAAACAGGAGGAACTGGGGGCAACTGGGAGGACTGGGAGGAGCTGGGAGGGAACCAGGGGGAGCTGGTGGGAACTGGGAGGACTGGGAGGGATCCAGGGGAGCTGGGAAAAGCCAGGGGGAGCTGGGAGGACTGGGAGAGACTGGGGAAAGCAGAAGGAGTTGGGGGCAACTGGGAGAACTGGGAGGGATCAGGGAGCTGGGGGGAACAGGAAGAGCTTGGGGGGGAACTGGGAGAACTGGGAGGGAATCGGGAGGAGCAGGAGGAGCCAGGGGGAACTGGGAGAACTGGGAGGGAATTGGGGGATCAGGGAAAAGCCAGGGGGAACTTGGAATGACAGGAAGAGCAGGAGGAGGCAGCAGGGCCAGGGGAAACTGGGATGACTGGTGGGAACTGGGGAAAGAGCCATGGGCAGCTGGGGTTTACTGGGAGTACTGGAGTGGGATTGAGAGGAGCTGGGGGGAACCAGAGAGAGCAGGATACGGGGAACTGGGGAAACTGGGAGGACTGGGAGGGACTGGGACCAGGAGCAGAAACCAGGAGGATCAGGATGAACTGGGAATACTGGGAAGGGGGGAACTGGGGCAGCCAGAGGAGCCGGGAGGAGCCGGAGGAGCCGCCCGGGGGCCTCGTTCGCACCCCTGAGCCAAAACAAACATTTCCCTGGAGCCAGGCCTGGCTGACCCTTGGCCGTGGGGACCGGGAGGGAGGGGAGGGGACAGCGAGGGGACAGCGCTGNTTATCTCTCCGGCGCGCCGCCCATCCCACATTCCATCCTCCTGGGCATGGAATGAGCCGCCCCCCGCATCCCCCCCACCACCACCCCCGATCCCGCTCCACCCACCCGAGAATGAGAGCGGGACACGCGGGGGGGCGGTCCCGAGACACGGTGGGGACCCCGCGGGACAAGGGGGGGTGGGCTTTGTCCCAGGAAGGTTCAAATTCCCCGGAAAATGCTGGTCCCAGGAAGGTGCTGGTCCCAGGGGGATGGTGAACCCCTGGAAAGTTCTCATTCCGTGAAAGATCCTCGTCCCCAGGAATGTTCTCATTCTCAGGTGGATCCTGGTTCCCAGGAAAGTTCTCATTCCCAGGAAAATGCTGACCCCAGGAGGATTCTGGTCCTCAGGAAAGTTCTCATTCCCAAGAGAATGCTGGTCCTCAGGAAGATGGTGGACCCCTGGAAGGTTCTCATTCCCAGGAAAGTTCTAATTCCCAGGAAAAATGCTGGTCCCAGGAAGGTTCTGGTCCCAGGAGGATTCTGGTTCCCAGGAAAGTTCTCATTCCCAGGAAGGTTCTCATTCCCAGGAGAATGCTGGTCCCAGGAGGACGAGAGTCCCCAGGGAAGTTCTCATTCCATGAAAGATCCTCATCCCCAGGAATGTTCTCATTCCCAGGAAGGTTCTCATTGCCGGGAAAATGGTGGTCCCAGGAGGATTCTGATCCCAAGTGGATCCTGATCTTCAGGAAGGTTCTCATTCCCAGGAAAGTTCTCATTCCTTGAAAGATCCTCTTCCCCAGGAAGGTTCTCATTCCCAGGAATGTTCTCACTCCCAGGAGGATGCTCGTTGCTATGGGTCACACAGAGCTCTCCTGGTGCCAGGGCAGTGCAGGGGGCTCCTGGCACAGGGCTGGCACAGATCCCAAATCCAATAACCCACAGGCCTGGCACAGTTCCCAAATCCAGGAGTCCACCAGAATTGGCACAGATCCCAAATCCAAGATCCCATCAGGATTGGCACAGCTCCACCCCAAGATCCCACCAGGCCTGGCACAGCTCCCAGTTCCAAAAGTCACCAGGTCTGGTGCAGCTCCCGCTTCCAAGATCCCATCAGGATTGGCACAACCTCCACACCAATATCGCACAGGCCTGGCACAGTTCCCAATTCCATGGTTTTATCAGAATTGGCACAGCTCCCAAATCCAGGAACTTATCAGGATTGACACAGCTCCCAAATCCAAGAGCCCACCAGGATTGGCACAGATGCCAAATCCAGGAACCCTTTGAGTTTGGCACAGGTCCCAAATCCAGGAACCCATCAGGATTGGCACAGCTCCCAAATCCAAGAACCCTTTGAGTTTGGCACAGCTCCTACCCTAACAACCCACCGGGATTGGCACAGCTCCCAAATCCAGGAACCCACAGCCCTGGCATGAGGCCCCCCCATCCCAAACGCCCCCCATGACTGGCACAGCCCCTCACCAGTAACCCCCAGTGGGCTCCGGGACCATTTCCCAGCGGGTGGCACAGCCCGGAGGGGCACTGGGGGCTGTGGGCATCCCCCTGCTGAGTCAGCATCCCGCCTGGCACGGCCCCGCAGCGGCCGGGGAGGGACCGAGCTCCCACGGGCACTGTCCCACAGCCCCGGGGCACAAGGTCGGGCACTGACCCCGAGGGGTCACCACGGGCCAGCCTCACCAGTGCCACCAGTGCCACCACCCCGCGTGTCTTCACTCAGGTTGGATCAGGATCCTGCTCCAGGAGAGCTGGATCAGCCTCTCCATCCCCACAGCTGAGAATTCCTTTGGGAATTTCTTCTCCTGCCTTTGGGGACACCTTCCGTTGTCCCAGGTGGATCCAGCCTGGCCTTGGGCACTGCCAGGGATCCAGGGGCAGCCCCAGCAAATCTGGGAATTGCAGCCCAGGCAGGAATTCCTTGCCAAGATCCCAGCCCAATCTCCCCTTTCCCAGTGGAGCCATTCCCTGTGTCCTGTCCCTCCATGCCTTGTCCCCAGTCCCTCTCCAGCTCTCCTGGAGCCCCTGCAGGGACTCTCAGCATTCCCTGGGATTTTCCCTTCTCCAGGGGAACATTCCCAGCTCTCCCAGAGCATTCAGCATTCCCAGGACAACCAGGATCCATCCTGGTGACCCAGGAGGACAAACACCATCACTCCCAGCATTCCCCTTTCCTTCTTTCCCAGTTTATCTGCTGAGCATGGAGCCGCACGATCCGGGATATCCCGGGGTGGGTTGGGATCGATTTTCCTGGCTGTGTCCCCCCAATTCCCAGCACAATCCCAACCTCTCCCTGTCAGACTGAGGGCAGAGCCGCCCTGGATTGCACCCAAGACACAACAAAAAACATTCCCGAATTATCAGCACAAATCCCAAACCATTCCCACAGGGAACAAAACCAACCCCAGCCCCTCCAGCACGACCCTAAACCCGGAGACCTCGGAGTGCTCCAGACCCACCCCGGCCCCAAAAAACACGGAATTAGGGAAAAGCTGCCGCCGTCACCACTTCCTAAAATCAGAGCAGGGACACCAAAGGGGGAAGTGCTGCGGTTTGGGGCTCCTCGCCCTCCTCCCCCCGCTGATAAAGGGACGTCCCTGAGCGCGGGGACAGGCGGCGTCCCCGTGCCACCGCTGCCGAGGTGGCACTGCCAGAGCCAGCACCAGCATCAGGTAACGCCGTGGCTCTCCAGGGATGGGAAAGGTTGGGAATTCTGGGGTGGATTGCGGAGGATCCCTTTGAGATGAGCTTCATTCATCTCCTGCTGGGAGCCAGGGAATTATTTGGAATTCCTGGAATTAGATCCAGTTTGGAGGGGGTCACATCCATCCCTCATCCCGAGGAATGGTGTCCCCACCACCCCACGGTCCCTGTTTCTCCCTGGGTTTTGGGATGTGATGGAGCTGGAGGGTCCCACACTGGGCATGTCCCCTCTCCGTGCTCATTCCCGTGCCAAAATGTGACTTTTGAAAGGCAGGGATAGGTGGGAGATCGGGGAAATTTCCTCCCTCCGATGGCAGGAAGGTTCTGCAATAGAATTCCCAGAGATTTGTGGCTGCTCCATTCCTGGAGGGGTCCAAGGCCAGGCTGGACAGGGTTTGGAGCCACCTGGGATAATGGGAGATGTCCTGCCCTTGGGAATGAGATGAGATTTCAACCCCTCCCATCCCAACCCATTCCTCAAATCCCATTTGGGGACAGCAGGGACACCTTCCCTCCCCCATGCCGCTCATCCAGCCCCACACCAGGAGTGTTTTCCCAGAAATCTTTACAACCCTCGGAATTCCAGGAGCATTCCACAGGCCCCATTCCTGCTGGGTCCCCATCCTGAGGGATCCCATCCTGCCCTGAGCAACCCCCAGGAATCGAAACCGGGACAAACCCTGGAGAAGAAACGAAACTTGGCACCAGCACGAGTCGGGGGCTGGATCCCGGCTTTTGCTTCCTCTTTCCGGCACAAATCCCGTGACAATTTGTGCTTTTACATCATCCCCCCTCCAAGCATCGACATCCTCTGTGCTCCTCGTCTGGGAAAAATCCCAAGCAAAGCTCTCCAGAGCAGGAAATCCACCCCGAAATCCAAGGAGCAGCGAGGAAATTGGATACAGATGTGGGGAAAGGAGGTTTTGGAGAAGGAGGGGATGGTGGGGAGGGAAAGGCAGGGGCTGGGGGCTGGGAGAGGCCTCGTTCCTCAGGGAGAGACCCGGAGGATTTGGAGGATTTGAATTCCCAGCCATCTGATAATGGATTTCTGTGATACTGAGGAAAAATTCAGGGTGGAATTGTTCTGGTTTGTCACAGAGCGATGAGGGGCGAAACTGAAAGGAATGTCAGGAGTCGGGCTGGAGCTGCAAAAAGCTCCAGACATAAAACGTTTTCAATAATCCTCTGCTTATTTTCAGTTTTCCTCTTCTTTTCCTTTTCTTGGTTTCCTTTTCTGTTTCTTCATTTTCTTTTTCTGTTTCTTCATTTTCCTTTTCTTGGTTTCTTTTTCTTTCCTTTTTCCTTTTTTCTTTCTCCTTTTTCTTTTTCCTCTTGTTTTCCTTCATTCTTTTCCCTTTTCCCTTTCCCTCTTCCCTCTCCACTTTTCCTTTTTCCCTTTTCCCTCTTATTTCCATTTCCCTTTTCCCTCTTCCTTTTCCCTCTTCCCTTTCCCTTTTCCCTCTTCCCTTTTCCCTTCCCTTTTTATTTTCCTTGTTGGGGACTGTTCTGATTCCAGCAGGATTTATCCCACAGGGATCCATCCCACCCATCCCAAGGTCCTCAGTCACCTCCTCTTGTCCCCAGGGTCCCCTGTGCCGGCGTGTCCCCGTGTCCCCCGTGTCCCCTGGCAGTGCCACCATGCTCCTGCCCCGCTGCCTCGTGCTCCTGGCCAGCCTCGTCCCGCCAGGTATGGGGACAATGACACTTTCGGGATTGTCCCCTGCGGGACTGGAGGCCGGGATTGGATGGGGGTAGGAGCCAGGCAGGAATCTGGGGGATCCCAAAGCTGTTCCGGGGGGATTTGCCGTAATCTCACTCTGCTGATGGCATGGATGGGGTAACAAAGGGACAGCCAAGCCATGGGAGCAAGGACAAGGAGCCAGGGTGAGGAAAGGGGGTGAGGAAATAAATCCAGGTCGCTTTTCCCTCTTTCCTCATTATTCAGGCCCGAAAGATCCAACTTTTCCCTTCTCCACCCCAAAACCTCCCCTTGGGAGGGTTTATCCCAAATCCCGCCTCCTCTGCCACCTTCCCTGTCAAGCACAGGTGACAACGCGTCCTGGGGGGGACATGGGGACACTTCCGGCTCCCTGATCCCGATTTTCCTGGCACAGCTCTCAGCTCCTGGGGGGTTTCCTACCCCGAATCCCTGCAGGCCAGCGGGGAGTCCTGCCTGGTTGTCCCCTGCACCTTCAGCTACCCCGCGGATGTGACAACCGCCGATGGCATCGTGGCCATCTGGTACAAGGACTACGACGGGCAGCGGACGGTGGTGTTCCACTCCGCCACCCCCCAGGATGTGGATCCCCGGTTTGGGGGTCGTGCCCAGCTCCTGGGGGACCCCATGGCCCAGAACTGCACCCTGCTGCTGCGGGGGGTGACACCAGGGGACAGTGGCCCCTACAGGTTCCGCTTCGAGATCGTCAACGGCGACCGCTGGTCGGCGTCGCGGGACGTGATGCTGAGGGTTTCGGGTGGGTAAAACACCAGAATTCCCAAAAAATTCCCTTCCTGCCCATTCCATGCGCTCATCCTGCCCTCTGCTCTCCATGCCAGAGGATCCGGAGCCTCCCAGTGCCACCAGCGAGGAGCAGACCGAGGGACAAAGGTCCACTTTGGAGTGCTCCACGCCCTACTTTTGTCCTTGGGGTGACATCGTCCTGCACTGGAGGGGCTACGACCCCCGCGTGTCCCAGGTGTCCGGCCGCGCCTGGCTGGACACCAGCAGGGTGGGCCACCAGCTGAACCTGACCAGCTCCTTCTCCTGGAGGGACCATTCCAAGAAGCTGCTCTGCGAGCTTTCCGTCGGATCCAAGAGGGCGAGCACGGAGGTGGCGCTGCGGGTCAGGCGTACGTGGGGTGGGGACAGGGGACATCTCTGCCGCGGCCACCGTGGCCATGTCCTCCTCCTGCCACCCCCTCTTTCCCTGCTTCTCCCTCTCCTTCTGGCCACATCTGTCCCCTCAGTGCCACCTCCACCCGCAGCACCCCGTGCCCACCGCGTCCCTCTGTCCCCCCGCAGACGCCCCCAAGGACACCCAGGTGTCGCTGAGCCCTTCCTCGGGGAACATCGGCGTGGGTGACACGGTGACGCTGAGCTGCCAGGTCGGCAGCAGCCACCCGCCGGTCTCGGGGTACCGCTGGTACAAGGACGAGGTGGCCGTGGGCACCGAGCGGGTGCTGGCGCTGCGGGGCGTGCGCCGGGAGGACCACGGGCGGTACCGCTGCGAGGCCCAGAACGCGCTCGGCACCGGCGTGTCACCTCCTGTCACCCTCCGCGTGTTCTGTGAGTGCCCGACAGGGCTGGGGGTCCCCAAATTGGGGTGGCACGGACTGGGAGGGAGGTGGCCGGTGGTGCTGGAGGTTTGGGAATTGTGCCACGCCTTATCTTTGTGATCCCAGAAAACCGGGAGGGATTTCCAGCCGAGGGTGGGGAGCAGAGCTGGGAAGGGTTTGGGAGCTTGTGGAGATCCAGAGCCGTGGTGGGAAGGGACCTTAGGGATCATTGCCACCCCTGCCGTGCCCAGGGACACTTCCTGCTGTCCCGGGGGGATCCAGGGCACTCCCAGGGATCCCGGGCCAGCCACGGCTTCTCTGGGAATTCCAGATCATTCTCTGGGAATTCCAAGTGGATCCTGGGCCAGTCACGGCTTCTCTTGCAATTCCAGCCCGTTCTCTGGGAATTCCTGACCATTCTCTGGGAATTCCAGGTGGATGCAGGGCACACCCAGAGCCAGCCACGACTTCTCTGGGAATTCCAACCCGTTCTCTGGGAATTCCAGCCCGTTCTCTGGGAATTCCAGGCGAATCCAGGGCACTCTCAGGGATCCTGGGCCAGCCACGGCTTCTCTGGGAATTCCAGCCCATTCTCTGGGAATTCCAGCCCATTCTTTGGAAATTCCAGACCACTCGCTGAGAATTCCAGGTGGATCCAGGGCACTCCCAGGGATTCAGAGCCAGCCACGGCTTCTCTGGGAATTCCAGCTCTTTCTCTGGGAATTCCAGCCCATTCTCTGGGAATTCCAGCTCTTTGTCTGGGAATTCCAAACCATTCTCTGGGAATTCCGTCCCATTCTCTGGGAATTCCATCCCATTCTCTGGGAATTCCAGCCCCTCCACACCCCCACAGGGAAAGGGAAGAGGCTCCTCTTCCCACCAGACCCCACAGCAGACAAATCCCAGCCTTCCCTGCCCGAGCTGGAATCCCACAGGGAACATCCAAAGCCCCCCCAGAGCGGTGACAGTCCCTTCCCCACCCGCCACGAGTGCGGCTTTGCTCCAGAGCCGGGTGTCCCCAGCTGGCGGCAGGGGACAAACCCAAACGTCCCCCGAGGGGCTCCCATCTTCTCCCAGGCTCTGGAATGGGGAATTTGGAGGGGGAGTTCCATTTTCCCATCTCCAGGGCCATCCTGAACGGGGATGGGGATGGGAGAATGGGAATGGGAATGGAAGTGGGAAAGGTGTCACCTGTTGGTTGTGGTGGCCATTCCCCCTTTTCACTGCCCTCCAACTCCCTGACTTTCCCCACCCCTTCTTCCTCCCCTCCTTCCCTCCCTCCTCCCTCAGCCGCCGAGATCTCCGCCATCCCCGCGGCCGAGGTGCTGGAGGGGGCGGCCACCACCTTGTCCTGCGATGTCCCCGGGCGGGAGGGCCAGGCCGAGGAGC
>VXBI01013026.1:0-41029 GCA_013397375.1 Toxostoma redivivum
CCTTCCTCTCGCTGCGCGACTACGTCTTCTGCATGGCCACCCTGCTGCTCTTCTGCTTGGGCTCCCTTTTCTACCAGCTCAACGGGGGCCCCCCGCACTTTCTGCTGGCCCTGCGGCACTGTCTGGGTAAGGGCGGCCGGCGGCGGCGGGGACTTGTTGCGGCTGGGCTGGGGCCTCCGTCCGCACCGGGGACGCGGCTGCGGGGCTGGGGCGGCCCGAGGCCGGGGCTGGCGGGCGGGGGGGGCAGGCGGGGAGCGGTGCCGTGAGCGCTCGCACCGGAGCGGGACCGGCCGGCGCGCCCCGCCACAAGTTCGTGCTGCCGAAAGCAGAGTCCCCTCGAGAGCTTCTCAGCTCCGAGACCGCTCGGTGCCCGGGGGCCGTGTCAGAGCGTGGTGTGCCGGCTCCCGTGGCCGCCAGGTCGGTCCGAGGCGGAGGGGAGCGCTCGCTGCCCGCGGGTCGCGCACCCGAGCAGCTCGGGCGCAGCGCCCTGAGCTGTCAGCGCCTCCCCGCCGAGTGCTGTGCCCCGGAGAGGAGGAGCGGGGTACGGATGGCCCACAGCAGAAGATGCTGTTAAAAAAAAAAAAAAAGACAAAACAAAAACCAACCAAAAACCCCAGATGCACTTTGTGAACCAAGCGTCCATCCTTGTGCCGGAGGCTGGAGTCTGGAGAGAAGGGTATGCTTAGCAGGGTCAGTGCAGCAGCGCTCAAGGACTCGAGCTCACTGGTGCTTTGCCAGCCTGGTTGCCTGCGTAACTTCAAAGGAGGTGCCCCAGTGGAGCGTGAATCTGCCATAGAATCACACTGTGGCCTGTAGTTCTCATCCTCATGCTGACCACAAGTTTTCACGTGGTTTTTCTTTGTAGCCAGTGTCCCCATTGCTAAATGTTGCTTCCCTGCTCCTTAGAGAAGTTGTGTGAAAGAAATTTATTGTGAGGTCGAGTAAGTATCTTAGACTGTCAGGACTACTTCAGGTGGTGGTACGACAAGGAGGAATGACTTTAAACTGAAAGAGTACAGATTTCCTTTCGCTATTAGAAGAAATTCTTCACTATGAGAGTGGTGAGGCACCACAACAGGTTGCCCAGAGAAGCTGTGGATGCCCCATCCTTGGTGTTTGTTCAAGGCCAGGCTGGATGGGGCTTTGATCAACCTGGTCTAGTGGAAGGTGATCCCTGCCCATAGCAGGGAGATTGGTTTAGATTAGAAGGGACATAAAAGACCATTTAGCTCCATTCTGTGATTATATGATGAAATATGAAACAAAAACCGAGTGTTTCTCAATAGAGGAGGATTACTACAGAATAATTTGTGGTGTGAGTTTTTACCACGTTAGCTGCTCTGCTTTACTTGTCTGTGAAGGTGAGGCTTTGGTGGTACATGCTGCAGAAGTACCAGCTGTAAGAGACAATGTTAGGTTGCAAACAAAAATACTGTTCATGTATTGCAGAAAAATAAGCTGCAGATCCTTTTCTATGTGTCCGTATTTTATGAACATGTTGAGAATACAGGCCAGTGTGTCTGTGTGTGTTGCTTTTCCTTATGGGAATACTATCCCATGTCTTTAGTTAACTAGTGAGAGAGTATGGAGCGGCAGTAGGACAAGAGACAACAAACAAAAGTTGCAACAAGGGAAATTCCAATGAGATATCAGGAAAAAAAATTTAAATATGAGAAGAGTCAGATGTTGGAACAGGCTACACAGGGAGGTTGGGATGTCCTTGCAAATATTCAGAACTTAGCTGGACAAGCCTCTGAGCAGCCCAAGTCAATTTGTCCCTGTTTTGTTGGGGGAATAAGACCAGGAGAACAGAAGTCACTTCCAGATAATGTTGTTCTGTGATTCTGCTGTAAAAAGTCAATGAAAATTCAAGTGAAAACAGAAGAAGAAATACTTTGGATATTACTTCATGAACACAACAGCAGTTTTGGCTTGAGTTTTAATGACTTCTTTTTCCCCTTTCATATTACAATTAGGAAGAAATTCCTCCACTGAAGAGGAAACTGACAAGTTTTCTGCCATAGAATCACAGAATTGCTAGGGTTGGAAGGCATCTCTGGAGATCATCTAGTCTACCTCCCATCCCAAGGCAGGGTCGCCTAGAGCAGGTCAACACAGGAACGTATCCAGGTGGGTTTTGAATGTCTCCAGACAAGGAGACTCCACAGTCTCCATGGGCAGCTGGTTCCAGTGCTCTGCTCGTGTTGAGGTGGAACTTCTTGTGTTTTAGTTTATGGCCATTGCTCCTCATCCTGTCACTGGGCACCGTGGAAAAGAGTGGCACCATCCTCTTGGCACCCACCTTTGAGATATTTATCTACATTAATTAGATTTTCTCTCAGTCTTCTCTTTTTTGCACTAAAGAGGCAAGGTCATGCTGTTAGAAGATTTTGTTTGCAATTGAATGGTATTTTAGTGGGATTAAACACAATCGCTGGTTTTAAGAAGGAAATTTTTGTCAATTTTTAAAATTTTCATCTTCTTCAGGGATAAATGTTGCTTAGCTTGGGTGAAAATAGACTGCAAGAAACACAGGATTACTCAACTTCTCACTTTGTGGCCTTTTGACTACTTTTGAGGGATGGGGGAAATAAAACTTGGATCTACTGCGCTAACCATTCTAGCCCGCAGTTGCATGTCTGCTGGAAAATCTTCTGAGGATTGCAGATGAAAGGCTTGGAAACCACTGCGTCTTGGAGAATGGGTCATGATAATTTTTGTGAGGTGCTCAGCAAGTGCAAAAAAACCTTTGTTGTGTGTGCCTGAACGTGATGAGCCTCTGGGGATGGAGTGCAGTCTTACTGAAAATGTTTTGGGGTTCTTTTGAAGTATAGGATTCTCACAGGAGAAAGTAGACAGAGCTATTAATCTCTGCTAATGAACTTCTGCACTTGTTATTTGAATTAGTGTAGGAATTCCCTTTCTGTGCCTGAGTGACCTAAGATGTTAAGGAGATACAGACTTGGCTAACATCCTGCACCAGGCTAGTGGATGAGAGCTAAGTCCTCATGGCTGGCTGGAGTCCAGTACTCACTTAGCAAGTGGTGCTGCTGCCTCTGCAGGCAAGTGGGATACACCTTGGGTACTAAGGTGTCTGTTTGCATGCAACTCTGTGAAGTTACTTTATGCTTCCTTGGTCTGCAGTTCCATTTGGGTTGTCAAAAGTTGATCCACATCGATGACATTGCTGAACATTTTATTTTTAAATTTTTTAGAATGGTGCGTACTCCTTGAGGTATCCAGCTGGGACAGCTTTCAAATTAGGAACAATTTTTTTTGTAACTAGAAGGCTTATTTTCTTCCAGGGAGCTAATAGAACTGCTTGGAGGAATAGGTATTCGGCATCCTATCCTGCTAGCTACCAAAGACATGGTAAATGTAAATGCATGTTTTATACAGCAGTTGGAAGGTTCAGGGCGTTAAAAAAATAAAAAAAAACCAAAAACCTTTTTCCCCTCTGAAGCCACAGATTTGGTACACAAGCAACTCTTTCCTTGCAGTCCTTCCAACCCACAATTTTTGGTGTTAAGATTTACATCTCCAAACAAAAACGAGCAGTTAGTTTGTAAACCATGTTTGCAATGTGTGGATTTTGCAGTTACCCTCATTGTATTTAAATCTACAGAAACCAAGGAGTAGCCTAAAGGGAATATTGATTTCTCTATATTGTGTAATCCATAGGGTGGGAGGGTCATCTTGTCTGACTTGAGAGTTTTTGTTTGTGTTTGCGAATTTCAGTACATTGCTCATGTTAGGTTTAGTTGTGTTACTGTGAGGGGAATGCTTGGATTTTTTTTACCTCAGAACTTGAAAGGAAGTTCCTGAGCAACAGCACAAAACTTCAGTAGTCTGGACAGAAATCACACCTGCATCAGGCAGGTGTGTGCATAAAAAAAAAAATCAAAAGCATGTGAAAACACTTGGTTTGAAAAGCTTTCATTTTTTTATTAGGCCTGCATCATATGCTGTGGAGGAGGTATACATTTATTTTCAAAGGAATGAAGTGTGAACGTTTGCTAGTTCTATTAAGTTTCCTTTGGAGGTGGGGAAGATGAACGTGTTTTCAGAATATTCAGACTACTAGTAATTTTTTTTTCTCTCTCCCAGACCAGCTTCTCTGGTGTCTTGTCCATATATATGACTCTTTTTGTTTGGTTGCCATACTGATTGGAGAGACTCTTGGAAAAACATTATGGCAGATTTTTGGGTAGACAATAGCAGTATTCAGTATTTCCACTTTACATTGCCATCTCTTCTCTTTTATACCAGAGTCATCCCAAGCAAATGAGAGTAGAGTAGTAGATATGAGGCTGTGTTTTGTTATTTATCCTGTTCTGACTTCAAGCTCACAGCAATTCAGAGTACAGAAGGTCTGTTGGAAAGCTGATGGTTTCTGCTCTCTGTTCTGGATGTGGCTTGCAGTGACATGGCTCAAATGTCACACTGTAGTCATCCCATCAGGAGGGATCTAGAGCACTGTTTTTAGCATGAAATTATTGAGCAGGGCATAGACATATATGGGTTATTTCTGAAGAATCTGTGGAAGATACTGGCAACAAATGCACTTTTAAGTAAGCTTAAATTTTCTGTATGAAGTTGCATACCTGTCCTGGACCATCTACGAGCTTCAAAAAACCAGGAAGGCTTAAAACTACCAGGGTTTCCAGTAAGGAACTGCAGTACTGGGATTTGCACAAATGAGGTCTTGTTTGTTGATTCTGCCAAGGTAATCCTGGCTCACTAATTGAAAACCAGTTCCAGCAGTGGAAGGAAGTGAGAAGAGTCTTCCCTTAGGATGAGTAAGACACAAATAGTAAATCTTGGACAGCCCAGTGGCGTTTGGGGAATGCACTTGAGACTCCACTCCCCTGCAACTGCAGTGATTTTGCATTGCTTTATTCTTCCTAGCTTTGATTTGTGATATATAGATGTTTCAAATTAGAGAAATGAGAATTTCCAAGGGCTAGTAGCAACCCTCTTATGGCCAATAAAAACATAAAACCTTTGGGTCTTCAGTATTTGGTGTGCAAATTTGTTGTTCATGTCAATTTAAACATTTTCCCTGTTGAACTTGCCAGGAGCCTCTACAACAAGTATACTGGTTTGATTGCATGTGCAAGTTGCCTGTCCTGTGGTTTCCTATGCAAGGCAAAAGTCTTAAGTGTCCACTTGTGTTCCTCAAACTATTGCTGTGTTGCTCTCCCTCTTCATGACACTGGAAGTTCTCAGGTATTTTGGCCAAGATGGGCTTGGTAGCTTTAAAATTGTCAGAGCAACAGTTGTGTTTATGTTGGGCACATCAGGGAATATAACCGTAAAAGAAGCAGAAGGAAATCTGAGTATTTGGGGAGGCTGTTACAAAAATCTTCAAAATATTTAAAACTAAACAACAAGTGAAACTATTTATTTAAATCGAGGTAGTATGAATTTGCTTTATTTTTATAGGGTGTGGCAGTTGGATTTTTTTTGTTTGTTTGTTTGTTAAGAGAGGGACAAAAAAGAAAACCCATCTATCTGAAGAAAACAGTTAATGTCAGTGTTTTGTATGCAAATTTTTAATAAGCTGTAGAAGGCAAGGACAACAGTAGCATTTATAGGTTTTTTTTGAGAGGGATTGGTTGGGGTTTTTATTCTGGTAATACTGCATTTGTATACAGAATTATGTAAAGCACAGAATTCTTCAGGGCAAGCTTTTGTGAAAAATAGAAGCACCTACCGTGCTTTATTTTTGCTGGTAGATAGCACGCTGCCTTTACATGACCAAAAAGGATTGTCTCATCCAGGTTTGTTTTCACATGCATGGATCAGGAACCCTTTACAGTTTTATGAAGGCCCTTCAGGTGTTTGAGTAGGAGAAACACATTCAAGGAAAGACAGTCAGATCTGTAGGCGAGATTGACTGTGGTGACAGAATACGTCTTTCTAAGATGCCTAAGCTTTTAAAAAGGCCTGGTTTATGTTCCTATATACATTTTTTTTCTTATTGTTCTCAAAAGAGAGAGCTCTTCTGTACTCTTCTGTACTTTGGTCTAACTTCGCAGAGGATTATTTAGTTGCAATACACGTGGAATTAATTATGCTTCAAAATTCATTAACATTGTAGGGAACTGAAAGGTCAGCTCAGAAGCTTCTTCCTAAAAGCCTTGAAAAGAGGTGGTCTGAACCTAAATTGTAAGTCTGTAGCTGTATCTTTCTTAATTAGCTTTTCTGTCCTCTTTGAACTTCCTCATTTTGCTATTGTAAAAGCCATACATATTATCTTTTAGATAAAATACGTTTGGACTTCCATTTAGGTTACTAAACTCTCAAGTTATAAGTGAGCTTTGGAAGACAAAAGAGAAGCCTCATCTCCAAGTAGCTTTTGTTAAAAGTCTGCTGATCACTCACAGCTTGTCTGATGGTAAGATTAACAGAGCTTTGCCTAACACAAGGTGATGTCAGGAAATACTCTGTGGAGAACCAGAATGCACTTAAGTTTATGACCAAGGTCATAAAACTCAAGCCTTTTCCTTTCAGAAAGATTAAGTGGTCTCTGTACTACATTATGCTGGCTGGATAAAACGCTCTGTGCAGTGAAGTCATAGCAAAAATGCTTGTGTGAATGTGTTGTGATAATATTCAAAATATATCTGGAAAACTGGATAACATTTATTCAGGAATGTATTTTCTGCTTTCGAAATAAGACTCTGGTCTGGGAATCAGGAATTGCATATAGGCATCTGTGTGCATGTTTCTTCTTAATGTTGTCTACTTCGTCATTTGACAAGGGATTTAAAGTATTAATTCAGTCTCTTATGAGAGGGAATATTGCTGTACCTTTTTTAAAAAATTACTGATTTGGTTTACTTTCAGGTTATATGGCAGTGTGGTGTATATACCTGTGAGAGATCAAGACTGCTGGTTAAATGGGATGTTTCACTTGGGCCTGAGGAGATGAGAGAGGCTTCAGTTCCCTGCCCTGACAGACTTCATGTGACATTGAACAAATCCTGTATTAATTTTCTCTAACCTCCTTTTGTCCAAATGATATTTTGAAGATTAATGTGCAACAGAATAGGATAGCTGAGATACTGTGGTGGTCACAGAAATACCAAGAGGAAAAAGATGCTTTTGATAAATCCTTTTGTTGTGGACCGGTTTTGGCTGTGTCAAAGAGATAAGGCAGATAGTGTTAGAAGGGAGCTCCTGTGTAGACTGAGGCAAAGTGGTCCAGCTGCTCTTCTTTCATGGGTGTGTCAGTACTGTTGGCTATCACAGTCTGTTCAGTTTTACTTCAGGAATTATTATATTTGGTTTCCAGAGTGTCATCAAAGGGCTTCAGTTTTTAGATGTGTTCTCATCTAGAAGACTTCATGTCCACAGAAGTTACCAAATAATTTATTTCTTGTATCCCGTGGTGCTGCTTAGACTTGATTTGAAAATGTGGTTTCTTGAAGCCTTGTTCATCCTAAGTGAATGGCAAGCAATTAATTCTTTATTGGAGAGTAGTCAGCCAAAAGAAATTAGCTGTTATGAGGAAAAAAGTGGTTGTTGCAGTGATTCTCATATTTTCATACAAAATTAGGGAGAAGGAAGGTTGGTTTTGCTTGGGGTTTTACAAAGGCCAATAAACATTCAAGGGTGCTAGGAGAGACTGTAGCAAAAGTAACTACAGAAGCTACAACACTTCATGCTCTGTGGGGAAGATAAAGGCTGTCTAATTTTCCCCCCTTTTACCTCTAATAAAAGGTTTGAGATTAATTAACATCTGTGCTAGCTCTACTGCACTGATTTCTGATAAAAACTGTTTTGAAATCAGTAGCACATGTCAAAATCACCAGTAAGTGGAAGTTCTTTGTTGTTATTTAAGCACAGGGCTCTTTTAGCAAAATTTGTAGAACATAGGATGAAGGTATAACAGAGGGATTTTAAATGATTTTTGATGGGAACATTCTGTAAAATGGTTGAGCAGGTATCCTTTTTTTACCTCATTTCCAGATGGTAATTGGTTCTTTCTCTCCCATCATTTAAATTCATATCTTAATAGAAAGTGTGTCTGCTGTCTCTTGTGTCTAGCAAAGATCTGGGATTACCAAAATTGCTTGAGTGTATTTTGTATGATAATCACCACATTTTTGGATATAAATTTTGAGCACTTAAGGAAGCCCTTCTTTATGCATTGTTTCCTTAGTTTCTGTGTGCAAGTACTTGCACATTGTTAGGTTCGGGCTCCAGTAGCCTATTCAAGAAGAGCTGGATGTTTTGTTTTCATAGTTGTCCCTCTCTGCAAAGACAGGTTCTCAGGTAAGATGTAAGAGTTTGTTTTAATCTCGGACTGGACAAACAAGTCTGTTGTGGGGTTTTGTTTGAAGTTGTGACTTTACACCTGCTGCTGACCCCCTGTGAGCTCCGTTTTAAATTGCAGTGGCGTGAAAGACAGCCCTGTGTTTCTTCTGTTACAGATACAGCCAAGGGGGTCAATAGCCACTCTGTGTGCTCAGGTGAGTGTGTATGAAGCACACAAAAATCAGCTACTGTATTATTATATGGGGCAGATAACTTTTGAGAATGTTTCTATTTTGATTGTTTCTCCTGAAGAACTGGGTGGTAGGGGGAGGTCCTCCTGTCCCCCTTCTGTGCTGGTGTTTTTTTGTATTTGGACCAATAAGTTTTGGAGCTGGGGCTTGTAAGAGTCTAAGTGCTGCTCATTCAAACCATAGGGGCAGGGAGGAAAGAATCCTTTTGAAATTGGTAAGAATTAAGTTCCTCTTCAAATCTTGCTATAAGATTTATAGTCCTCTCAGCTATTTGTTGGCTTTTCCTGTCTCATCAGGGAGGGGAGAAAGTAATTTCCAGGCCATTACAATTTATTATAGACATGATACAAGTAGGATCAGCCCTTTTTGAAGATGTCAGTTGTCTGTAGCCTGTTGACATTAACTTAAAAGGGACTTAAAACTTAACCAAACTGGGATAGGCTGCCACTGCCTTTCCCTAGGCAGCAGAGGTGCTTGTCTGCAAGACCTAGTCTGACTGGTACAGCAGTGACTCCTCAAGCTTTTAGCTTATGGGTTTTGTTTTTTTAATTTTTAAGTGAAAGCTGTGGAAAGTGATGACGTGATTTTTTTTTTTTTCCACCAAGAAATGTTTCCTCATCGTTATTGGTGAGCAGGCAAGTAGATTTTCAAACATAACTTGTGTTTATATAATGAGGCATTTGTTTTTCTTTGTTTTAGAATCTGGGTTAGAGGATGTTTGGAGACTGGAGGGGTGGATAGGAAGTGGAGAGCGATTATTTGACTGAAATTTATTTTACTCTCTTGCTCTTTAGAGCTGCACTGAGGGAAGCAGACCCTGTTGTGTTGAAAAGGGATGTTTAGCTTTGTTTGTAAGCATGGAAGCACAGTGATTAGGTTTGTGTTACGGTTTCTGAGTACTAATGCTTTAGAAATAGACATTTGGATGCTTGCCAAGGCTTGCTACTTATCATACTTAATGATTCAGAGTAGAAGTCATCAGGAGACTGGGATGGAGATCATAGTGCCTCTGCCTATTTAAGTGAAGAAACAGTTCATCTCTGCCATAAGTAAATAGTATGTTTCAGCACCCCTAAGAGTGTTTATTTTAAAAACCTCTGCTGATCGAGTGGATGGTTGGTTCAGTTTAATGTAGCTGCCCCAGAGAGAAGATGCCAGCATAACATTGTACTCCTACAAGGTTAATAATTTCTAGTAAGTGACAATTCTGGGAGATGAGCTCCTGGCCCCTGGATTAACAGTTGCTAATTAAGGAGATTTGCTTTATTATTTCTACTTTTTTCTTACTTCTTTTTTTTTTTTTTTTTTTTTTTTTCCCCAGATGTGGAATGTCCTGGGTATTTCTGGGAGAGGACTTGCTCCTTACAACTCCTCTTCTAGTTTAGTAATACATGTTTCTGGAATACATACAACAAAGTTGTTAGAATGAGTGAATGTTTCTTAGCTCTTGCTTAATTGCTGCTGGAGACTATTGTGAGGCTTCTGCTTGGCCTTTAAATGTAATGGCAGATTTCTTGGGAGGAAACTTCTATTTTCTCAAAGATCTTTATGTGGTGTTTTAACCTGGATTTCAATGCTTGCATTTGAAACCCAAATTCCAGTTATGTGTCTCTTTACCTTGTAAAATACCTGAAGATTTGGAAATTCTTGTGCAGATTAAAGCTTGCATTGTTTCTCTGAATGTTCTGGGGTTTCTTTTCATTCTATCCAGATTATGAAGATTTATGCTTTTCCTCCATGGCAGTGTCTTGTGTTGAAATGGACATAAGACCTGAAGAGGTTGAGGCATGGGAAGCCTTATGACATTGTTTCAGAAAGAGTTTGAGAATTGTCTCACAATATACAAGTTTTGGGTTGGATTTCAGAAGACACAGTAATTTTGTGAGTGTTTACAGTAATCGATTAATGTTTATGCCTCTGTTTACCTCATGACAGTTAGGAGGAGCTTACATCAATATTTGCCATACTTAATGCTGTCTTTTTGTTCAGTCTTATTTTTTTGTTCTGTTATTACCTTCTAAGAACCTTTTTTCCTTCTGCTCTCCTTGTATTCACAGGTAGTTTCCCAGGTAGTTTTGTTACTTTGTTCCTCTATAACACCAAATCATGTTTTCAGATGGTGATTTCCCAATCACAAATTGCTGGTGGTCCTATTTCATTCAACCAGGTTTTCATTCTTTAGTGGCTTGCATGATAGAGCAAATATTCTTGCCTGTTTTGCTGGCCTACATCTAGAGAAGAGCCATCTAAATCTCTGCATTGAAAATCAGAAAAAAATTAGATCTGAGAAGTGTCCCATAAGCAGCCCGTGCTTTTGCATTCCTGAAAGGTAAGGAAAAAGGCTACTGAGGTGCTGTGAAATACACAGAAAGATCTTGGAGGGGCGATGTTGGTAGACCTCCTCTGTACAAGACTGATAAGATTACAGGTAGAAATTGCATTCAGATTGGGCAATACGGTGCTAAGAAGAGGTTGTTAAATAAGAGAGAACTATATGGCTTGTCTATAAGACCTTTACTCCTTGTTTCAGAGGTTCCCTCTGAAGTCAGCAGGGAGAGATAGTGGTATCTCCAAAGACTGACTCCAGCATCTTATGTGGCTGTGATGGTAGAACCCCTGACTTAAGCACAGAGAAATGCTTGAAGTTTGGTGGGAAGGATCTGGGTTGTCATGTCACTTATTTTCAGAAACACTCATTGATGACCAGTGGTAGGCTTCCAGAGAGAACGATGGGGAGGGAGGAGCTGAGAAGTTACACTAGCAAGATTTTTAAATAGAAAGGTCATCACTTCATGTCAGCTAGTCATTGAAAGCTGAGTGCTTAGGATGCATAAAATAATGACTACATAAGGCACTGGAAAAATAGCACCATGGGGGTATATGTCCCTGTTTGATGGGTGGATTTGGTGCCATGTTTATTTCTTCCTAACTCTTGCAGTTCCATGGAAATGGTGCACAGCAACAGCTTTGATATGATCTGAAATGTTGCAGCAGATATTGTAAGGCAAAGGCTGTGAAATTGCTGACTTCTCAGTTCCTTTCATGTCTGCAGCTGATTGTTCTTTTCCTAGCAGAACTCCCCATACAAATGGGCAGATTTCTTTTGTGTTGCCTGTTGGGAGATAGCACAATAAGTAAATTAGGGTGAATAACAAAGTAGCAGAGCCTAAACCCTACCACCTGTTTATCTGAGGTTCTGTGGGGTTTTTTTGGTGATGGGGTCGGTTTGGTTTGGGGCTATTTTTTGGGAGGGAGCGTTGTTTTTGTGAAGTAGAGATTTTCAGTAGTGTGATTAAATGAAAGCTGAAATAGAAAATGCTTCATTCTCTATCTGTTAGCTCTCTACTTTGCTATTAATGAGCAAAGCCTATCACTTAATATCATCCATTCAATAATATTTTTCTGGGGAGTCAGTCAAATTCAGCTTGAATTATTTAATCTTCTGATGAACAGCCTTACTTCATTAGGCCCGTTGCATTTTCCCCTTTCTAGTTTTGAATCTGATAATTGTCTTATCTAATCAATGAAGCAAATTTTGGCAAAGCTCTGTGATTCTTTATAGCTCAGCAATTGCCTGTTTTTTGCGCTAAGCTACATGGAAACAGCTGACAGCTTCAGTTCTTTTTCCTCTGCAACTCTTTGGTTATGAATTTTAGAAGCTGAAAGGATTTTAAATAGCATATAGTATCTTTCACCTTCTGACCCCAGCTCAAATACAGCTGAGGCTGGCAGTAACTGGATCTTATTATTACTGTGCTGAGGTGTTCAGTTAGCTGTGTGCAATAAGTTCATTTAGGTGGTTGTGATACTGCCCCTCCCCTCTTTGCTGCGCTGGCTCAAGGACACTGCATGCCATGCCCGTGTGAGAGTGTAGCACCAGTGGAGGATCCAATGGCTGTTACATCATAAGGGTCCCAATGGGCTGATGCACTTTTCTCCCTCTTTCTGGATGTGCTATGGCTCTAGTAATGGTGTATGTGCTGCTCACACTTAGTGCCAGAGGGACGTGAGGCTCAGAAAGATGTTAATGAGTGTTACAAAGCTTGGGGTGGGAGGGGAGGCATAGGCCCAGCTGTCTCCAGGATAAGAGCTGTGCCTGTATGCTGAATTTCTTTGTACTACCCTGCTGCGTAGTTAAGCTTGTTTGTTTGGAGCTATTGTATCAATGATAAATTTATTTTTTACAAAAAAAAGGCAAGCCTGAAATTTTCTGCTCAAGTGTCCTAAATAAAGAAATGTTTCTATCATCTGTAAAAGAAGCTGCTAAGTATCCTTTTTGCTCCCTCCTTACTCAATCACTACTGACTGGAGAGTGCAACTTTCTGGTTTTTTTATCCTCATGCCTCAGTTTTCATCTAGCATGTCAAAGAGGAAGATAATTATTAACACTTCTTATTTCATTTAAAGGCCACAGAGAGGTGATGTGCCTTTGGTGTCCTTTGCCTGATTAATAGCAGTATCAGGAACAGGGTTATGATTCTCTGCACTCTTAGAAGGGCAGGGATTTTCCCAGAAACCTGTGTACCATGTCCAACAAAACAGTGATGCTCAGCAACATGGAAATTCTTCTACTTGTCCTTGCATCAGCACTTGCCTGCCTTTCCTGGCTGGGGTGGTTTGAGTTTGTTCAAGTATGTGAACTTTATATCTGTACAGTGTTCCTGAAAAGTAATGAAGTTGTTTTTCTGAGGGGGACTTCTGAGGCAAAAGGTAGTTCAGGGAAGCGTGAAAACAGGCCTACCAAACAGTGTGCAGCTTTTGCCCAGCAGACCCTCCGTCCAGCCCAGGCAAAGAAACTGGTATTTCCCTGCCTTTGAGGAGCAGCTTTTTAGAGTCTTTCTTCACCCTTTCCCTCAATAGGGAAGCCTGCTACTGCAGAAGTGTATGTTGGGCTTGAGACTCTCAAAATGACAGGGAAGCATGTGGGAGGGAATGATAGCTGAGAAAAGAAAAGTGGAGTGAGAGAAGCAGAGGTTGCTGGGCAAAGTTTTCCTGATTTAATCTAGAAAAGCATACCTTTTAATATATTCTGCTTAAGATGAGCTTGTGAGAGACAGGAATAGTACTAGGGGAGCAGACAAGTGATAAAAGCAGCATGTTAAGGAAACTATTCCTATTGAAAAGTATTAATTGTTCCCTTGTGGAGCTGTCTTCAACACCTTTGTGGAATTTTCTCACCAAAGCCTCTACTGTGAGTGGAAAAAGTTGTATTTGTGGCATGAATAGATGTTAAAACATCTGCTTTATATAGCCAACACAACTTAAAAGCTGTATAGTCAGCTTCAGAAGTGTTTCCTTAACTTACTTAGTCTCAAGACAAAAATATTTTTAATACAAAGGAGCTCATAATGCAAGGGAGTTGATTTGCTCAGGCAAATTTTATCCATCTCTTAAACTCTCTAGTTATTTTTAACTGAAATTTTACATCCATATTTCTACTTCATTTAGAGGCAATGCTTGCTTTGTATGAGAAGAATGACCAGAGAACTTGTTCTTGTGCTCTTACAGAAGCATTACCATGCCATGAGCACAAAATAATTATGAAACTGAAGGCAGATCAGTTGAATGGATGATGATCTCGCAGCATGATTGTTTTGGCTCGCAGAGCCTGAAGACAGAAAATTTTTGTGCAGATGATTCTGGATCCACATCATAGCTTGAAATCTAATTGTTGTGAGAAATAAACGTGGTGGTCTCAGGCAATTCCTTAGTGAAAATGGTCAGCATCAAAGAAAATAAGAAACCCACACTGATTAAATATATAGTTAAGTCTGAGATAAAAATGACAGGTTTAGCTATTCAGCTAAATATAATATGTAATATGGCCCTGGTTAAAAATATTTCCTTACTCATACTCTATAAATAACATCATAAGTATGGTTTATACTTTCTCTAAACACCCATTCTTCATTTTTGTTCTAGCCTGTATGCACTTCTCATCTCTGACTGCACTGGGTCTGGTGAGGCATCTCTCCTATTTTCAATTAATCTCTTTTGCTTGCTTTAGTGGCTAGTGAATGGTTCATGGATTGCAGAATGGGGAACTTTTAGTTCATGATGCCGCATGAGCAGTGGGATTTCTTAGCGCGAACCCGTGTGTTGCGTTTGGTCCTATTGCACAGAGCCTTGTAATACTGTGCCAGTCATAGCTATGGCTTGGCAAATGCTCCTGCTCAGCTGGGAAAGGAGGGGGGAGGCAAGAACAAGGAAGAGGAGAATAGTAAGCATTCTTTCACTTTCCTTCTTTCACTGTGTTTATGGACACTTAGAACAAAATGATGGTAGCATTAATGCATTCAAACTCCTGAAACTGCACTTACTAGTGAACCACAAAAAACAGTTTAAAGAATGTATAAACTCATGGAGTATTCTTTTGTGTTCTCTTGCATGCATTGCAGTTTCTTTGAGAAAGAAAAGGAATACTTTACTGCCTTAAAAATCCTGGAAAGAAAAATAGTTTAGAATTGAGAAAGTTTGTAGTTGGCCATGAAAGTCAGAGTTTGCATTGATGGTTCTTCTGTTAGTCTTACCAACTTCAGCCTGTGACACAGAAGTTAGGATCCTGCTAAAAATTGTGGTTCAGTAGAGCCTGATATTTATTTTCTTTTACTAGAAATAACAATGTGTGACCAAAGTAGGGTTATTATATTGGCATATCTAGAAATTTCTTAGAATTTGCATTTCATTATTTAATATTATTTTATTTATGTAACTCTATCTTCTGTTTGTTTTATTTGGAAATCAGTCTGTAGTTCCGTATTTTCTTTCTTAGGAGGAAGGCATGCTAGATTTGTTTCATGAATATTTTTCCTGCATGTGTTTTAGTGTACAGGTAGTGCAGAACTTAAATGCTGTGTTTTTACAGGACTTCTACTGTAGGAGAAGTAAGATATAGTCTCCTTCTGGAGAAAACAAGATCAGTAATACATGTGTGTGACTATAGAAATAATATTCCAGGTTACACATAGTTTTATCAACATAGGGATGCCACTTTTCATGACATGAAGCTAAAGCTTATCAGCTTTCTTCCTTACCTTACTTGTGAGAATTTGTGTCCTCCTGGTAAAGTAAAAATTAATAAGGAATGGATATAAAGAATTAAAACACTTACTAATGAATCTCCTTTATCCATGAGGTTCACATGAGCCAGTTCTGATGTTTCTCCTGCATCTGTGGTAATAGATATCTATTATTGAGCAAGGATTGGAGTAGTTAATAAGTTCTGTGGATAAGAAGAGTTAAATAACAAAGTAGATTGATCCAAAATACTTTCTTTGTGTTTCACACAAGTTTTTCTCACGGTGGAAATGGCCAGGTTGCCTATGGATGTAGGTACCAATGTACCTATGAAGAAATTGGTATGAGGTGATGTTGAAAGTAACTTTGATTTCTGAGTGCCCTCCTCTTGGAATTTGGGAGCTCAGGCAGCAATGAATGTGCTTTGTGCTTCCAACTGCTTAAATATTTTCATAAGTTATTGTATGTGAACTCACTAATGACTTTCTGATAAGCTCTGTATTGAATTCACCTTGAGAGGAGTACAGAGACATTGTTTGAGTGTGCAAGGATGGGGTTAGCTCACCAAAGCCCACCTGCAGTTGAATCTAGCAAAGGATGTAAAGGGGAACAGGAAGGGCTCCTACAACTGTATCAGCAGCAAAAGCAAGAGCAAGGAGAATGAGAGCCTGCTGCTGAAGAGGGCCTCAGAAGAGGCTGAGGTACTTAAAGCCACCTTCACCTCAGCCTTTACTGGTGAGACTCGCCTTCAGAAATTCCCAGCAAGGAGCCCATCACCAGGGCCAGACTGTTCCCATTAATACCCAGAGTTACAGGACAGGAGACAGTAGTGACAGATCTAAATACAGGAAATGCCACTGAACCATCAGAAAACTCTTTTCATATAGGGGTGACTGAATACTGGCACAGGTTTCCCCAGGGTATGCAAAACAATTCCTGATCACTTTGGTCCAGCTGGCCCCGCTCTGAGCAGGGGATTGGAGTGGACAAGAGGCTCTGCTGCATGCCGTTCTGCCCTGCTGTGCAGTGGGGCTGTGTTCCTGGGGTCTCATGGCATGTGCTGTCCTTTTAGAAACTTGGTTAGGAGTGAAAAGTCAGCTTTAGTGTAAAGCTTGGAAAAATGTGATGGACATGACAGGCATGTTGCTGATTAGTGGCAGTTCTAGGAACAGAGGTTGGGTCCTAGCATCAGTCTCAGTGTGAAGGAGATTGATACGTCAAAATTGCATATCACGTTTATGAATCACTTGTAAGACTTGAATTTTTTTCCAGGACTTTGGAAAGTTGTTTTCTAGGAACTGATTAATTAACATGCAAGAACATTTTTTTATGTTGCAAAAAGAAAGGTAAATGACCTGGGTGCTAACTGTATAACTTCAGACACTACAAATCTTATTCGCTGAGGAGTAAGCTAGAAGGTGGAATATGCTGCTGCTAACTTTTCTTGATCATGGTGTCCTTTGTATAGGTTTCTTTAAGTGGCTGCATGAAATCTACTGTTGTTTTGCATCATGTCAATCTCAAGGAAGGATACAGTGAATGGCTAAAGAGAAAAATAAGTAGTGACTTTGGTGAAAAAAACGTGAGTTTCCTTTATGCACAGTTAATTAATATCATTGGACTTGAGCCTAGGAATCAGGATAATGTATGCTTCTAACATACTGTAGCTGAAAATATTTAGAAATAGTTTTTTATTAGCTTTTGTATGTATTCTACAGAAATAAGTTTTCCCAAAAAGAGTTTTGGATGATGTCTGTGTGTGAGGAAGAAAAAGACTGAATAGCTAAACCAAGAGAGAATACATATGGTTGTGCTGGGAAGGGAATGCTCCTTAGCAGTGCTGGTTATCATTTACCACTTTTAGCACAATTGCTTTTTTCCGCTTCGTGGTATGTTTTCCCTCTTGGGTCAGTAGGAGAGCAGTTTCTTAGTACAGGGAAGTAGTACAGTTAATCCATTGTGCCTCTAGGATGTATTAACTTCAAAAGATATGATGCCTTAGTCTCCTACTGAAAGATAGACAGAATCTAGCCTGCTTGTTTGTTGGGTTTTTTCCCCTCTTACTGCAATGTGATTTTTATCTTGCAAAGGCATGGTCTGATTCTTTAGAGTGAAAAATATTGAAGCAGATTTGTTTCAATGAAATTGATACTTCTGGCAAGTTGGATCTAATTCAGATGGCTGTGCCAAGGATGAAAGTCCTGAAGCTCCAGGAGACAAAAGAAAACAAAGATTTTTTTTCAATTAGAGCTTAACTTTTCAAAAAATAGAGCAAACTGAGCTTAAAATTACATGTGAATTGAGAGCTGTTGTGTTAATTTTTTTACTGAGATGAGCAGCAATATTCTGAGATTTTCCTTCATTTAAATGACATTCATATTTGGCACTGGTAAGAATTCCTATCTAAAGGAAATTTTCTTGGTTTTTGCAGCACTTCTGTTTGCTGGAGTGAAGGAAGAGCAATTTGAATACTTGTGCATTCCTTTTCCTGCAGTCCCTCTGTAAATGTGTGTGTTAACTAGATCTTGTCAACAGGCAAAGAGATTCTGAGGAAGTTTTAAAGGAAACCTTTAAAGAGTCAAGACTTAAAGTATCAGGGTAGGCTCTGCAGAACTTTAACTGATGTAGTGATATTGCAAGTTGACAAGGAATTCATTTGAATAATTTAAGACATAGAATTGAGGTACATAATTGCATTTAATTGATTTTTCTTAATTTTGCCTGCTCTTTTCCTCAAGTATCTAAATAGATTATAGAAGTCTTACTTGTGGTAGTCTCCATGTAAACAGATACCAAATACTTTTTAAAGGTAAAGACCTAGCTTTCTAATCTCTGCACCTCTTCCCACTGAGTTGCTACTGATTGCCTAAATCTGAAAAAATTGAGTAGCCGGGAAAGGACAAACCAGCTAATAGTCACATCTCACCTTTTGACATGGAGTATGCTACTCAATCTCCACTGGAAGAGATGTGCAGGAATTCTGGAAAAAGATCAACAGCCCAAAACTAGGAAACAAAGGAAACGAAAAAGGATTGACTACTTAAAAGATATCTTGTGACCTTAGCAGAAGGGTGTCTGTCTGGTAAAATTTTAATCAGGTAGATTGAACAAGAGGGTAGCAAGTCTCACATAAGGGGTCTCTATAATTTTCCTTTAAAACATTTTCCACCCCTTGGAATAGGGACACCCCCTCTTAGCTGCAGGCCATGCAAAATGTACATTTTCTTTAGTAGGGTGCATTGTCCTACTTAGGAATGAAATTAGAAGTTTTTTTTGCTTTTTTCACTCCCTTTGTTGCAAACCTCAGTTACATTAATGGGTGATTGCACCCCATCTGCAAGCACAAGCCAGGCCAAGAGGGTCTTCTTGAGAAGGAGGGGGAACTGTGGTACTGCACCTCTGCCCAGGAGCTGTTTAAAGCTGATGAGTCTCTGCTCTAAAAGTAAACAGTGGCAATAAAGAGAGTTGGGAATAAAGATAAACATTGATACTGTAAAGTAAATATTAAGTCCTGCTTTATACTGTAAACTTGAATGCCATTTTTATAAGACTGTGCTTTGTTGCCCTTTGGAACTATATAGGCTTTTGCCAGTAATAGGAAATTTTCCTCAAGTAACCTTTGGGTAAGAGTAGTTTCTCAGCACTTTGCGATGGCTACTTTATGATACACTTGCAATGAGCATTCCCTTACCCACTATGTTTGCTTTTCTATTCTACCCTTTCTTGGGAAGGCAGGAGTGTAAGCAATAGGACAGAGCATTTCTTCAGACCTTGCTCTGCAAAACTAAAAATTGGTCTACATAATACCCATACAGTACCTTACACTGTGACTTAGTTTTACTATTTAAGAAAATGCTGATGAGACTTCTTGTTGTTACATGTAGAAGATTTTTTTTTTTTAATCAGTTGTGCCACACAGTTGGATTGTAATTTCCTTAGAAACTGAAGGGAGAAGATTGAAGTTGAAAATTTAAATAATCAGAGCAATGTTGTAGAAGCAGTGCTTATCAGAACCAATGCTAAAAACCTAGCACAAATATTCTGAAAAAGAATGTTTGAGACCAGAAAGAGAGAAAGGGTTTTGAGATAATGTTCATAATTATTTAATATGATGTAAGCTTCATTGAATGCAAACTTTGGTTTTAGATAGACAAGAATTTACAAAGAAGGTACCTTTTATAGCTGTAGGGAAGAATGAGAAATTAATGGAGTTTTAAGCTTATTTCTGTCAGTGTGCTACTCCCTGCACCACATGAACAAGTATCTAGAGAAACAACTATGAATCATATGGTATTCCAAAAAGTTAGCAGTATTTAAAGCTCCAGGGAGGAATGTTTGAAATTGTAGGAATTTTTGAACATCTCTTTTGCTGTTCTGTTAAAAAAATAATTTGAACCTTGGATCTTCATTTGAATCTGGCTTTCTGAAAGTAAATATCAATATGATCTGTTAATTTTGAAATATATTGAAATTGTCATCACGTAGTTGACAGTGACTACTAACAGTTAAGAAAACCCCATGATTGAAGAGAACAAATAACTACTGCTTACTGTTGGACTCTCATCAAAATCCTTCTCTCTGTCTCAAAAATGCAGCTGACTGTAGTTGCCAGCTAATGTACAAACAGAACCCAGAGAGGGAACAGCTGCGCTCTGAAAAACAGCATAACTCAAAGGCAGCAGCGCCTGCCTCAACGCCCCTGGTATTTGGTTTCAAGCTAGAATTATATATTTTGGGGTGCTTTTATATATGTAAGTAAGCTTTTCTAGGGGATCTGAAAGATTGTGGATTTCTCAAAAAGGAAAAAAAAAGTAGCAGCCTGTTGATTTTAAGAATGGCTTCATCCCATTTTTTCTTACCTTTGTACTTTTAACATTTCTTACGAATTTCTGTAGCAGTCAGTGTTTGTTGAATAGGGTTTGTGGGTCCAGTATTATGCAGACAGCATCTCTGAACCTACTTGGTGAGTGCATGTTGCCCTAAAAGGTCCTATGCCTGGTTTGTCTGGATTTTGAGGAATTCCATCTAGAAATAGGTGGAAGGTACCTAATAAAATATTTCTGCTTGGTGGGCTTCTATGTTATGGGAACTGGGACTCCCTCATTAGAGAGCAAATAGAGCGGGTCATGTTTCAGGTGGGACTGGAGCTGAATCAGCATGTGGCAGATATAAAACAAGATAGCAAATGGTGCCTAAAATCAGGTCAATTACACTAACAGAAAAAAAATTAAAGTGATGAGTATGAAGAGTGGTAAGTATGAAGGTGTGCATTCATACAGCTTTTTGTGTGCATTGTGGTGTGCCAAATATCATTCTGTATCACTGAAATGCACATAGAGCTTGTTATGGGGAAGGAGTTTTGTTAGACACTAGAAACTTCTGACAAGCTATGTTCTAGTGAATGTAAATTCAATATTGCCATAAAATCTAACTCCAATGACTCTTTAAGTGGCTCTAGGTTTTTGTGTGGTAAAATGTCCTTCAGTTACTACCGAGAACACAAGCATTTTGTCTCTATTGCTATTGTGCGTTTTGTTCCGGCTGACACAAAATAGAGTATCTTATTTTTGAACTCCATAAAAATAAACTTAATGCTTTGTTTGCTTCAAGCCAAAAGAGCCTTTATTTCCTGTTTGCTATGGTTTAGCAAATGAACTGTACTTTAGAAAAGGTGTAACACTTGTATTTTCTAGGTAGTAGGAATATAATTTTTCACTCAGGAAAAAGAAAAGTGTATTGTTTAGATTTCCTAAGAGGTAACTTTCCTAAGAGGTTTCTGGGTTCATATTGGAAAGTTTACTGAGAGAGTAGGGTTTACGCTTCCTAGGGAGCATATGGTGTGTTGTTTTCTGCATAAAACCTGGTAATTTTCAAGGGCAAGACAGTTGCAACTTGTTCGCTGTTTTTAGAAACTTGAATGTTGCTGTTGCAAGGCATACAAAGTAATGTTGTACTTTGGTTTGTCATGAGGACATAGACATGGAGCCAGAATCTATCTGCTCCTTCACTGACATCTTGTTCCTAGGAAGTCTTCCTGCTGGGAAGGTGGCAGGCAAAGTCTGTCCCCAACCTTGCTGAACGGTATCCTTTACCTCACCTGGCACCATGAGGCACTGTCTGGTCAGAATAGTGGACCTCATCACGGAGTGTAATTTTAAGGACAATTTGTCTGACCTCACACGTTTGAGTTCCCCCATAGATAGACAAGTAGTGTTAACTTAGTTGTTGGTAATAAATCCTTCAAGGGATATGTAAAAAATAGGCTTCAATGTTTCATAATGACTTATGTGAACATTTTGATGCATTAGTAAACTTAAGTGTATTTCAATTGACAGTGTCATAAATGAGTCTTCTGAGATAGTAATTACTGCAATTTGGGACAAAATTAATACTTAAGGTAAACTTACTTTTAATTAGCACCATTGTGTTATAATATTGCTTGCCATAATGTTGGGTTTGCAACATTTGACAGTTTAGGAAGAGAGGAAAAAACCGATTACAAGAGACTGCAAACTAGTAATTTGTTTTTAGTATTATGCCTCATAGGAAATTTATATTCATTGTATGAATGCAGAAGGTGGTTCTCTGAAGAAAGAAAATGAGTGTTTTTCTTTGAATTCTAGTCATAGGGAAAAAACTCAACCTGACTCTGTCTACTTCTAGTTTTCTGTAAAAAGTATTTAAAAATGTTATAATGGCAAGTGTAGTGGTAAAAGTTACACTGAAACAAAGTTGTAGAAAAGGAAAAGAGATGGTTGGCAGTAGGAAGATAAAGCTTTGAAGGTTTTTCAGAAATTACAGCATTTTAACTTTATTCATATTTTCATTCAGATTCTTTTTTTTTCCTCTTACTTCAGTGTTCTGGAACTGTAGTGACTTAGGAATTTTGTCTATTCTTAGATTTTAGCATGTACTCATTTGCTTTCTTCTGGTATGCTGGAAGTCGGATGGCTCCTGGGCTAGGTACATCTGACAAATTAGAAAGCTCTTTAGTTTTGTGAAATTATATTAATAATGTAATACAGATTTTTATAGTAAAGCTTCTAGTAATAGAACAGCTGGAAAAAATTACAAATGTTTAAAAATCAGAATAAACAGAGCAGAGTTGTTTTGGATATGCTGTGCCATGTCTTCTGGTAATTGTGGGCCATGTCTTGGTCATGATGGCTGGTGAACATGTCGTGTAGAGCTGGAAGTAGAGTGATGGGTGCGAAGGAAGGCCAACTTCCCTTGGAGTATACCAGAGGTATGTGTTGGGCTGAGGTTGCCTGTCAGAGCTGCGATTTTTCTGGTGGTACCAACGACTTGCTTAGGAATAGTATAATCAGTATTTTCTGTTAAAATATTGAGTTAAGTTAGCTGAGTAATAGTAATTGGATGGGTGCTGAATAACTTTTGCTGACTATTGCAGAATGAGAGGAGATGCCATTGTAGGCTGTGTGCAGTTCTTTCATTGTTGAATGCTACCATGAACATTGAAAATGTCTTGAAGGCTGTGAGAGGAAATACACAAGGGCTTTGTGGGTTATTGACCAGAAGGTGTTTGTTCTGTCTTGCCAGCAGTAGACCTAAGCTACATGCAAAATCCTGGCCCTCCTCCAAAACAGCTTGTGCTTCTTGCGCAAGGTTCCCTGTCTCTTCTGGGCTTTGACAGCGAGTCTGGACAACCAGCCAATGCCTCTCACAATGGCACTGACTGCATTTGGACCAGTACCCTATGGCTCTACATCAGCTATTTTTGGGGTGTGTCACAATAAGTTGTTGTATATTGCCTTGAGTTTAGAAGCTGTTGACAAGGTCCTTGGGGTGTGGGGGCTGAAGAGGATGCTGTGTCATGCAACACCTGGATGCCTGCACCAGTCCTGAAACACACCAGGCAGGTGGCTTTCTTCTTATCCTAAGCCATGGACTTACCAGTGGCAGACTAACAAGCAACTGAACAGATTCCCTTGGGTCCCTTTGTGAGATGTGGGATAAACCATGTGCTGGCTAAATACAGAATGTGTAAACTGTATTTACTTACATTTGACTTCAGATTTAGATGCAGATGTTGGGAGCCTGCACTGGTGAATTTTCTAAACAAATAATCTCCTGCTTGTCAAAAGGCAAGAGATTGGCCTTGATTATGATACCAATTCCCATGTGTCCTAGCTAGTTTCATCATGTTGCTTCAAATTGTGTTAACACCTGAATGCAAAAGCAAACGTTTGCTAGGATTTTGTTGGGGTTTTTTTTGTTGTTTTTGGTGGGTTTTTTTATGATAATAAAACTGGGAATTTAAAATTCAAGAAATCTGTTACATTGGATGACGAAGTCCATTTTGCAGAACTTGAAAATGGCATTTACAAAAGCTGGAGGTGATAAACTGAATTTGAATTTTGGAGATGCATTTTAGGTTGGTGAAATCTGATTACGGCAAACTTCTTGATTTGATTACTGCCAAGTTCCGTTGGAGGGCTGTTGTTGTCTGTTGAACTTTGCAGATGTCAGATTTTTTTAGTGCATTGTATGGAAGCATTGAAAATACGTGCATCAAATGTTAGTTTTATGCAAGCATTTATAGCGTAAAACTAAGAGTGAAAGCAGTGTTCTGTCATGTGTATCTGCCCAGACGGCAAAAAACTTTGCAATACTGTGGTTAAGATGTTTTGTTTCAATTTTTTTCCTGTATGTTAGGGCTGTTGACATTTTAGGAATTCTTGTGGCAACCGTTCAGTGGAAGAAAACATGATTGGAGGCTTGGGATGGGAGAGACAACCCACATTCTATATATACCTCTGCTACTGGATATATTTGGTATGCTGTTTAAAATAACTTACCTTTCTTTTCCCTTTCGATAAGCATATGGGCTAAACTGTTTGTTTTTGAATAGTAAGTCACACTGGTGGTTCTAGAGCTGTAATTACTGGAAAGGCTCTGAACATAATCAAACCTACTCTTTTGGTGCTGCCTGAATTGGACTGAAATAAGCAGCTTTTAATAGCACATATCAGCAAACCTGCCTTGTTCAGAAGTTGTTGACTTTGTCTTTTTACACTTGAATTTTTAAAATTCAGCTGGAGCTTCAGCACAAGGGTTGTTTTTTCTCTCTTTGTTAGTTTTTGTGTTCTCAAGAGTAGAAAGAAACTAGTAATAGAAAAAAGTCTAATGCTGAACCAATACCAAATTTGTTTAATATTTTCAATGGCATAAAATGAGGTGCTGTTTGTTAGAAGTCGGCAAGCTTGTAATGTTTTCTTGTTACAAGTGGTTTGTTTTTTTGGGTTTTTTTTGTGGTTTTTTTTTGTTTTGTTATTGCTGACCACCATACATTATTTGCAGATTAAAATGATGAAGAGGAGAGGAGAAGTTAGAGAGAAAAACTTGGTAATCAATATTTTGGAAATATCTGAAGTAGGTTTTATTGAAATAGAGATTGTCTGTAGCTCTGAGGCAGCTGTGGTTCTTTGGTGCATTTTGTACCAATTGATGCTTCTGTGTTGATTGAGCTGTAAAGTGAAGGACTGGATTTGTGTGTGTGACGGTCTTGTTGAGTCCCTGCTCTGTCTGTTTAGGTGGAGCAGTAAGCTGTAAACACTAGTGGCAACAGTACTAGTGGTGAAACTTTTTGGGGCAGGTCTTTTAACTTCTGGTGTTACCTGAATGACAGCATGAGATTTTGGAGGGAATTGGATTGGGTGGGTGTAGCCCAGTAGTTGAGATCTCTGCCTTTGCATTTTCTTCTAAGGATACTCATGATCCATAAACAAATCGCCATGTTATAAGAAGATATTAAGCTATTAGAGAGCATCCAGAGGAGGGCAATGCAGATAGCCAAGGATCTTGAGGGGAAGTCAGATGGTAGGAGTGGCTGAGGTCACTTGGTCTCTTCAGCCTGGAGGAGACTGAGGGAGACCTCATTAAAGTCGACAACTTGCTTTAGAGGGGAAAAGGAGGGACAGACACTGATCTTTCTTCTGTGGTGCCCCAAGGGAATGACCTGAAGCTGAGTCGGGAGGCTTAAGTTGGTGGTATCAGGAAGAGACTCTTCACCCAGAGGATGTTTGGGCACTAGAAGAGGCTCCCCATGGAAGAGGTCACAGCACCAGCCTGGCAGAGTTCAAGAAGCATTCAGACAAAGCTCTCAGGCACATGGTGTGACTCTTAGGGATGATGCTGTGCAGGGCCAAGAGTTGGACTCAATGATCCTGATGGGTCCCTTCCAACTCAGCACATTCTGTGAATTAAAGCTTATAGGCTTGTTCCTAAATGCTCTGTTTCAGGATGCTTTTATGGAGACCAGCTTACTGGGGAAAAAAATAACTAATAGTATCAGGTAGGTTGTCCAGCTGCCAAACTGCAAGTATGAAATTGTAGAATGCTATATTTATCTTTCTCTTAAATAGAGCTACAGATATGAGGGATGTAATACAGAAATCAAAGCTAGGAATACCCTACAATCCAATTCCGTACTAATGAAAGCAATTATCTCCTATAATAAATTTAACTACTATTTTAAAACTAGGTAGATTTGTTTACTTCTGCATTCTTACTGAAAACTTGTTACCAAACAACTCTGTTTAGAAAATTCTCATACCCAACTGAAACTTTTTGCTCTGGCATCTTTATTTATCTTTGGTTTTGTGTTTTTCTAGTTTAAATAACTCTTGTTTATGTGAGCCTGTAGAAGCTAATGTAGCCCTTTCTCATTAAATAAAACAAAACAGCACTTTTAGTTTCTGGCAGGACTTCCTCCTTTTCTTTGATGGTGCTGGTAACACCTCTTGCACCCATTACAGGGTGAATTACTTTGGGGAAAAATGGGCAATAATGTTAATTGTACTTATATATAACCTCATGCAAAGCTCGAGTGGTATTGCTTCTTTCCACTGGACATAACTTTCCTGAGGCACACTGTGTTCCTGTTTGGTATTTTTAACATTCATTATCATCTGGATATGGACTTGCTGATCAATCCATTGTTCCCAGGTGGAAAGATCATGTCCTGTTAGGGAGGGTTTCTCAGTGTGAAGTTTTGTAGTTACATCTCATTTCTGTTATCCTAATCCTCAGCATTACCACAGTTCTCCATAGGTCAAGTTGTAATCAACCCCTGATGACAATTCCTTTCAGCTTTGTGTCACCAGGGAGCATCATTATGGCTGTCTTAACCTTTGTTCCAAAATAATTACCGAAATTATGCCATTTTGATTATAGACTGCAACATGTCCAAACTAAGGTGGTGCAACTTTTGGTTCTTAGACAATTACAAACTTCTTTTCTCTCTTTCTTGGGTAGAAATTATTACGTTCAGAGCCAAAATCTGTTGTGCTTTGGTTTGGTATTGATTTACAGTAAATATATGAAACTGTATTTTGTATTCCTTTGAGTGTCAGACTAAGATCAAACAAGTTATTCCCTTGGAATTTTTCCCTCTGAATATTTTAGTTATTTATAACTGCAAATGTATTTGTAATATATGAACACACAAATGGAAATTGTGTAAGTCTAAGATGGATGACAGCAGGGAACGCTCTTAAGATTACTGACTTGAACTAGGGAAGTGCTGCCATTGCTTTTCCTCTCTGTTTCATGTGTTTTTTGCCCTATACCCAAAGATGCTCTGTGGCAGCTTTTGTGTCCAGTGCGTTCCTTCCACAACCTGGCAGAGCTGGCAGGAGACCAACTTTGAGTTCAAAGGATGACATTCATGCATGGGTGATTGCTCTGACTCGATCTTGAAAGATATGTCAAGTCATTAGTTATTAATTTCTCAAGCAGAAACATGAAACAGTATTATTTTTTACATCAAATCTAGTACATCATTGAACTACAGGTATTTAATATTTTTTCTAATTGATTTTAAGATATTGAAGTGATATTTTTTGATAAAATTAAAGGAAGATTAGTTTTGTAATCCACAATCTTAGAAGAGCATGATGGAGTAGGATACCTGAACTAAAATGTGAGCAGTATTTATTTGGCGTGGCAGTTTCTTTGTATGTTGTTTGGATTTAGAGAAAGGATTGAAATGCTTTTTGCCTTACTGTGCTGAAAAGTCTTCTTGATGGTATGAAGCCATTTCAACAGTTGCTGTAAGATCTCTGAATTTATTGGTTTCATTTATGGATAAATACCATAAATAAAATATTAGTGTGTTAGGTGTAAACTGCTCATCTTTTCATGTATGAAATACAGTGCATCTGACTCTGGATATTATTTGTTGCCTTCAGAAGACTTTCTGAGAAACATATGGAGTCATTTATGTGAGATATCAAAGCATCTTTCTTTTCATCATTAAAAAAATGTGACATACTTCTAACCCTTGGCCTCTGTCTCCTCCTATTTTTGTATGTCTGCTGAATCAAATGAACTGTGCATGATGAGGATCAATGTTTCTACCTCATAAAACCCATGAGATCTGATCTGTTATGGAAAAGGACTGCACATCTGCAAGAGAAACTTTGTGTAGAACTTTAACATTTGGGTGGTCTCTTTTCCCTCTTGGGGTTTTCCAAGGTTTCCAAAGTACCTGAGTGTTTTATTGCAAAGGAGTGTTTCTTCTGATGTTTTCTTGTGCTGAAGGTAGGAAGTGTTTGTCCCTGAATTTAGAGGTAGAGGGAGAACTAGGATGAGTTTCATTCTAAGGCAAGAAAGCCTTGTTAAAGAAACTTGCAAGTCTGCTTTGTTCGAGATTGACCTAAATCACCCTAATTAGGATGTAGCCCTGGAATGGCTATATCAGCTCTTGTTCCGCCTGTTGAATTAAGCAATGATAACATGGCAATTGGCTGCTTGGAAAATAACATCTGCTGTTAGAAAACTTTCTAAAATGCCTTAAGTGTATTTGGTTTGCTTTCTTACAGCAGTTGTTTCTATCTTTTAAATGACAAAAAAACTTGTCTAGATGCTGGGAAGTGCATTAAGATTTTTGAAAGACGTAAGCAGTTTGCTCAGTACTGTTGAAACTGAGCTGCAGGTTTGTCCCATTAGGTGTTCTTGCTTTCATTCTGAATAGGGAATTAGACCAACTGGCAGTGTCTTATCTGATGGAGTGAATTTTGTACTCTAGTAGGTGGAGAGTACAGTAGAGATTTAATCCTTGTTGTAATAATCCTTGAAGTGTTTGAGCATATGCAGCTTTGGGTTTTGCATACTTGCGTGCTTCTCTTGCTTACTTGCATGCAGTGAGAAAGATTTAAACAGCAGTGAATCTGGATCAGAGGTGATGCTTCTGTCAAACAGTTGGAGGCCTTCTCTCGAAACAAGATTTTTTACTCCTTGCAAGTTACTGTTATTAGTTTTTCTAGTTTTATGTGGCAGAAAATGAGACTTTTGAGTGCAATTGGCTTTACTGGTGGTTCTCTAGAAAATGACTACTGTGTGAAGCCAGCAGAAAGCTCTTCTGCTATTAGTGTGCTGGTTGCAGTTGTTTATGAAGTAGGTCAAAGGGGCCTGAAGATACACAAAAATATGAGACACACATGTTGGGTTTTTCATAGTTAGGGGATTAGGTAAGAGAGTTACAATAGCAACAAAGAGGCACTAAACTCTGCTGCTTGCTGGAGTCCATGGGCTGTGGGGTTTCATGCATGTGCCTAAAGGTCTTACTGTCCATTCAAATAATTTGCCTACAACATAGGGACTGTATAATAATGGAAGATACTACTCAGTTGATGTTTCCCAGCAGGAATAAAAATTAGAATCCTTTATTTAGGGAATACCTACTTCAATAAGAGTTCTGTCACACTCTTGTACTCCAGAGGTGGGGGAAGAGGTGGTTGAATTGTCTGTTGCAGGAGACAACTCACACAGATGCAAGAGGAGATGCTTGGAGACCAAGCTGCAGAGGGTATGACGCTTACCACTGTGGCAGGTCCTCTCAGGAGGTGTGATGCCTTCTTTCCCTTCCCACATCCTGCATGCAGTCTTTATTTACACAAGTGATTTTGCTCACACTGACAGGCTTACCCAGAGGACTGCGATGGTGGTTGTCTCATGGCTACTGCTATTTGTGTGTCCTGATTTGGGCTGGGATAGAGTTAATTTTTTCCTAGTAGTTGGTATAGTGCTGTGGATTTTGATTTAGTATGAGAATAGTGTTGATAACACACTGATGTTTTAGTTGTGCTTAGAATAAGTCAAGGGCTTCTCTGGTTCTTTTTAATGAGAATGATAGCTGAAATATAAATATGGGAAGGAAGGAAGGAAGAAGGGGGAAATAAATCTGCAGAATGGTAAAATAATTAAATCCAACAAATAAAGTTATTTGGTTTAAGACAAGGTGTCCTTTTTTTCTATATCCAGTCAAATATTTCCTCCATAAGAAAGGAAGATTTCCATAAATCATGAAGGTAAGTTCTGTGGAAATACATATATCTGTGTGTGAGGAAGACATATGCAGTTCTTCTATAGAACATTTTTTTCTTTCATACAAAGAGTGATACCTGTATGATGGTCAAAGATTATAAGATTTCAAAGTCATGCTTTGACTTCTGCTACTATATACTTAATTCTTTAAATGTAGATGTGCTGTTTCACTTCAAAAATACTTACTGACAGTGCCTGACATGTCAATATGACTATTGACAAAATATCAGTTTTAACTTACAGCTAATATTAACTTGTGACAGAGATGTGTCTACTTGGAATCATTCAGTACCTGCTATGAATTTCACTAAAATATTTGATATTAAGTGTTGTGTCTGTAACCAAATGGAAATTAGTCCTAATCCGTAAGTCAAAAGCAGAATATTTAAAAACTGAAGTATTACTTATGGACTCTAATAAACAGCATGGTCCTGTTAAGCTTTTCTTGGCTACTACTTAGGTACTGTTGCTGGTATCAATTTTAGCCTTTTAAGGAGTACAGCTTGATTTGTTTGTTGGAATCTAAAGAATCATTTAAGTCTTGCAGCGATAGATTGGTATTTTATATATTTAAATACCTATTTAAAAATTTTGGCCTAAGCAGCAGTCACTATTTCGCTAGTATGTTTGTGCCATTCAGATTTAGAAAACTTGCAAATACTTAAATATATAAAATTAAGCAATTGGGTAGGTCAATATTCAAGATAAAGCTTGTGTTATATATATATCTCTCTCTTTCCTGTATATCACCATGCTCCTTAGACTACTGCTGTGGTAAGAGAGGAATGCTTTTCTCCTAATACTTGTGAAATGTACCTCTCAACAATGAAATGACACTTAGCTCTGCATCCTGCAGTTTTGGAAGCCACATTTTTAGGAGGGTAAAAAAAATTGGAAAGAGTAATGGGAGAGGAAAAAAGGCATAAAAATTATTTGAAGGCTGGAAAAAATACCTTGCAATGTGAAACTTGGTATTGATTTTGTATAAAGAAGACTGAGATGTAATTGGCCCACATCATTCAAGCACCTTTGCAGAGAGAAAATTCCATGGAAATTACAGAATGTGAGAAAGCAATAACAGGAAGCAATAGCTGGAAGCTGCAGTCAGATACATTTGAATTGGAAATAGCAATGATAATGAGATTATGTGGAGAACTGGGGACAATCATAAGATATGTGACAAGAAAAATCTGTTGTGGAGAATCTGTCTGTAACAAGGTCATTATGAGTAGCATGTTCTTTGTAAAAAAGTTACAAGAAACATTTTGGCCTTTATATCCTGTTTGTGTAGAAGCTATGGAAAAAAACCCGCATTTCTTAATTAAGGGAGGAGAAAATGTTCTGGGAGGTTATCAAAAATGCAGGACAAAAACATTTCTTGTGGCAAGGCCTCAAAGATACATCTTCTGTAAAAATAAAATGCAAATGTTCTGGCAAATGGTAGAGTTCTAATACTCAGCACTCCAAAAAAATCAGTCATTTTAATGCAACCTCATTGTGGAACTTTAGTTTTAAAATAAATCTGATTGTAATAATCTTTGTCAAAATAGTCTTAAGCTGTTTGACAAGGACCAATGGCTTTGCTTCTGCCTTCAAAAATGGCAGCTCTCATGAAAGGAGGAATAATCTGTAAATGCTTTGAAAGACTGTAGAGGTGGGCGAAGAGGGCAGTAATTTGGAGGTAAAATTTCCTAACCTGTTCTACATGACTGTGGTATAAGAATAACTTTTTCTGGCCTTTGGGAAGGGAGAGAAGTCTGATTTCAGAAAAGAATGAACTTTATGTAATATTTTTGGCCTTGTTTGTTCACTCTATGTATTTTGCCCAAGGGTTATTTATACTCAGTGTGCTTAAGCTGGATACTCGTCCCTATACAAAAATGAAGGTGCTGTGGGGCTTGGTATTATAAACAATTGTGGATGATAGCTTTTATAAAACAGCCTTAAAAGAAGTAGCTTGTGTGGGAATCAGAGTAGAGCTCATGGGCTCTGGCAGACGTTGTTACCATAAGATCTACAGAGGTGTCATGGAAGAGATCAAGAGAGCTCTGAAAAAGCTGTGCAAGTATTCACTGAGAGAATTTTTTAATGAGAATGGTTTTCTATCTGTTTTTTCTTTGGCAAGATTCATTCCTTTTGACTGCAAGGGAGGAAGAAATATTGCAGGCACAATGTCCAAGGAGAAATGTGGGCGAGGGATGGTAATTCACTGAGTTGGGTTTTGCAGATGAGGGCTGGAGAGGAGGCAGAGAGCACAACAAGCCAGGGAGGCTGGCAGAGAGCACAACCAGCAAGTGAGGGTTGCCTTTGGTTGCCCCAGCCAGCCAGGTCTTGCAGCTGACAGCAGCAGTGGAGCAGGACTGTCCCAGAAGTGGAGCCAAGTGAATAGTGAAACAATCACAACTGTTCCTGGGAAATTCTTATACATGCCGGGGCTAAGCTTTGCTTCTGCTTTTCTTGGATGTCTGTCTTGAGCTTCTCATAGAAAACAGCAAAAGAGTTAGCATTGCATTGAATTGGGAGTTTGACCTCCTGAAAAAAAGGAGTTCAAAATCCAAAAGCAAATGTGTATTCTTGTGTTTTGAGAGCAGATGTCCAGTTTAATATCATATACCTTCCCAAAGCGCTGCATAATTCCATCCAGATCTAAACCAGTGCCAAATACCAGTGTCAGAGTTGGTGGCCTGTTTCTGAATTGGCCTTATATTACTTTAGCTCTCTTCAGATGGTCTGTAGTCAGTTTTTTCTCGTGATGGTGGCTGAGCCTTTTATGCTTCTGATCTTAGTGTTTTGAGCAACAGGACTAAAATTACCGAGTGATGTTTCTTTCATTCTATGTTCCTTAGTCTAAGATATTGGGAGAAGTAGGTAAATAGCCTTCTTTCACAAGTGAATGATCCCAGCTTCTCTTCCTCAGTATTGCACTTAATTCTAGGGCTTCATGCTTCAGGACTAACATGTATGCCTAGCATTACCAGTGTTAGCTGGTAACGTGCCTGGAGATACCTGTTTTGCTTTAGTTTGGGTCACCAAACAAGCTAATTTTCTATATATAGAGGGATTTTAGAAAAACAAACATACTTGTTCGTGTGAAAGTACTGTTAAGTCAGATGTGAGAGGTAACAATTTGGAAAGAAGTGCTTTGCCATTTGAAACTGTGTAACAAGGCAGAGAAATTATTTTCCCAACCTTAGAGATGATAAATATTTCTCAAAAAAACACCCCGAAAGAAATGGTACAGTGTTTCTTCCCAGCTTTATATGGAAGTTATTGATGTTCTGTAGTGCTTGATCATCTCACTTGAATATTTGTGCTCTGGTTACAGTGAGCATTAACTAGCTTTTCAAATTTAGAATGTTTATTTTGAAATTGACGTTTGTGACTTTGGAGAAAAAAATAATCCCTTAACATTATGGTTGGGTTTACCGTGGCTGTTAGATATTGTGATATTGTTGTGTCTGAGTATTTTGTTGTGCACTTCGTGATGTATTTACAGAACAGTACCAGATCAAAAGATGCAAATCCCCACTCTTGTAACCCAGCCTTTTATTTCCATAAAGCTGGAGATCTAATAGGATCACCACTTTATTAGCCAAAGAAAATTTGCAAGAAAAAGCTGAGGAAAAGCATAAATGCCTGCATTTAAATAATGGGATACCACAAATGAGTCTGGATTTGGTTATTTTTATTGAACAGTGTAGAGACAACAAAAGAGGCAAATGGGCTCAGGCTGTGCAAAGGAAAGTATTTACATGGAGAGTGCTAGAAGGCTTCTTGCTTTCACCCTCTTCTTGATGAGATCTGTACCTTTGTCTCAGCCCTTGTTTGTGAACAAATACTTCTGGGAAAGCATGCATCTCTGGTGTAAAAAAATCTTCTGTTTTTTTTTGTCAGACATTAGAAAAGAGAATGGTAATTTTTTTTTTCTAAGAAAAAATAGGCATGGCTCCTATGCAAGGCACAACAGCCTGAGACTTCTGTGAGTACAGCCTCTGGAAGAGGAAGGATATCGTGGTGTAGAATGTTACCTAGCAAGTGTCATCCAGGGTAGCACCCCTAAAAAGTCTGTTATGATCTGTTAGTAAAATAACCAGTGTAGAAAATGTTTGAAATGGATATTTTATTACAGCTGGACTAGCTAACCATTAAGGTCTCTTCTGTATTGAATGACTTGACTGCACCAGCAGCTAAAATCCACACCTCTTAAAGGAAGCCTCCTGTAGGTCAACTCCAGCATCTAAGTTGCGTCTGAGACATGCTTCAAATAAAAATTGGAAAGTTGACACAAAAGCTGGGCTTACAAAGAAACCCAAATTGTCATGAGTGACATCAGAAAGAAACTTCAGAGTATTTCTGTGTTGTTGCACCAGAACTTTCTGTGTATCAGTATCCTCATGTCAGGTAAAAAACAATATCTGGAAATATTAGGCAAAAAAGAGGTCTTAATTACATGCATTTTTCAAGTTTATAGATTTACTTGGCGGCCTTTAGATTAAGGTTCTCTTTTTCCTTGGTAATACATCTTTTGAAGCAAAGTCATTAAATTTGGAACAAATTAGCACATCATCTGTATGCTCAAGACTTTGAGGATAAACAACTACCTAAATTCAGAATACATGAAGTAGTAACAGCATGACTGTTACATCTCACTGCAGTATATCCATGCGATCACATTCCACTTTTTTTTTTTGCACACAACTTTTCCTAGGGACTTACTTAAAACTTGGATTATGCTTTTAACATCCTGTAATCCTGACATTCAACAATGTTGAGTTCACGTAGTTAAGTTTTCAGTACTTAAAATAACAAAACAAAGCCACTAAATTAAAAAAAAAAAAAAAAAAGCAACCCGTAAGCCAAAACTTGTGTTAATTGAATTCAGATGTCTTGTTTGGAGAGCATTCAATTAAGCACGAAAAAGGATAATATTTAGTTCAGTGAAAAGGTGAGTTTTTAAATTTTAATTTGTTTGTTTCTTGTTGTATAATTGTTTCTTATGTGTCCTGAAAAGTGTCTGGGTAGCACAGGATCAAGATTTTGTTTGTATTGTCTTGTTTTCCTTTTTTTCTGCTTAGTCAAAAACAAGGTTATGTTTCCAGCTCTAATTTCTGTGTCTAGCTTCAGATTCAGTTTCAAAGTAGGTGTTTTGTTTTTACAAGTCTTCATAAATTTGAGATTTTAGAAGGGAAATGGTCAATTGCCTTTAGATTGCAGAAAATGTCGATAAAAAAAGTTTACTTTGATCTCATTTTTAACATTACTTGTTGCCAGAAATGGTATTGGCATTATGAAAATAATGGTTTAGCTGGAGGTGCATAAAAGTTAGTGTTTATATGTGATAGTGCCATGTGAAGCTACATATGCACAATAGCTGAAATATTGGTGCTGTTTCCCTCACTGTTTTCATGAGAAGTCATCACTCTTCATAATTAGTTGTTCTGCTGTCAAGGTATCACTGAGAGCAGGAGATTTCCTGTGACCACCCGGCAGTCACTGGACAGTCTGATATGCCATCAAGACTGCTGCCAAGGACCAAGGAAGTAAAATTACTAGAGAAGCTGGAGAATGGGTGCTGGATTCTGTTGTATCAATGATGCAGGGAGCCAGGCTGCCCTGGGCTTCACCAGGTACCAGTGTGAGACCAGTCCCAAAAGAGGCAGGGAGCAGGAGGGTGGGAGGGAAAAGCCTCCTGCTGGCAGCCCCAGTGCCCCCCTGGAGGCTGATATTTGTTCTTGCCTTTGCAGTGGGTGCTCTGGGCAGCTTGCTTTTGTCAGCATTTTTGTAAGTGATTGCAAACTGAGTGTTCCCTGTCTTCCGAACCTGGAAAGGAAGATGTTTCTGTCCGTTTTCTGGAAGCTTTAGGTGCACAAATGACACCAAGCTGTAGTTCAGGCAGGGTGTTTGTCTGCCTTGTGACATCAGAAGATTGTTTTGTTGGCTGTTCCATAACCCCAGCAGCCACTGTGTGCAAGGATTGCATGCTTCCTGATGCATCTGTACCTTGGCTTGTCCTGAAGCATCTTCTTCAGAATAATTGCAACTGTGGCTGCCCATGTGGCTGCTGCAAATGCAAGGTGGCAACGGGTCTGAGAGTTACTGTAGGATCATGGTGCCTCTGTGAGACACAGATTCCTGCAGGGTGTCTCTGAGCATGGGGAACATTTGTTTTCTATGATGGCCTTGCACAAGGGTCCTGCATGGCCAGGCTTGCAAAACACTGCTGTGGGACTGCCAGCCAGGGCTCCATGGAGTTTGGTTCATGCAGGCCCTGGAGGAGAGCATGATAGCTCAGCTGTGAATTCCACTTCTTGTGTGAAACAGGGAGGCAGATGAGGTGTTGATGGGACTGTAAGGATGAATTGATGCCCGCTTGCCACAGGTTGTCCGCTTGCCAGTGATGTGCAGCAAGAGGCTGTTTGGAGCTTTAGATTTGGTTGGTATTTCAAAAGAAGTCTGTCAGTCTTAGATATTGCATGGTTAGAATGGTGGTTTGGGGCTTTTCTTTATTGTTATTTCATTAAAACAGTGTACCTAGCCGTTGAAGAAGCTGCAAAATTTTCACAGTTAAAGTGTTCACTGGAAATGTAACTGGAGGATGGAGTATACTGAGAGATCAGTTTAGCAAGCCTTCTGTTTAATTTGGCAAAATCTCAAATGTCATTGAGTAGTAGCGGGTTATTCAACTTTGGGTTATTCAGCTTTAGCTTTGAATATTCTCTCTCTGTACTTTTTTTCCTTGTTGCTGATGAGATGAACGACTGAATCAAAAGGTCTTTGGGAAGAAGCACATCAGCAGCAGTACCACAGCTCTCCCACTGTATGGCACAGGATGCTCTTGTCAGTCAAGAAGTATTGTTTTTTAGAGTATTTTGCAGAGTAGGATTTCTGCGGAAGTGAAGGCAGGAGTTTAAATAGGAGTGTGAATTTGAGTTTTTCTAAAAACAGCAGTACAAAGAGAAAGCAATCAGATTTCAGTGGAACCAAAAAGAGAATCTCAAAGCAGCTTATAATTCCTGTGTCTCCACACTTCAAGACTTAAGCAGAAGTCTCTGCGGTAAGAGCTTCTCATGATTCCTACTTTTGAAATGCATTGTTTCAATTCAGAGCTGCTAGAAATGAAAATACAGTCAGGAACTGTATCTCAGTGAGTTATTTCATATATGCCACATTGTAGCTTTGGGCTATCCAAAGACGCATTTGCTAATTTGGTCATTAATTCAAGTTAAAACCACCATTTTTGTAGTGTCCCACAGTTTGCTATCAGTAAAATAAACACTGCTGTTCAAGTGCTTTACACGATGTGTGGAGAAGCCAGAGGGTAAATCCTGTTTGCTGGGAGCAATGAACTTGATGCAACTGATCAGGACTCAGAGGTTGTGGTGTGTAGGTGTAGAAGAGATTACAGGTGACCTTGCCTCTGCTAAGTCACAGTTGTACTAATTACCAAAGAAGAGGAATGGCCTTGCCCTTCATGGGTTGCAGCTGTGACAAATAAAGATAAGTGTGATAAAAGGGGTGGGTTGGTTGTTAGGAGGATCTTAGAGGTAGAGGGCCTGGAGGAGGGCCTTGAGGAGGTAGAAGAGTCCTGAGGAAGAAGGAAACAAGGAAGAGAGTTGCTGTAGTAAATGATCTGCTATGAGGTCAGTCTGGGTCTGATGGAGTCAGAGCCTTCTGTTGGAGTCTGCAGTCATAGCTGATCTGGGTGAAAGCCTGTGGACAGAGTCCAGCAGGAAATAGCCATCAGTTATAGTCTGCAGTTGGACCCTGCAATAGGAGCTTGCTGTAGTCAGAGTCAGGATGGCAAAGCTGTAAAGAATAAACCCAGGACCCTTTTCATGTTGTTGAATGAGAGTCTGTGTCTTGGCTCCTTTCTACCCCTAACAAGAGGTCTGCTGCAACAGTGGTGAAAGCTGCTCATGCAGTGTGAGATGTGGCACCTCCTACTGCTGCTCAAGAATGGAATGTGGCACTGCTGAGGTCCCTCTCTGGTCTGGTCACTATGACTGGATGAGGTGCCTGGAGGCTGCTGCTGGGGTGTCACCAGAGCTGCAGAGTGACACTGGCAGCTCAGTGATACAGGTGCTGTGTTTGCACCAGCTCAGGGTAGGTTTGGAGAAGGCAGAGGGATGATCATGTGCTGGTTGTGATGGTCTCTTGGGATGCTGAGGGTGATGCTAGTTTGAAATAGGGTTGCTGGATGTGGTTGTGTTTTTTTCAGGGTGTGCTAGAATGCAGTTACTGCCATTACAATTGGAAAGCTGGTAGTGTTTTATAGAAGTGAGTTTTCATTACTGTGTTCAACTCTGTCTCCATTAGGAGATACTCTTTATTGATGAGAATGCTAGCAATGAGTATATTTTTCATATACTGTGGTGCTACAGCTATTATGACATATCTTAAGGAAGATATCGATTAAGGATCAGTACTTTGGCTCTGAGCAATATCTGTTTTAGTGCTTAGAGAAGGGAGATGTAACGTTTTGATTATATTTGCAGAGGATTCTGAAGTAAAGATACTGTATGGATACCACAAAGGGCAGAGACGCATTATTCAGAATAATGTAGAAATAATACACTGACAGTAAATAACAGGTCAGTTGTGGAAAAAAATATGCAACTGTCATACTTACAGAAAAATAGTTAAAATGCCAAAATTGCGTAATGTTCTGGTCCTAAATGGTATAATAAGAATGGAAGTCAAGTAAAATAACAGGTTGTGTGCCAGATTGCAAGGAAGTAAAAAAGACAATAATTTTAACTGTGTGAAAACAGTGTTATGTTAAGTGGGAAGATACTCTTCCATTTGTAACAGCAAAAAAACTTCTAATCACTGAAGACATCATAACTGGGTTTCTGATATTTTTGTACTGCCTTTATGAGTTTCCTGAAAAGTGTGAACTGCCTTCACTTACTTCTGTACTGAAAACAATTTTTGATATTGTCAAATGCCTGTTTCTATGTGATCGTTTTAACAGAAACTGTAGTTCATCCAGGATATTGCTCAGCAGCTGGGAGGAGTAAAACTGCTCTCCCCTTTGTGATCTTGGAGTGACTAAATCGTTCCTAGATTTTAGTTGCACTATGAAATCACATTTCCCAGCCTTCCCTAACTACTACTAGCATACTTTGCTGTCCTGTTCTTTCTGGGTGAAGTCACTGCTGACTAGCAATGTAATATAAAATAATACAAACACGTTAAAGTTCTTGAAACTTCAGAGTTGTCTTTTATTTATGTTGTATGCTTACAGATGTATGCATGCTTTGGAAAGGGTGCATTGATTGCCTGGTATTTTTGTGTTAATATTGTTGTAATATTGCACTAAAAGTAAAGTGTGAGAAAAGTCCACCTTGTAACAGCTCAGGTTTATGCTGGAAATCCCTCTTAACTTCAGAGGAGAAACTATTCTGTGTAACCAAATCTTAAGTAGCTGAAAGTTTCCAATGATTTCAGCACTGTCTTCCAGCAGAAATTATTCTGAATGTTTATGTGGGTTCTGATGATTTGAGTATTTGTTCTGCAGAACAGCTGAGAAATTAGCATCAGTAATAAGTACCTAGGTAAATGGTGGTTTTCACTAGTTTTTTCTTTCTGGATTGTGGGTGTTGTGTTTTGGGTTTTTTGGTGATTTGTGGCTAGAGCACCATTATCTAATGTGATGAACCTATTTGCTTCTGGCGCATCATCTGCCTTAGCCCCAGCAATGGTACCAGTGTTGGCCAATGAATAGGATCTGTTGAATCCACAAGTTGGAGAAACAACTATGGGAGTCCAAAAACTTTTTAGCCACTCTTCATCTTAATATTTGTTTTCTAGTTCGTGTATGCTAAAAGAGGAAAGGGATCCACCTGATGCTGTAATGTTGCACTCCACGTTTCTTGGCACTGATGTGCACTGCCCTTTTTCTCTGTTGGCTCCCACAGTAACTTGGAATGTGTTTACATTTACATGTGTCCAAATTACACATCCAGAGAAGATGAACAAACCCTAGTGAAAGGTTTTTGATGAAACCTAGAGGAAAAAATCCTTTGAGGAGCATCTAAGGAAACTGGCATTGTTTAGCTTGGTGACCCTATCCCTCCTTCACCTGAAAGAAGGTTGTAACAAGCTGGGGGTACATCTCTTCTAAGTAACAAGCAGTAGGACGAGAGTCCCTGGCTTAAATTGTGCTCGGGAGGTTTAGATTAGAAAAGATTTGTCCACTGAAACAGTAGCATTGGAGCAGGCTATTTAGAAGATGTGTAGATGTGGTGTCTAGGGACATGGTTTAGTGGTATACTTGGCTGGACTTCATGATCTGAGAGGTCTTTTCCAACCAAAATGATTCTATGATTCTGCCATCTGAACCAAGGCTTGAGACTCCTGGGAACTGTAGACATTGGCAGTTGTGAACACTGTCTCAGACTCTGTAGATACTTAAAGGAGGTTGTCCTGCTGCTGCTGGTAGCACTCCCAGATTCAGCAGTGATGGTGGAAGAGGTTGAGGACATGGCCTGATCCCTTGAACAAGGCTGGCATTTTGCATGGAGTCTAGGCTTTTCCTGGGGTCTGTGTACCTGCAGTAGTCCAGGATGCAGCATAGGACTGAGATTTTTTGCAATGTTAGTGTTGAGGTGCTGATTTCCATGTTTCTGCTTTTTTTGCTTATTTCTTCTCTTGGGGAATTCATAAGGGATGACCTCTGTTAGTTAATAGCTTGCAGGCATGGTACTTAAAATTTTACTAAGCACTCAGCAAGTGCTAGGAGATTACATGGTGAAAATGGATCCTGTCATTCAGCTGCATTATAATAAGGGAGAATATCGTCAAAGCTATGGTTTGTTGAGTGCAGAAAGAAGCACAAGGCCCTGAAATTTTTTCCTTAACTGAAGGTGGCAGGAATATGCTTAGCCTGCTGGCATCTTTCCCAGGCCAAGCAGAAATGTAGTAGATTAATATGATGTGATGAATCAAATGCAAAGTTGCTTTTCTTCCAGTCGAGATTGTATGTAGAATATGATTCCATTACAATAAAGACATACTTCTAAAATAGCAAGTGAGACAGAAAGAGAGAAACAATGAACAAACTAAACCCAGAAAGGATATATGAGCACAAAACTGGTCTTCCTAGTTCCACTGTCAAGCTCTAGACCTGTTTTTTTTTTTTTTTT
>VXBI01013026.1:41071-57470 GCA_013397375.1 Toxostoma redivivum
TTTTTTTTAGTGATGGGGGTGCGGCGATGGTATGTGTGCACTGGTTTCATGCTGTTGTTTGTGTACCAGGCCATTTGTTTTAAAAAGAAAACAAAAGCGACACAACCAGCCTGGTTTCCACTCGGGGTGATGTGTAGGATTCTCTGACTTGCTGTAAAATTGTATAGTTTTATATATGCCTCATATAGCTGCCTGTTCAAAATCCTGTTTGTGCTCACTTGATGCGTGTTCCAGTTGATGGCACTCTATTTATGCCTTTTTCTTTAAGTTTCCATGATCTAAAATGGCCCTATATTACAGGGCTTCTTTGGAGCTAAATGCATTGCTTGTTTGCATGCCAATGAAAGAGTCAAAAGTGTATGAGTTTATAAAGTCCTGGGCTTAAATAAATGAATAGTAAACTTTTAGGGATGTTGGAAACTTGATGTGTTTTAGTTAATAGTGAAGTTAGTGAGTGGTGGGCCCTACATGAGTGTGTCAGAAGGCTGTATCCTCTTTCCAAAGAGGTGCTAATCTTAAGGCTCAGTCCTGCAAGCATTGTTGGTGTAGATTTTATTTTAAAATATCAGTTCCTCTCATGGTTTTCTAAGAACGATTGTATTAAAGCAACCCATCACAGGACTTTTATAAAGGTTCACTTTTATTACTCTTACAAAATACATCAACAATTATTTGTATTTAAGGATGACTCTGGAGAAAAATTGCTATGATGTTTGAAGTGATGACACTGTTTTGTGTTATTTAAGGGAAGATTGCAAAGAAGGGAGGAAAGCTGCCTGGCGTGAGAGTAGGAGCTCTGGGCCCAGTTAAGTAATTTGAAACACTTTATTGCTTGTACCTTGGCTGCGAACTAACATCTCAGCCTGAGTAAATGCACTGATGTCTTCTGAAATGTGAATATTGCTAATCCCATTGCATTCCCATGGCATTTTGTCAAGCCTTCTACCCCAGTTTTTACCTTCTTAGGGTCCCATTTTCAGCTTTCTGATTTTCAATCATTTAGGTTGGTATATTTTCCATGTCAGGAGTATATATGTCTAGGGCTGGATTTTTCTTTTTTCTTACCTGTTTGTTCCAATTTTATTACAAAATAATGTATTGTTTTGGAAAAGGCAGCTAGAGGAGTCATATTGTTTCTTAGAGTTTGACAAGAATAAATTCTGGAGGACTCTTGATTGTTAAATAATGTAATACAATGGAAACTGCTGTGGGAAACAAGAAGAAAACAGTGGAGACCTCTTAAACAGCTTGTGTGAAGCTGCAGTGGCAGCAGAGAGGAGGTATTTTCACAGCTGTATTTTGTTTGGAGTTAGGGGAGCTGAGGAGCTGACACTGGCTGACCATACATAGCATGAGAGCTACCGATAGTGGATCCATAAGGATGTCAAGACTTGGAACAAAATGAGTTGTGGCAGGAAGTCTGAGATGAATTTTTGAGGTCTAAAGAGGAAAGTAATGCCACAAAAGTCCTGACACGTATCCCAAAGCCTAGAGCGTTGTCGGGCGCCAAAAGACACAGAAGCCCAGAGCAAAGTGCTGCAGCTCTGCTGGAAGGTTATTTCAAATTCATATCAGGGTAGTAAATTGCTGTGGCAGTTCAGTCCACTGAATGTGCTCTTTTCAAGTGTGTAGCTTGTGATCAGATTGAAACTACTTTGGTGTTAGCATTATACTGATTTTTGAGTGTTTTTTTGGAAAATAATCTCTTTCCCACAGTAGTCCATTCAAAGGGTAGAATTCCATATTCTTCAGAAAGTGCCTCCTTCAGGTCAGGAGAATTTACAGAAGTGTTAAATTCACGCATAACTGTTTTCAGTACTGCAGGCACCATCCCCATAGCTGTTTGTGTGTCCTGATGGGTATTTACACTACAGACTGTTGTTTCTATGTCTGGAGATAGTAGGTTACTTAATTTTTAAGTACCTGGCTTTAAAACACAAGCTTTAAAAAATCCAGACCAACAAAGAACCCAGTCAAAAAATCAACAACACCTGTGAGCAGTGAACACTTGAATACATGGAATGAGATTTTACTTTGTTTCTGCAGTGCTCGTGTGAACATGTTTCCTAGCAAAGATGGCATCCTAGATGGGGCTTACTTAGGAGAGGTCAGTTTTGCCTGGAGAACTCAATAATTTAATTTCAGAATTATTTCTTACCAATTACAGAAGTACTTAGAGAACCTCATCTGTAAAGGGACAGAAATCCTATGTGAAGAGACAAATCCATAAGAAAATTAATGAGTGAGATCTGGATGTTCTTGCTGTGTAAAAGTTTTTTACTTAAGGAAAATACATAACTTGCAAGTGTAAACTGCTCTGTAATTGTATGTAAGTTCGTATTTAAGCTTCCAATGCACAGAAAATCGCAAGTCTAACTTTGTAATAAGGAAGAGGATACTTCTTGTGTTACATTTGTATAAGTTGGTTTTTTTTTTTTGTATTCTACTTGCATCCTTGGGATTAAAAAAAAGAACATATTTAATGATTAATATTGTAAAATATTTACTATATAAATAGTAGTTAATAATAGCCTTTTCCAAGTACCACAGTTGCTGTTGACAGTTATATAGCATTTAACAGTATCCTGGTTTAGCTGTAGAGGGTCTTCAAGCTTTTTCTTGATGTAAAACAATATAAACAACTCTCTAGATTGGATTTCTCTAGGTAGATTTCCCTATCTTATTTGGTAATGTCATCTTTCTGAGAAATGTAGAATCTAATAAAGACAAAGGAGAAAGGATTGCATTTTTCATGCATCTGAATGTTGATTTCAGTATACTGCAATTTCTTTACTCTCTCTCAGCCAAGCTCTATAGAAATTTGTAGAAATAAAACACTCTTGCTGAAATGACCCTGTGAAATTAGTGTAACACCACTCTGCCTGCTGTATTAGAACAAGAAGCCTATTCTCACCTTCCAGCAAAAGTTAAAAAGCGTTGTCATAAACTCTGGAATTAGAAAATAATTTTTACTCTTAAACAGAAGTTTGACAGGCATGTCCTAAAACTGTTCCATCATTGTACATAATATAGTACAATAGTAAATCTAATATATACTGGTCTGTAGGATGTGACAATGTGAATACTTTTGTTGTAACTTTTGAAATAACGAATTTAATGTTGTATAGAAGTCTTCCAACTACTAAAGCAAAGAGAGGTTGTTGCCTATATATATATTTAGTTAGTTATATGCAGATGTAGTAAAAAAATTCCCTTATTCCATGTGTACATTGACAAGTTGAATTTAGATAACGGCTACTATATTGTCATAGTCTCCATGGCACAGATGGATTTCATATATATTAAGATGACTCTTATAAGAAACATTGTCTGCAGGAGGCCTGCTGAGTGGCAGTTAGAGATCTATTAAACTACCACATCTTAGTGGTGACATCCTGATGTGGTTTTCCAAGCTAAATAAAACACAGAGAAACGATATAAAAAGAAAGAGCACGCCTAGGTAATTGTTACCAGTAATGAATGTTTGTAACTCAGAGTTCATGAGTGCGGTCAAAGCATCCACGAGCAGTCCTAAGTAAACAGTTATCTCAGTGAGTCAAAATACATTTTAGACCCTCTTAGTTGCCTTCCTCAAGTTTGAGCTCCTCACCATTTAGATTAGGAGTAGATATATAAAGTGCAAATCTTTCTGGAACAGGTAGAGAGCACGAGAGAAATAATGCTGATTTAAAGACTTTTGCTGAGGCTGATGACACTTGGTCTGCTTCTGTGGTTGTATGGCACTTCTACAAGTGTAGTTAGCTTTTCCATGTAAAGATGTTAATGCAAAATCTGCCATTGCTGACACTTTTAGGAGCTGTTTTAGTCATTGGAGAGCTTAAGGCAGCAAGAATTAATCAACACATCCGAAAACTTGTCTCATAAAGGTTTTCACTCAAACTTTTGAAAATTTGAAAGCATACAAAATGCTTATCAAAAAATGGATAGCCAAATTTTTGCTGCTTTAAATTGGTACATGTTTGTATTTACTGCTGGATATGCTTAATAAAACTCATGAAGGCTGTGTAGTGTCTTTCACACAGGTAAGCCTGGTTTATGCCTTGTGAGTCCTCGGCCTCAGTAATGAGCACAGCATTAGACTTTGAAGAGCAAAACCATGCATTCCTTCTTTTTTCATAGGGTATCCTACCAAATGTTTATAAATCAATCTAACAAATCACGTGCTCATACAAAAGTGGGTAGAAATATTATTTAAGATCATGAGAAATTAGGCTAAAGGCAGAAAAAGGAATATTTCTAAAAATCATAAGATTTGTGCTGGACACTGGCAGTGCTTTGTAGAGGAAGAAAATACTTCCAGAAATACTGACTTTTAAGTTACCTATTCCAGGTACCAGCATGATTCTTCTCCATAAAGGCTGAAATCTAAAGTAGAAGTTATGTATTGCAAGGGCTTGGAATGACGGGAATGGGGTTAATCTTGTACTTTTACAGTTGCAGGAGATTAAAGGGTGCTGAAATAGAAAGGCAGGTTTAAGTCCAGTGCAATGCTCTGTGTTTCCTAAATCTTGCCCCTTGTTTTTGAACATGTAATTTCTGTACAGAAGTTCTTAAAATACAAAACTCTTGCACTGAGAAGTCTTTGTGTCACTCAAATGCATCTGTTTGAGACTGGGGTAGAGAGGAGTTAAAATGTCTTCATAAATAGAAGCTGGATAGTGTGAAAAAGAAGCAGTTTGGCCAAAGCATTTATAGTAATGGAAAATATTTCTATTAAATCATGTTGGAGTCTCGAAAGCCCTGAAGCTGTAGTATTTTTTGTAGTAGAGATTAATAAAATTTTGTGCTAATGTGCCATAAAGAAGAAATGGCTCATTTAGGTACATTATGTTCCTTATCTGACCTACTTATATGCTCTGTTTTGCAGTTATAGGCGTCTGTCAGACTTGGCAAGAAATGCTACTTCTAATTTTGTGTCTGTTAAGACATTGGAGGATGGGAAGCTAATAATGGCTAAACAATTTGTAATTATTTTTTTTTAAATTCTATATTCAGAAAAGAAAGCAATACTAAGATAGCTGCTTTTTACATAGAGTGCTCTTGCTTTTCAGGAGATATATAAATATAGGGAAGAGTTTTACAGTGATTCTCCTGTGGCACAAAGAACTGGCTGGGAGGGAAAGGAGAGAGACTTGTAAAAAGGCTATTTTTTAAATTTTCATTTATACTTTTTAAAATCAGATACTAAAAGAACCTGAACTATGGAGAAAGTGAAAAACAGACATACAGCTCGATCTTGGCAGGCTACCTCATATGGGGGGGTCCATTATCCTAAATTCAGCTGCCTCTGTAAAGAAGTGTGACAAAATCATAGCAACCATATGACTCAGATGTTGTGAAAAGCACATGCAAGGAAAACTCATTTGGCTTCAGCACAATCAAAATATGAATAATTCTTTAGAGATGTATGTGACCAATTTTCTGTGAAGTGTGTTCATTTTTTCTCTGCTAGGAAGGTGCTGCTGGGGTCAGACCACAGACCTAGGCAGCTTCTCGGAAATGTGCCTCCAGGGAAAGGAACTTCAAACCAAACGCCTAACAAACAACTCCTTCTGGATAGCATTTGCAGCATAGTACTTAATAATACTAATAATAGTAATAAAAGTTTTCATTGAATAACTGGTGACTTGCCAGCTGGGTGTCTTCCAAAATTCATTGACTTGCTGTTTGCCAAGATTGCCTGTGCAGGGGGAAAAGAGAGAAATATATCTGCAGAAATGCAGCAGACAGGAGCAAAGCTTGCAAGCTGGGTTAAACTTAAATAATAAAACCCTTGTCTCTGGAAAAATATCATGTGAAAGAGCAGAGCTGATATTTGGCACTGATGTAAGAGCCAACTCCTGAGACTGGTATCATCTGAGAAGGTGTCTGGTCAGATACAGATTCCCTGGAGTTTGTAGCCTGAATGCTGGAGGGAAGCGAGACCTAAGGGGCCTTCCACTTGACAAGGTCTTCATTGAAGCTTCATCATTATGTACTTTGTCCATCCCTCGGCCTCAGTGTCATCACTTTGGTGAGAGGAACCTTGTAAAGACAAGGTTCATCTGTGGAGTTGCAGTCCTGTACCTCAGCTGTGCAGAGAGAGAGAGGTCTCCTGTGTTGGCTATGCTCTTCCCTGCATGGCAGTGTGTGCTGAAAGGAAAAGTATTGTGGCCATGTCACTATCACTCCTGTAGAGTTTATTCCTCTGTATCATGCATTCTGCACAGTAGAGGGGAAAAAAGTTATCTCTGAAGAAGTCAAATGACTTGCAAATATTCTTGCAGTTATCTCTCACTTAGGAGGAAAAGGGGAAAATGGAGTAATCCTAAGTCTTAAAAAGTTTATTCATATGACAGTCAAAACAAACTTCGTACCAAGCTAGTGAAACTGTCTGCGTACATTCAGCTGGAGTGGAATGGTTTTCCTGAAAAGCTTTAAGAGAATACTCAAAGAGATCCAAAGGAAAGGAACTGATTTTTCACCTCCCATCATGGCTCTTTTCTGCAGTTTCCACTTTGTTTCCAATTTTTTTTTATGAAGATGTTGCCCTTATCCAAGTTGAAATTTGTATGCCTGTTTTTACTTGATTGTATCTTGTATTTTCAGACCATTTCTTTGACTGATCAGTGTGTTTCTGTTCTTTGCAGTTTCAGCAGATTTTAAGTCCTTTCATTTGGTTTTGTTATCAGATTTGGTACTGGAGCTCTTTAATGCATCTTTCAAGTAATAAATGAGAATATTGAGTAATAGGATCCAGAACAATACCTAAGGGAAATCTGCATGATTAAAAACAAAAAAATGAGATAATCGTTAAAAAGAAATATTGCTGGAATAGGACCTGGTTTAATTTGCCTGTTGGTTCTAAAGCAGCATAACACCTAGGTCATTTGTGGCAGATGCTTGACTAATTTCCTCTTGGATATCTCCAGTGCTGTCCAGTCCTTATCCCCTGATTGTTGCAACACTTTTCTGTTTCCAGTTTAAGAGTTCTGGGTTTTGATAGCTACTTTCAGAGAATTTTCTTTCAGCCATATTTTGACTCATTCATTCCCTGTTAATCCTCAGCTACAGTAGTTACTGCAGCCTTTTGTAGGTTCCCAAATATGCTACCTGAATGTCATGAGGTCAAGCTCATTTACAACTGTCATATGTGTCTAACTACTCTCTAACTTGCTGGTTTCTGTGCTACTCTGATTAATAATTTTTGTATTCAGCCATAATAATTTGGTACAGTGTCCATTATTATTCTCACATTATCCCGTTAAGAAATGAAGTCAGAGACCAGTGTTTGTCTGTGTTATTTCAGTGGGTGGTAGTTCAACTGTTGAACTGTGAGCTTTTCCCAACTTGCCCCTTTAAATTTTGAGCAGGTTTCTTGGTAGCTGCATAGCTGTAAGTATTACTTGACCACACATCTTGAGAGATTTTTTTTTTCCTCAGGAACACCTGTGTGTATTTATAGAACTGACTCTGCATTTTGTTGAGGTAAGTTCTTGCTGAGGAAATTAAGAAAAGAGAAGTCATTACAAAATATTTGGCACACTTTTTGACAGAAGGTAAAATAAAAATCTTTGAGGAGGAAAAAAAAAGGACACCATATTTCATCTGTGCCCAGTTGCTGTGTGATACCAGAATGCTGAATTTAAGAGCCATCTGAAAAGTAGGCTGAAGTTAATAACAGGTTAATGGGTCTTTGAAGTGCATTTAGTAAAGAGCTGCCAGGCTGCAAATATAGATTACGGTCTTTGTTTGCATAGTAAAATGAATTTTTAAAAAATTGCAATAGTTTGGCTTAATGGCGCTTTTCTTTTTTTTTGTCATTAGGTTTTCTCTGCAGTGTCTCAGTAGAGCTGTGTATGTGATTTTCTTTTGCGTGCAGAAAAGTGGTGGGGCTGGTTTTATTTCTTGATTAAATTTTCATTTCCATCTCCCCTCTGTTCCTCCAGTATTAATAAAGCAGTTCGTTGACAAAATAAATAAAACATCTATCTGTACGTTTTTAAATGCTTGCAATTCAGAGAGGCTCTGTGATTTTGGAGTAGCTTTGCCTTCTGCAGTCTCTTCTCTTTGCAAGAGGAGGGCCATCTGATGTATATTATATCCTACACTGGTTTAGAACCTCCTGCTATTCAAACCCTTCATATCTGTAATCCCGTGGTACTGGAAATTCTGCATATGTGTTATATATGAAAGTAAGTTTTCAAAAACTCTCCTTAAACATGCCAGTTTGTCCCCTAATTATGTTAGAAGTATGAAACTTGTAGGTAATCAAATCTGAATTATATCATGATGAAATTTCTAGGGTTCAGGCCACTGGGTAATAAAGCAAAATATGTGTGGCCATATACAGTACCACAAATACATATTTTTCTCCTGTTCTAGGTTTTTTCCTTCATTATTTGCAGTGATACAGAGTGAATTGAATGTGGGTTTGGTGCTGGTTTGGTTTTGGGTTTTGACTGCAGGTTGATTTTTTTTTTTTTCTTTTTGTGATTGGTTTTATTGCATTTATGATTTTAAAAATTAGGAATAACTACAATGATTTTAAAGGCAAGAAAGGAAGAAAAAATCCATTGTGGAATGTTTTAAAAAATAATGTTTACTTTAGGTTTTTTTTTGGTGGCTAAAAATGAAAATTTTGGTAGGATGTTAGTCTTGCACAGAGGAAACCAGTTGTAGCTACTCAGCTTTTTACATATGATGGAAGAAATGGCAATAAGGCACTTTGTATTCCAGTGCAGACTGGTCAGTGGAGTTTTGCTGTGTTAATGTTCTCTGTACACCTCTGTGAAAACTTTCCTCTGTGAAAGCTGGTGTGGCTGTGCTGACCTCAGCAATAGCAGTGTTTTTACTTTTAGATTTGATGTGAGCTGTGAGCAACATCATTCTGCTAGTCTGCTGATTTTCAGGTTGTAGTTCCTAGCCCCCTTCCTGCCTTTGGACAACAGAGGGCTCCAAGACATGATGACTAAGAAAATCATATTATTTCAGATGTGGATCTATGAAGTCTCTAAGGGTTGCTGAATTGGGAGGGGGAAAAAAAATAAAAAGAAAGCACAGCAGAATTTATCACTTTACGATAACTGATAACTCACTGGCACTTCAGTTTATTTTGAAGGTGCAGCTCTTAATGATTAGAGATGCTTGGTGGGGAAATTATTCTTCAAAGTCTGGTTTCTAGACTAGAAGACTCCTCAGATAACTATTGAGCTGTTCCTTTCCTTTAAACATCAGAGAGTCTAAGGGATTGTTTGCCAGTAGAGGTTGTATTGGTGCCTGGAAGTTTGAGATGGTGACCAAGTAAAAAGAGCAAAGGATTTTCACAACACAAATTAAATTTGGCCTCAGCTGGATCCCAGCTCCCTTATACCGCTGCTTGTGATTCCCTACAAGGGAAAACCTTGCTCCAGAAAAGTAGTCCAAACTCCACATTTTCAGTGTTGGCTTTCTCTCCCTATCTTTACACAATTCTTTCCGTGGGATATCTGAATTATCAAGTAGAGTCACACTGTTTCAATTGCTATCAAAGGGTCTTCAGTTCACACATTATTCATGTATTCCCCAGTTGTTTTTTGGAAAGGTTTTTTTTCCAGAATTGCAGTTACTTTCATTATCTGTGGTTCTGAACTGTATACAGCAATATTTGTCCTTAATCCTGGTTGGCTGACCATCTTTCTCTGTTTAAACTTGGCTTGCTTCAAGCAAAACCCCCACATTCAGTGATTCAAAGAAAAAAGGAACTTAACCACACGGTTTCCCTAAAGATTTTGCATACAGCTGATTCACTTAACCTCAAAGATAATAAATTATGGAAAATTTTGGACTGCCTCCATGTATTTACCATTTTCTATAATAAAGTTGACTTTTTTTTTTTATCATCTCTAGCATAGTGTGGAGGAGATGTGTTCAGCCAGCCCGTGTGTGCTGTTGAGCATGTTTGTGGAATGCATAATACCACTTGTTTTAAGACTTGATTATTTTGTCTGACTTGTCTAATGCCTTAGACTTTTGTGCTATTACAGGAAGGCAGAAAATATCCTTTTTGAAGAGTAAATACTCTTCTCCAGTTAAAATGGAATAATCTTGTTATTAGCAGACAAGAGCAATGATGCCTTTGTTAAAGCTTTATTAAAGGAGTTGAAAGAAGTCATCTTAATTGTTTAATGATATAGGTTGCTATGGGGCAATGGACAAGGTTCCCAGTGAGGAAATACGATTCTCTCCTCTATCATTTTATTATATAATTTTTACCACAGAAAGCCTCTTCTTGTGGCACATAGTGGCATCAAATGTTGTCTGTGCCATGGCATATAAAAGCTGCAAGATAATGTTCTCCATTTTAGATATTTAATGTAATTGCAATAAGCAGTTGAGGTTATGTACAGTGCCTTTGGTGCTTTTGGTATCCATTCCTGAATCTCTGGTTTTTACTGTGCAACTCTCCTACTATGTTAGCTTTAGTTTGTACTTCTCCATGGTTGCAATTTTTATAACGCTGGATTTTTCTTTTGTTTTTAAACTAACACAATCTGATATGTATTGTCTGGAAAGTGGCCGTGTGTGAAAGTGGCACTCTGTTTTAAGTATTTACAGCTTGTAAATACCCAGCTTAGGTGTCATGCCAAAGATTTTCATGGCTTTTGTTAGAAAGTCATCTTTCCTTCAGGCCTTTTGCATTGGTGCACGTTTTTCATTCTATTTCTGCATGCATTAACAGGCCCCTGTTTTGCAGACAGAGGGGAAGCAAGCTGAGATCTGTAATGTGATGATTGGTGGGGGCACATGCTGGGCTTCCATGGGGTTAAGGATCTGGCTGGTGTACCTCACAGGCTCCTGCTGCACTCCATAGCAGCTGGACTTGTGGAGTTGTTTTAGTGTATTACTTAGTGTGTGGTATGAATCATGCAGCAAAGGGTTTTGCTTCTATTACTGAAAACAAATTCTCAATTAAAACTTGAACCCTGAAGAATTCAGACTGTTAGACTGATGTGGCAAGCCGCTGAGATTGACTCTGGCTCGTGTCCCTGAGGAGCAGAAGGAGGAGCTGGGACATGAGACAGAAGCTCTGCACATGGAGTTTGGGGCAGTGTCAGGGTTTGGGGGCTGTCTGCAGCTTGCCATTGTCTGCTCATTGTGAGTTATTCTGACCAAGTTTCAAATCCATACTCTATTTCCTTCTTCACTTGTGTTTGCCTGGCAATTAGTTTCTATCAGTTCCTAGCTTCTGAATTTGAGCAAGCAACTGCTATGAAAACAACTTTTATTAAATGTCTTAATAATTCTACTATTGTCTTTTAAGTGGATGCAGTAGTAACTAGACTGTGCTGTGAAAAAAACAACATTTTGATTAGTGAAATCAAATATATAAGACTTATGTTCAAAGCTAGAGATATTTCCATGTTGTTTTGATAATTTAAAAATTTCCAAGGAAGAAGAATGCAGTCTACATAGTAAGAACATATGTTACTGATACAGAGAGGGGAAATTAGTTATAAGCTCTTTAATTTTATGGAATATCTCAAAAATGTTTCTGTGATATAACTCTGACACCCTTGATGCTGTGCTGTAAGATGCTGTGTAAACTCTTGACTAGTAAGTCAAGTCCTTCTCTGCTGTGAAATTGGCTGTGATAGGTGATTGGTAAAGATAGTTAATACATATGGAATTAATATTCCTTTTTCTTTAGGTAAGCATAAATTGCTTTTGTTTTGGGGAAACAAGAAAAAACCTGTTACTCCTGTAACCACCTTAATACCAATTATGAAACTTACATTTTGCTAATTTTAAAAAAATTAGTAGTTTTCATCTAATGTTTGGTTTCTCTAGTGCGTTAGCTTGCTTAGACAACAAACATCACTTTTTTGTTAGTTATCAAAATGAAGCCATTTTCCTGACATAATGAGAAAACTGTGAGAAATGTTTTTTCAATAAGTGTCAATCTCTCTGCGTGCCTAATTGCAAGGAGGAGAAAGCTGCTATAAACTAGTAACAACCTGGTTCTACAGTAAAGGTAAATCCTGAATGAGAAGTTTTCCTTGCTCTTGTCCTAGGTTAAGTGAGACTAGAAATTATTATTTTCAAGTCTGTATCACTGTGTGTGGAGTAGCTACTCTAACAGAAAACCAGACTGCCAACTCTTTTAGCAGTCTGGGAGCTGAATTTCTTCTGTGGCAATTAGAATCATATCAGGGGGACGAATAAAAAAATTATTCTGAATGTAGAGCATGAGCCATGTTATCTATGGCATTAAATTAAGTCACTGGATTGTTTAAAGGGTGGATATTTGTGTCAAATGTATAGAGATGAGTTTTTGGTATGCTTCAGAAGATGATTTGTGATTTCAGATGACCATAAAAAAGTTACTGTTCAGTCTTTTAGTTGCATGAACTCTTCCAAGATCAAGGTTGTGATCTGTAAAAGAACATGTTTGGGGTTTTGGGACTTCCTTTTAGATGAGTTGGAAGCCTTTGACTGAAATTTTCATGGCTTTGTAATATGTGCTGGAAAAGTAGAAAGCAAAATACTTCTGAGAAGTAATCCCAGTTTCTTCTTGTACATAGAAATTCATCATGTTGTGGCAGCAGTGGTGGTCTGCAGGCGCTCTCTCCCCATGATGGTGTGGTCCAGGTGGTGGCTGCCTCTCCTAAGAGTCCAGCAAGGGAATGGTGGCCAATTTCAGCTGCCTGCTTTTCCTGCTGAAACCAACCCCCAGCACCAGTGTGGGTGCTATGGAATATTCCACACTAAAGCTTCACCTCCTTGTTCTGTAGCCATAACACTCAGACACAAACACTCCTGCCTCCTGGGTCCAGAAACCTCTGGGAGGGAGGTTTTGGCACTTGGAAAAACGAGGGGTTTGGGCAGACTGTAAAGAGAAAAAAAGCCCTTTAGTTCTTAATTGTGCTTTATCCCAGCAGTCTGTGTTTCTGTTGCCTGTTCAGCATCCCAGGAGCTCATGAGCAGAGCAAGCTTTTTAAAGTCCTCTTCCATGTGACTTTAGGATGTCTAGTATGTACCTCGAAAAATAATTCTCATACCTTACTGATGTAAGGTTAGAGCAGAGGTATTTTTTTCTGTCTTTGGTAGGAGGATGACTGAGACGATAGGCATGTGTACCCCAGGGAGAAATTTTAGGCTTGCTGCAAGGTTTTCAGACCAAAATTTGAAAAAGTCCTTTGATACTTGATGGTTTAAGAAAACTTTTTGGGGTTAACCGTGCTCACTTGCTTAAAATGTACAAGGATACAGCTGGCAATTTTTTGTCATACAAATAATTGAATACTGATTGATTAATTAAAGCTGCATCGAGCCATGTAATTTTTCTGGTAAAATGACAGTGTTCATCTAATCTTTTATTACAAATGTAGTCAAAATAAATTATTTGCTAATTAACAATTAAAGCTGAGGGAATTTATTTTCCTTGAATTATTTGACAACACAGAACTAGTGGGATAGAGATGCACTGGTTCCATGAATTGGAATGTTGGGAAGTTGCATTGGATAGCTTTTGCTTATCTCCATCCTTCTTACTTTTGTAGGAAATTCCACTTATCTGGATGACCACGGACCACCACCTCAAAAGGTAAGCTGCTGTTCTTTTATATTTGCTTTATCCTTACTTTTTTGGGTTTTTTTATCCTTACTTTTTTGGTTTTTAACTCATTGTATGCTTACTCGTGTGCCAAGCAACTCTGCTGAGTTTACGTCAACAGCACGCAGCCTTTCCAACTTTCCCCCCTAAATGTTTTGAGATGTTTGTGAGTAACTTGTCTTAAAACATGCTGTGGTTAAGCTAATGGGATTTTTCTCACTGAGTCAAAGGGAGGCAGGGGTTTAGTTATTTTTGTCTGTCAGCTCTTTCATGCAAAAAACTAAGACATTGCAGTTGGAGCTAATCTGGCAGGTGAAGATGGCCTTTGCTGGCAGCATTTTCTGGAACATGGGTTCTCCTGCAAACACTATACTTGATGCAGGTCAGTAGGATAAATTTAATGAATGTGAGTAATGATCCCTTTTTTAGGAATAATGTTCACTGCTCCTATCATATGGAACAGTGCTGCATAAGCTTTTCCCTCACATCATCATGGCACCTCATGACATTTCAGGTTAGGAAGGGCATTGTGACAGCTTCTTCAAGAGGAAAAAGTGGATGTAGGCATCTAGGGTCTCCTGTTTTGTATTTGTTTGTTTTACTTTGTGTTGGTTTGTTCTCTAAACACAATTTGGTACTATATTGTGCCTCTCTTTCCAGCCTGTTAGAGCTCATTTTATGTAATACAGACACTAAAAGGACATGATGTGGCTTGCCATGGATTGTAGTGCAGCAGGTGACAGTGAGTAGTTAGAGGGGGGGTGGGTGTGAATAGCCACTACCTCTGATGGTAGCCCTCTCTCATCTCTGTTCAGCTGACCATGAAGTCACATCCTGAGCCACAGGCCTTGAGTTGAAATGATCAACCACATGTGTGCACCTGTGTTGTGAAACAGTTGGCTTCTGGTCAGAGAAGGAGGACAATGTGGAAAGCAATTCCATTTCGCTTAGTTATTAGTGAAAACAGACAGGAATATGGGTTTCTTCACCTTTTTGCTGTGCAACAAAATCTGCAATTTTCAGCTGATATGTGAGTATTCATACATTGTTAAAGTTCAGATGGCTCACTTGGAGGAATGATGTACATTTGATTTTCTTCCCGTCAACACAAATTACTCAATTACAAAAGCAAATGGATGTATGCAGAAGTGACAAAGTCTACTTGTTTCACATTAAAATCTGTTTAGTGCTCTCTGGTTCTTTTAAAATACTTTATTTTTTAAATTTAGTGTTAGCTGCTTCTCTTGTCCAGGAGTGCAGCAGGCTGCATGAAGTAAAGAATTATGTTTGTTGTGTCTCCACAGTGAGCACTCTGCTTCAAAGAATAAAGCAATGCTTATTCCAAACGTGTTATTTCTCATGCTTGCATTAGCATTCAGAAATGCCAAGCTGTTCTAGTAAGAAAAAGGCTTTTATCTAGATAAGAGGTTTTTTTAGCCTTGAAAACTTTTCAGATTTTGGCACTTTCTCTTCAGGAATTTTGCCTTACCAATTAGTGGTGCTGTGGATGGGATTCATATTCCAATGGGCAGATTTATCCAACCCAGACACTTTTCTGTTTACATTGTAAAAATATCTTCTGTCTAAACGTGTAATTCTGGGCTATGTTCACAGCCTTATCCAGCTGCAGCTCAGTTGTCTGTAGAAAGGCCAGCTGAGTAGATATCTACACGATTGGTTGGGTGGGGTACTCTTTGATTAGCTACCTACAGTCAGTAAAGTTTGTGGGCTTCCTCTGTAATCATTCTTACTCCTGAAAAACTGGTGAAAAGTTCAACAGAGTAACAAGCTAAATACCTTTGTGTAAGTTTAGAAGTATTTTGCTTTTTGAAGTATTCGCCTGTGTTTCAAAAACATTGACAAAATATGGATCCCTTGGAAAACCTGCTTATTCCTTAGTGGTTTGAGGTTTTTTGTTTTTTTTTTTTTTTCTTCCTCTGATCAAAACATGGGTGGAAATTGATAGATCCCCAGATAATTCCTGCTATTTGCTTGAGGTCATGTTTTGAGCTAAGATGTTCTTGCTTTGTAAATCTCATGCATTTCATTTTTGGCTAAGTGCAGTTACTTACCCTCTTACAGCTTTATATTTGAACTGTGAACTCTGCAGGTGTGAGTGAAATTCGCTGTAATTGTCATTATCTTTCAAGTAGCCTCCATTCACATGACTTGATAGGTAGGTGCCTTCATTTGAACTAACAGATGGTTAAGGTCTATACATGATACAATTCAACATATAAAAATGTGTCAGAAGAAATCCAACATTTAACATATTTCATTATAAAATGCTTAAAAACTAGAAGTGGAGATAATGAACAACAATGCATTGCCTGAGATTGTAATGACTGGTAGCTAATATGGGCAGTGTGTAGTTAGCTGTAGGGATAGGCCACCAGCAGTGTATACGCGCCAGACCGTAGCTGTTTTGCAGAGTACATTCCAGTGTTTGTAGGAAATCATATTAGTTTTGGCTCTTTGTCATGGCTAGGTGCCAGAGCTTAGGATTTTTTAAAATACCGGTGTGGGGTTTTTCTTCCCAGTGGAAGAACTGGAAATAGCACTTATTCTCTGAATAAGGAATTAGCATCATCACATTTCAGGAGATCAGGGTAGTGGTCTGTTTTTTCAAATAAAGGTGGCAGCAGCAGGAGTTTTCTCAGTGCAAGCAAAGAATGAAAGCCTGGCTCACTTCGGTACCTAAGCATTGCTGGTGTAGTTCTGATCCTTCCTTGAAGACCAGGTGAGCCAGCTTTTAAGTTAAAGTTTTTGGTTTGGGGTTTCCGCTCCCCCCGCCCGCGCCCCCAC
>VXBI01013026.1:57493-213107 GCA_013397375.1 Toxostoma redivivum
CCCCCCAGTAAAGGTTTACTTGACTGTTGAAGATTAGCAGTTGTTATCTCTGCCAGTGATATGAAGGTAATGTGTCTAGGTATGGTGGTTTGACCCTGGCTGGAGGCCAGGCATCCACCAAAGCCCCTCTATCTCTCCCATCCTCAACTAGACAGGAGAGAGAAAATATAGCAGAAGGCTAATGAGCTAAGGACAAGCAGAGATCACTCACCAATTATAGTCACAGGCAAAACAGATTCAACTTGGAGAAATTAACTGAATTTACTGCCAATCAAAATCAGAGTAGGATAATGAGAAGTAAAACAAATCTTAAAACAGCTTTCTTCCACCTCTCCTTCCTTCCAAGCTTAACGTTATTCCAGTTCTCTACCTCCTCCCCACCAGCAGCACAGAGAATGGGGATTAGTCATCATGTTGTTTCTGCCTCTGCTTTTTCCTCAGGGAGAGGAGGCCTTCCCCCTCTCCAGTGCAGGATCCCTCCCATGGGAGATGGTTCTACACCAACTTTTCAGTGTGAGTCCTGCTGAGAAACCTGCTCTAGTGTGGGCTCTTCTCTCTATGGGTCAACATGTCCTTCCAGGAGCCTGCTCCTCCATCAGCTACAGGTGGATCTGTGCTCCTCTGTGGATCTCCATGGGCTGCAGGGTCACAGCTGCTTCACCATGGTCTTCACAACGGACTGCAGGGGAATCTCATCTTGGGCACCTGGAGCACCTCTTCCCCCTCTTTCTTCACTCACCTGCATGTCTGCATGTTCTTCCTCTCACATATTCTCATGCCTCTTTTCTCTGGCCACAAATTACTTTTGCACAATAATGTTTCTTCCTTCTTAAAAATGTTATCTCAGAGGCAGTTCTACCATTCCTGATTGGCTTGGCCTCAGGTGGCAGTGGGTCTGTCTAGGGGGCAGCTGATTTTGTTGGAGGAAACTTCTAGCAGCTTCTCACAGAAGCCACTCCTGTAGTCCCCTCCACAGTAGCAGAACTTTGCCATGTAAACACAATACAGAAACATAGGCCACTCTCCTGTGGTCCTTAGGCACCCAAGACTTCACAAGATTGACCAGTCCTGGATTTTTCATGTGTGTGGTCTGCATGTGCTTCTCTGCAGGTAGATGCAACCTCCAGTAGCCCTAGCACACCTCTGGTGTTTCTGGTGTTAGTATGTGACAGATAAAAAATGGAATACAGTTGAGCAAAACAACCACTGATGGTGGTTCTGCACTGCCAGTGAAAGTTGACTCTTTTCTATTTCACATTTCTATCTCACTACCTCCTGTTTTTGTTTTTTTTTTAAATAAGCATCTGAAAATGTAAGCTTTAAAAGATTTGAAAAGTGATCATTTGTTTGTCCTTTTTCTATATGTTGGTGTTTAAATGATGCCTTTAAGATGATGCTAGCTTGGTTTTCAAAAACACCTTTGAAATGGATGTTCATTAGTGACTGACTGATGGTGTTCACTGGATATAATTCATGTCTGAGCATTTCTGCAAATAAAGTGGGTGTATTTTGTTCCATTATTTGGATATTTCCTTATCAAATCTTCCCAGGATTTTTTTGTTCTATCCAAGATGGGGAAGCTGGCCTTGGAGGACAAATGATACAAACTTTCAGACCTACTGTTGTTCTTGATTGAAAGCTTTTCCCTGAGAACTTGACAAGAGCATCAAGATAAGCCCCTCTTTCAGTAGAGAAGACATATATTTGTGGGGGAGCTGTGTGCATTACCTTACAGATAAATTACACTGAAGTAGTCTATTCACCTTTTCTTTATGGTTTTCCCTTGGGATGCCTGTCATGGACCCAGTGTCTTTTGGCAGCTGTTTGGTGTCAGCAAGGCACTATGCCTAGCATGTGTGACAGTGCTTCAAAGCTTTAAATGAATACAAAAGTGGATGGGGGTCAGGATCAGGTCAAAATGAAATGAAATAACAGGCATACACAAAATACATTTGATCTGATTTTATTGGTTTAAAGCTGGAAAGTGGATAAATACTTACCTACCATAAGGCTACCATAGCATAATAGAATCATTTGGAAAAGACCTCTAAGATCATTGAGTCAAATCCTTAACTTAGCCAACACCATGTTCATCACTATGTGAAAAGGTAGCAGAATCCTTGAGTGGCCTTTGGTGTGCACATACTGTACCCAGTCCCAGTCACTCTCCACTGTCAGCTTGATTATTTATTCTTTTTTATTTGACTTTAAATCTTATTAAAAAATTATTTCAGCATTGCCCTGAGTTTTTATGTTCATCAGGTTTATGTCAGTTTTATTTTCTCCTAGTATTTTGATAGCAGTGTTAAGATTATGGCTAAGAGCTGTGTAATTTTTTTTTGTTTTGATTATTTTTATTGGATACTTCATGTTTCATTTGAGCTAGTGTTCTAGTTCTAGCCGTCCCTTATGAGAACATGGTTTTAACCCTTCAGCCCTCTACATTCTTAAGTGGTTGATTTGTTAGGGATTAAGTGCTTGATTTAAAGCCAACCAACAAACAAAAGAACCGATTAAAAACAAACAACAAAAAAACCCGAAACAACAAACCCCATAACACTTAAAAGCAAGCAAGATTTGTTTTCTTCTAGGTATATGCTTACTAGGGATTTAAAGAGCATGAATAGTGGTGTGTTGTTTTTGATAGGCTTGAAATTGTCTGTTTAGTTTGAATTGAAAAGTGGGCAGATAATCTTTAAAGTAATCCTTCCAGGGCAGGTAATCCTTTCCAGGGAAAGATTTCAGTGATTTAAAAAATATTCTATCCTGCTTATAAAATGAAGAGTTAAGATTGTGCGGTGTGCAAGTTTTCAGCTAGCAAAAATCGTCAGAATTTAGTGGCACTAAAATAGAGTAACTAATTTCTGATGGTTACCAGATTTAGTACCTGGCTGATAAAATAGTAAGAGAGAATTCACTAAGTGACTTAACCACAAAGATCTCTTTTATAGTATTAGAGCACTGTTTTACAGTAAAACTGAGCTTTTAGTACAGTCAATAAAATATTATGATTTTAAAAAAGCCTATCAAGCATTTCTCCACTTCCCTTAGTTTACTAGAAGCAATGTGTTGTAGTTTAACCCAGCCAGCAACCAAGCCCCACACAGCCGCTCGCTCTCCCACCAGTGGGATTGGGGGGAAAAAATGGGAAGGGTAAAAGGTAGAAAACTCATGAGCTGAGATAAAGACAGTTTAATAGAGAAATCAAACGACACACACACAAGCAAAACAAACCAAAACAAGGAGTTAATTTGCTGCTTCCCATGAGCAGGCAAGTGTTCAGCCACCTCCAGGAGAGCAGGGCCCCATTGCACATAACAGCGACTTAGGAAGACAAACCCCATCACTCTGAGCATGATGTCATATGGTCTGGAACATCCCTTTGGATATCCTGGTTGGGGTCAGCTATCTATCTCCTTCCAGTTTCTCAGGCACCTCCAGTCTACTTGCCCAAAGAAAAGCACAAAAAACCTTGGCTCTGTGTAAGGCCTGCTCAGCAATAACAAAAAAATATCTGTATTGTAACAGAATATCTCTATATATGTGCTGTGTTCAACACAAATCCAAAAACAGCTGCATAATAGCCACTGTAAAGAAAATTTACTCTGTCCTAGCTAAAACCAGTACACATTGTAAAATCTTCGTAGAATAATTGGTTTATGTTCTTTTGGTTTACTGTTTTATGACAGTATCTCAAGGGAAGAAAAATTTGGTTTTACAAAGAGGATTTTCCCATTGTCTGTCATTCATAATTCTTGGCAATCTTGCTGAAGCAGGTGGTGAATGAAATAGCACAATAATAATATGGAGATATATCCAAAAGCTAGAATTTCATCTCTACCATTTAGTAGAATAGTGTGAAGTGGATCATAAAAATATATTAATTGTACTGGAGCACTAATTTGTTTGTTTTGTTCATTTTAATTTATTGCTCGAGAATCTTAAGGCTAAAACAATCAATTCCATGATTTATCAAAACAGAGATGATTACTTACTTTTTAATACTACTTCAGTTTATATTATATCAGAAAGTTGTTGATATGGGGAAGCTGACTGATTGTAAATGGAAGTACGGAGAGACTTGGGAAATTAAAGCCAGATTGCCTGTCACAAGAAGATAAATCTATAAGGGATATTGTGCGTGCTGATGTCCTGCAAAAATTTAAACAGTAGTGAACTGGATTTTCACTAAGCCTGGCATTTGCAGCCTTTAAATTTTGAAAGACTTAGAGAGACAGCAGATATGCAGGTTTTGTGACTACTACAGTAGTCTGTAGTTTTCATCTAATTTCAAAGATGCTTGGAAAGTATTTCACCTTTTGGTTGGTACTTTGTCATGAGCTGTGTATGTGGTTAAAGGTAAATTTTGCTTGCCTCTGGTATTAGCACAGCAGCCTACCCCCTGTTACCCAAAATAGAAAAATTGTAATATCACCAAATCTGCAATATATAGGTTTTGTTCTGTCACACTCTGTAGCTAAACAAGTACACAAGGCATAATCACCATTTCTGAAGCTAGTAGAGCTCTGTGCTTTCACTGAAATTTAGGACATAATTCAGTCTGAGAGGATCTTTGTTCACCTGCAGATAATCTGTGCAGATTATTACACAGCACATTAATATCTTTTAGCGATTACAGTTTTAGATTTCCAGCTGTCTAGTGCATTCCTCTTTCTTTTTTTTTTTTTTTTCCTTCTTTCCGTGATAGGAAGGTATTCATAAACTAGCATAGCATATGAAAAGGTCATGGCAACTCAATCATAACCACCTTCATTATCTTTTTATTAGGAAGTGCTGGATTATAATACCGAAGTCTAATTGCAGCTGGGTCTTGATGACCTTAACCTTCAGTGAAAAAACAAAAATTTGCCTTTTTGTATAGGGGTAACATGATGGAGTATCTTTTGAAAGTGGCAAATTGATTCAGTTAATCTTGCTAAGCCTTGAGACCCTGCTGAGTATCACTCAGATTTCTATTACCAGTCTTATATTTATTAAAGGTATTCTTAAATCCTGAACTGAAAGGATTTTCTTAGCTCTGATGTTTGAAGGAAAAAAAAAAATCTAATACTTAAAATGCTGGGGAGTCTTACAAAACTGAAAAAAACAACCGTCAAATAAGAATTTTAGTATAGTTTTAAAAGCCTCATGATTTTGAAGATGAGCTGGTAGGTCCTGGAGGTCGTCTATTCAGTCTTTAAGAAGCGTAAAATTTATTTCAGGAAACCATAAATAGCAGTGAAGTACTCTGATAAGGGCTATGAGCTTTAATCAGATATGAGATTGTGAACATGCCTACACATGGTCAGAAGTAGAGTCAAAATATCAGACAAAGAGGACAGGGCTTCATGACAGGGCTGAAGAAATCAGTGTGAGAACAGCAGTATCACGGTAGGGCACATGTGCTTATGAAAAGGTAGTTCTCAGGACAGCACCTACAGCATCCCGGTGGCCTGGGAGAATGTGGAGGCTTTTGTGGCTGGCACTAATGGGAATTTTCAGTAGATGGAAGGAGAGACTCCCTCCACTGAAATGGAAAGGAGTCATGCCCTGGTCAGCAGGAATGAGGTTTGGTTTGCCTTTGAGCAAGTCAGATTGATCATTTCAAAGTGAAGAAGAGTGAAATGGGAACACTTCATGCTGGGCCTCCTCTTGACTCTGTGTCTTCTTCAACACCACAAGATCCATTTGTGACTCAAGACATGGATTGTGGTCTGTAAGGGGAAAGTATTTTGGGCCTTTGAGTAATTTTAGTGATTTCTGCTGAGGTCTGGTTCTACTGGAAAAGTTGGCTAGCAGAATGTTGTCCTGTCTGTAGGAGGTTCTTGATGTTGTTCCTTCCAGATAAAGAGACCATGCCATGAACTAGATTTGAATCTGTTACCTGCAGGAACTGTGATGGAATTCCCTTAGAGTTCCTGCAAGCATGCAGAGCAAGAGCACCTCAGAGACAGCTCACTGGTAAGGAGCATGTGGGTTAGTCCAGCAGAACTGGCCTGTTTTACAAAATTAAAATCCAGTTATGGCTATAAACAACCTTTCTTTTATGTGGTGATTGACTTATGGAGTGTCTGTGCGAAGTACAGTGGAAAAGACAAGCACACTAGAGACTGTAAAATAGAATGTGGAGTTACTGAAAGGAAGCCTAAAGTAAAGGGCAGAGTGAAATGCAGCATGACAGGTCCTTGGCAGTGGTGGAATTGAGTTACTGCACTAGATGCAGCCTAATCAATAGTCAACCACAATAGCTACCAAAGAGTTAAACCTTAATGTGAACAAAGACAAGCACATACAGAGGAATTAATTATTCAGTCTACCACTCACCACATTCAAATCCAATATTATTGGTTCCCAGGGTGAATTTGTGAATATTGCATTGGAAGGATAGAAATAACCATAACCTAGTGAGGTTACTTAAGGGAATGCCAGTGCTGTGAAGTATTATAAAAAGTTTTAGAACCAGGCTTAGTTACATAATATCTCTCATTTTGCAAGTATCCAATATAAACATGTGGGTTGGATGTGATAGGATTTACTACTTAAACAGAGAATAACTGTGCCAGTGTGTTCTGAGCACATCACAGAATGTACAAAAGCCTGAGCTCCAAAGGAAAACCAGCAGTTTTAAACTTTACAGTTCCAAGATACATATAACATGATGCGGCTCTGGAGTTAAAATCAGTCTTGCACAAATTCTGCAGCTTAAGGGTTTTTTGATACTACATGTTAAATCTTCCAGTGGAAAATAGGGTAATTAAAGTGACACTAAAATTTTTATCCTACCTGAACTCATGCTAGTTCTATCAACAAATACCAGTATCAGTGAACCATGTTCTTGTATAATTCATCTCCTTTTTCATCTTATGAGGTAGGTGCCTACCAGAAAGGTAACTTCCACAATGTGTTTAACTTAAAAAGAGATAAATATATTGCTTTTCATAAGAAAGCTAATGAGGGTCTGCCAATTATTTTTCTGTTGTAATCTGCATGCATTCATGTAAAGAAGAAAAAGAGCAATAGCTTTGTTCTGCATCCTGCTCTATAGTAGTGACAATACCATATTCTTTGATTCTTCTAAATTCTATCCTGAGATGTATTAAAAAGAGATGTCTCCAAGACATTAAAAGTAGTTGTTCAGTTCTCCTTGGCACCAAGGAGATAAGATACAGCATTGTATCTGATTTTGGCCCCAGAAGAGGTGAACAAGTTGCAAACAGCAGAGGAAAGCAAGAAGAATGAAGAAAAGGTTGAAAAGTGTGCTGTTAAGAGCCAAAAGAAAAAGATTTTATTAATCTAGAGGTGGTGGCTGTATACCATCCCAAAGCAACTATCCATTTGGTAAGGTGATTCTCTGTCACCTGCTTCATCCCTAAAAGGAGCAGGTACTGAGCTGTCATCACTTAAGTACCAGTGAGTGTTGCTGAGTGATGAAAGCCAGGAGTGCCACTCACATGTCCAAAGGCTGCCTAATACCAGTGAGTACCTGAAAGTGCTAAGTGAACAGAGGATGTGCTCTCTACCAACCCGTTTGACTTTGTATACATGTGCAGAGTTTAAATGTTGCTATGTTGCTGTATCTTCACATGCCTGAAATAAACCTGGTTCTGCACTCATTCCCTGTGGTGTGGGGAACCTTGTGCAGCAGATTGGAGGCACAGAGGTTTTGCTCTGCTGCAACCTGCTGTTGTAGACAAGTAAGTCAGGTGTGAGGTATAAAATGAGTGAACCCGTATGTGTTGACCAGATGCATCCAAAACCTTGAATATTAAAAACTGGATCTTTGACCTTTTCTTTGTAACTTTCCCAGGTTGTTATTAATGTTATTGTTGTTTCTATAGCCACAGTATCTTGTAATAGGACCTGATTGGAGACTTAATGAGGATGCTTTATATGCTTTGAACTTAGATCTTTTTAGATTTGTAAGCATGCAGTGCTTCTTCACAGAAAAATTACTGCAAATTTTGATTTTGGCTACACAGATTTGTCTTGTGGGACACATCAGGGACCATAGGCTTTGGCAGATATTTCACAGTAATACTTTTCTTTAGTCTTAATAAATTAGAGGACTGTCTACAACCAAGTTTCCTTTTGCTGCTGGTGCTCCATGCTTATGTTTTTAATTTAGCTTGGTTCTTAGGGATGTTGAACCATTAGAGAACACATTTTAACTTAGTCTTCCAAATATCTCATCTGTCTAACAGATGAAATGCATTGTTTGTGGTGGGGGGGAAAAGTCACCCTTTTCAATTAAATTAGTTTCTTAATGAAAATGCAACAGAAGAATATTCTGTTTCTTCTTCCTTATTTTCAGTGCTCTGCTGCAGCTATATGGCATTTAAACTTTGAAAGCAAACAAATTTCATCCTTACTTTTTCTTGTGGTTTCTGGTGTATTTTCAATGACCCATAGAGGTGGCCATGTTGTCTGTTCTGCTTTAGAGTTGAGTAATTTGAAAAGCTTTCTCTGTCTAGCATCACTACACTCTACAGGTAAATGTTTATATACCTGGAACTTTGTGGTTTACATGGGGAAGGAGGATTCTAGCTAGTAATTTATTTTGTTTACTCCCTTGTTCATTCTTCAGTTGTGTTTTCTGCTGACGTTAACTTTGTGTTAACAACTTTTCATTGTGATTGCTTTAAAAGTGAGCAAATTGATACTTGTTTGGAATGAGATTTTTGAGCGTCAATTCCTGAACTTAATTTTGGAAGGCTTTGTCTTAGTGGCCTTTGAGTTTGTCTTTAAAGACTGTAACAGGCTTGTGAGAAACTTCAGTTGCAAAGAGCATCCAGTATAGCTAAGAAGATCTCAAAGTTGATGACTGAATTATCTGATCTGTTTTCATGAAATCCATGATGTGAGAACAGCTATTCTCTGGAAATGGTAAAAGTTGAACTAAAAATTAAATGCATGGTGGATAAAAAATTCTGGAATGAGTTGTGTAAAAAAATTCTTCAGGCAGCATGGAAGGATATGCCTTCTAACATGCTATGTATTATTTTTGGGGACACTGGAGAAAGAAGAGGAACACTGGAGAGAAATAGACTGCTGAGAGCTCTCAGGTTTGTAGTTACCTTATGAGTATCATTCTCGTCTTATGAATCAAATGGGCCATTCTTCTGACCAGTAAAGCTATTTTTAAAGTTCTTAAAATTCTGTCTTAGTTGGACAGAAAAAGAAGATTAAGAGATCGGACTGGAAAGGTGTGATGCTGTATAAAGATAGGCCAGCAAATGTCTCATAGTCTGTCATTTCAACCTTATCAGTACTTTCTGTGATGGTTGGTTATTCACCTGATAAACATGCAGTATTGCCTAACCACAGGTTAGTGTCTGCTCAGAAAGGAGAAGCCAGTTCTTACATCTGCTTCTGGTCCTACTTGTATGTAAGGATGTGGATCGCTTACTTGCAAGAAGGTGTGATTATATATAATGGGTTGCTTCCTGAAAACATGTCTCTCTGACAAGAGTCAGAGACTAACACCTAGGCAGCTTATACCTGGATTGGGAGATTTTTGGCAAATGGGCAAAATTGTACTGGATTTGTCTCAGTAAAAGTGGAATGATTTAGGCCTATGAGTGAATCCCTACATCATTGATACTGCAAGTGATTATCCAGCCTAATTTTTTTTAAATGAAGCAAAGGTTTATCTGTTGACAAAGCCACCACTGAAGGTGAAAGCTTTGGCTTTTAGCCAGTTACCTGTTGAATGGATCCCTTTCTGTGACTGGCAGACCTCTCTGCAGAGGTACTTGACCATCATTTTCTATAATGCAAGTTCATTTGGGATTAAACCTGCTTTTTCTTCTTGATTTTATTTCACAATGGTTCTTCACATCTTCTTTAACTATGAAACAAAAGAAAAATCTGTTTGAACTGACAAGTAAATTGTCATACAACTTTCCAAACCCTTGGAGAGAGCTGTTGTAATTATACTGTGAATTTTACTATTCCTGGCTGTAAGCGTTAATTTGTGTAACTCCAAAGTGAATTATATATTTGAATTGCTTATATTACCTCTGGGCTTTGATGCAGTGCTCAGTAAAGTCACTCTGCAATTATTTTGCAGTTGTGTATATTGTTTCATGAATATCAAGTTGCCAGAGCATCATCTCAGCAGTTGGTCAGTCTACATGATACCTACTCTTAGGTAGTAAGTAATAATAAAATGTAATCCAGTAGCATTTTGTAAACATCTAACTGCTGTTTTTCACCTTGCTTCTGCTAATACAATAGGAGCCTTCTTTTTAAGTGCCTTCTCTGCTACCATCTCTTGTATTGTCTGAGTATCTTGTGAGTATCATGAGGGGGAAAAGTAAGTTCCTGTCTGGAGAAGCTTTCCATTTCTTGCATTTTTAGTTTTGCCCAATACAAACTCATGTTTCTAAAAGAGGTATTTTTTTTCTCCTCAGAAATAACTTTGACTTTTCTAAATGCAGAAAGTAGATTTGCATCATCCTAAGGGAACTGGTCATGTTAAACAAATACTTGCTTGTGCACCAAAAGCCTGTGTGCTGCACTGGACACACCCTTTGGGGCATTTGGGGTGATAAGTGCAGTGGTGACGTAAATGGATGAAACATGAGCAGAGCTTCAGGAGTGCACCCCGGAAAGCCAACCACACTCAGCAGTGCTGCAAGGGAAGTTTTGGTTACCACTCATGATTGTTCTTCTGAAATGAGCTTTGAGCTGTGGTGTTTATCTTGAATCTTGTCCGATTAGACCTAAGTGCATTCACTATGTACTGAAATAAGGCATTGATACATCGGTCTCCTTTGAGCTAAACAAGTGTCTGAAGATAATAGCCCTTTATTTCCTTCTCCTTTATCTGCAGTGAGTATTTGCTGTGGTTTCTTTTTGGGGGTTACTATGGTTATTGTTTGTGTGCAGAACAGAATTGTGCTACCTAGGAAGGTGCGTTTCAGAAACAAATGTGAGAACTGGGCAAACTTGATAACTACTGTCATTTTTTCAAGCTGACAGTTGTTTGCACTTAGAATAGAGAGTTTACAGAGGCCTCATTTAATTTTATCTAGTTTTTAAAGGATTATAAAATTCACCCAAAGTTACTGGATAATTTAGTCAATGATTTAATTAGAACTTGAGTGTAATCTATATGCAGTAAAATTATACTTGACTGAAGTATCAATAAAGAAAAAAATTTGCTCACTCTCTTGCCTAGTCCAAATTGCTAGGAAAATGAAAGCAGTTAATAATTATGAAGCATTTAAAAATATTTCTGTAACTCTTTAAACTCTCATCATTAATCTAATTTCTGGGATGCTAGGCAAACACACAGTGTACGTGTTCTTGCTCCTTCGCTGACACTTGTCAGCATCTACTTATCATTTCTCTTGAAGGCTTTCACTTACTTACACAGCAAAGTATTTCAGAAGCATATGTCTGAGCAGAGGAGTAATTCCCAATCCACAGGTTGCAGGGATGTGATAAGTAGTGATGTTAGTGTTTGTTTTATGCGAAGAAATTAACCAAAGAGGGGACAATCCAGAATAGGGCTCGTGTTCTTTTTCATTATGGTGTGATAATCAGCATAATAAAATGTGTTAAAATGTTAACCTTTCAGACACCATTAACAGTAGTTTTGGGAAAGGTTAGCTACAGCTGTAGCATAGACATGTTAAATTCATCACCTTTGGAGTTCTCTAGTAATTGAGGCTGAGATTCTGCATTTCATAGGAATCAAGACTTCTGAAGGAAAGATTGATAAAGAAATATGTGGGACTACGTTTCTCATAGAAAACCCTATAAAAATGTTACAAAGCAGTAAGACGTAGTGCATTGTGTGGTGTTTGTATGGGCCTTGAGAGGCCCTTCTTTGTTTGCTGAATCAGCAGATGTGATGTCCTGCAATTTGGAAAGCTTAACTGAGGCCATGCTCACCCAATACGTACTTCTTCCCAAAGTAATTTGGGGAAAAATGGCCTCCACATTTATGTTGCAGTACAGGATATCCTAAACATTGCAACCAATAACAGCAGTAATGGTCATTTGGTCATGAAATGAGAGCAAAGTGCCAGTAGGTTCCCATTAAATATAAAGGGATGCAGTTGTTTTCCTTTTTTTTCCTTTCTAGTTGGCAGTTGTCTTTGAAAGTAGTCTGAAGGGTTGCCTGACAAATCATTATGCTTCCCTGATGAAGATCTTTTATCAGTTCAAATGTGGTGAAGAAGTACTCTGCACTGAAAGTGCCATATGCCTCATCTCCCTGCTTTTATGTTAGAAATCTTTCTGCTGGGAGTGATTGCATCAAGAACAGGAGTACCTGCTCTTTCACACTATCACTTTGGCCATTCCTAATGCTGAACACAAGTTGCCTGGAGCCCAGGTGCAGGCCCTGTGTCAGGAAATGTTTTGTGCCATTGTCTTAATAGAAAAATGGTCTTCCTTAAGGGCTGTGTATGCACCACTGTGGGTGAAACTGTGAGCTCCTGACTCTGTTAGCCAACGTAAAGGCTTGGAAACAGTTTTCTCTGGGCCTGTATTATCACATGCTGCTATATGCTGTACTGCAAATACTTGTCTAGTGCAATACTGTGACTTCAAAATGTCTTCTGCTGAAACAATAGCCCATGGCCATCATCCAGGAACAAAATAAGGCTGCATCTGACATACTGTGAGACACTGACTTTTTGCTTGTTCTGGTTTCCTGGGGAGGAGAGCAGGGTGCAAGAGTTAGTGTGGGCTAGACACCATTCCCAGAGGCCAGGTTGGATGTGGTTGTTCTATTTTGAGATTTCATGAATGTTACCTGTACAGAGGTGATCAGACTGGGCCAGTTGGCCTTAGGTCCCCTGTGGCCCTGTGATTATTCTGCACATAAATCCTTGGCCAATGGCATGATTTGTTCTCTGAGTCTGTTTGAAGTTAAAAGATTAATTTTAGCTCAGTGCAACTGGTTGTTGTTTGGTTTCTTTTGTTTCTTTTTAAGCTGAAGTTTTGCAATTCAAGCATTCATTCCTCCTGTATTATGTCAGCTTGACTTTGAGTTGCCAAACTGTAGTGCAAATTCACTCTTTTTAATTCTTTTTATGGGAGATAGTCAACTAAAGATGACTATTTATATTAATATTACAACTCAAGATTATTACCAACAGTTACATAGTATTTCTGAAGCTGATCTGTTACATTTAACTGCATCTCAAGGGGATAATCTCACCTTGCCACCTGCCTGAAACATGCTGTTTCTCTTCTGGAGAGCTTCTACCTTGCTGGAGGAAGTGAATGCTTCTGACCTGAGCAGGGCCCTAGAAATTCTTCTCTGTATGTTTGTTTGCTTAAGGTAAAAACATGCGATTCTGAGGTACACCGAAACAAAAATATCAATATTCTGACTCCATTTTTTTTCAATCTTTGTTTAGGTACTTCCTTTCCCCAGTCAGGTGGTCTACAACAGAGTTGGAAAGTGTGGGAGTCGAACTGTGGTTTTGCTTTTAAGAATTTTATCAGAGAAACATGGATTCAACCTGGTTACATCTGACATACATAACAAAACAAGGCTGACCAAAAATGAACAGGTAAGTTACTCCTGCTTGTCTTACATCTTGTTTTCTTATTACGTGCATGAAACTGAGAAACAAAGGCATATGCTCACAGATATTCCTATTGAAAAGATGTATTGCTACTTTGTCCTGAGTCATCACATGGAATTCATCATTCTCTGAGTGACTTCACTTAATAAGAGAAATGGGTGGCAGAGCCAAGAACAACATGATGTGGCAGCTAACCAGAAAAACTAACTTCGAGTGAGGCAGCTCTTGAATTTAGTCAGCATAGCAGTTAGACTACCAACGAGGCAAGGAAGGTTAGTACAGTGAAGTGCTAACAGATCTGGAACATGTGTTAATGTATCTGCAGCCATTTATCATATAAGCAGGACACCTTATTCAGACCTAGCTTGGATCTTAAACAGAGCAGGAGGGAGTAATAGCCAAACAGGTCTTTTTTGATGACTTTCTTAATTCACTTCTAGTAATCAGTTGCTTCAAAAAGTTGTTTCCCAGGACCATGCTAACCCATGTTTCTGTAATATGACGTGTCCTTGATCCTATCTCCGTTTCTTGCTTATCTGTCTTTTTCATGTTTATTGCACAACCCTCACTAAAGGAAGTGAAAAATACCACATGAAACCTCTTTACCCAGACGCCCTTTTCTCTTGAAGTTGTAGGAGGATTGTTTTTGCAGCTTTGTTTCTATGACAGATCCAGTTATTTAAATTATCTTCAGGGTACACATTTACTCACTGTAAGTATCACTTCTGTGATCAATCTACTAAGATTGATACAAGTAGATTGATACAAGCAGTGCAGGAGAACTGCAGACTCAGAGTGCACATCTGTAGTCTCATGCTGCACACGTTGCCCACTGCTGCTATTTTGAGCTACTGATCAGGTAAAGACTGCAATTGCTGCTTGTGTCACTTCTAGAAATAGCAGCCTGCAAACCACAAAAGGATGTGTGCAATGATCAAAGTGTGGGTATGGGCCTGCTGGTGACATTGTGCTGTGATTGGGGGTCATTTACTTGCAGCCTCTTCATGAGCACAAGTTTGTTACTTTAGATACAGCAGTTCATTCCAAATGAAACTTTAGGAGCTGATATTGCTCCTGCAGGTCCACCTTCCTCCTCTTCAAGGTGTCCATTGGGGTTCCACCACAGCTGGCTGACCTAACACTCCATACGGCAAGTTCAGCCAGAGGTGGGGTCTAGCTGGGCAGGGCTGCCCTGCCAGCCCAAATGCAGCTGCTTTGCACGGCTAGGTGTGGCACACCAGTGACAGGCTGTGGAGGGGGACGGTGTCCCCTCGCTGTCCCTGCTTGTGGCCAAGGGAAGGCCTGCTCTGCATCTGCTGCAGCATCCCCACGTGTATACTAGTGGCAGTACCGTGCAGCCTGGGAAGGTTGCAATATGGTCCTGTCAGAAAGGAGTCAAAACATCCCGTGCTACAGAGCCTGTCTGGTTAGTTTTTCTGCTGGGATGTGGGATTTCTGTGGGTAGGACTGCTTTTGTGTTTTGGGCTGCTTGGATTTTGTTTGTATCTTTCATTAGTTTTCATTACTGATTGGGGGGACATACCATAAATCCCAAAAATCTTTCAGGTGTTAGTAATTGCCATCTTTCACCACGATCAGCTTCTTCCTTTCAGTTCTCTTCTGTCTTTCTCTGGGAGGTGGATTTTCCTTTGTTAAAACATGTTACAGGATCACTTCTTCACAGTGTTGTGGTGCTGTAGTCCAGCATGCAGAGGTTCCAGAAAGGCCCGGACTTACTTTTGATGCAACCAATACACTGACAGATAATTATCTGCATTACCTTTTGCACTCCCTAAGCAGTTATTAAAAGGCAAATGTGATGGAAGTATTGCTACAGAGCTGATGATTTGCTCTATAGCTTGCCCTGCCATAACTTGAGTCTCTTTATTTTCATTTATGGTTTATTTCCATAGTTACAATAGGCTCAATAATTTAATGAGTACTTTTGCTGGAAAGTGCCTTTGATCACCAGAAAACATGCTTGGAGACAGTAACTATTCTGTTGTTCAGGGCATTTTTAGTTGTCTTCTCAATTTTTAAGAGCAGAATATGAACATAAATTATGTTTTCCACCTTTAATGTGGTGTACACAAGAGGAAATTAAGGCAATGAATGATCTCAGGCTCCAGGCATTGGAACAAGAAAAAAGAGAGCTGGGCTGGGCTGTAGGCTTCCAGCATGAGCATGAGCTTCTCACTTGAGATATGTCTCTCTTCCTTCTGTCATTTCTCTGTCCTGTGTTTGGTTAAAGTCCTCATCCAGCCAAGACTTTTCTGTAAATATTTAGATTATGCAGTCTGCTGTTGTTAAATAAAGTTAAGCATGTAGGTGTTTTTAATGACTGTGGGGATTGCACATAGTTGGAATCCATATTCTCATTGCCTTTTCCGGTCTCCTTCCTACTAAGAAATTTTCCCAACTTATGTGTGTCTGCCAGCAATTAGAAGTGTGGCCTTTGAACATCTCTGGGCATAAGTGAGTGAGTTCTGGAAACAGATGTATTAATTTGCTTGCCATTTGCTATATTTTCAAGTAAATTAAATACAGGAAATAACACATAATATTAATCTAATTGATGTGGCTTTAAAATGCCACTCAAACTGTTGCAAAATGCAGTCTTCTGCTGCCCTGACTTTGTCCTCCACTCCCATTTTACTGCATTCAGGGAAGTAAGAATAAGTATGCTTATAGGTATCGAAATGCCAGTCACACAAAAGAGTAACTGGTAGTTTATCCTCAAATTGTTTCCTTCTACCACCCATCGTTATGGCTGTGCAGCCAACTTTATATGTAATTCCAGTTCAACGCACTAAAAATCCATCACTAATTTTTCTTAAATGCTTTTAAAGACAGAAAATTGGTCATACCAGCTTGGGGAGGTGAAGAAATTCTTGAAACCATTCCAAGCTTTTGAGAGCTGAAAAATGAAGATCTAGTCTCATTCCTGGGAGTTGAGAGTTGTTTATGGAAATGAGTACTGAGATGAAAGTGGTATACCAAATTCTTGTAGGTACTTGTGCCTCCTGAGCCCTACATGCCTTCAGCAGAGACTGAAAGCAGTGGAAGAATGTAAAGAGCTCACAGGAAAGATAGATACAGAGATTGTTTGTTTGTTTGTTGTTTGTTTTTTGTTTTTTTTCATGTCGATATTAGTGGAGACCATAGTATGATACAGCAGACCACACTGGAAAATCCCAGTTGCCTCACCATTTTTATACATTTTGACCTCAAATTCTCACACTGAAATACAGCATCTTAAAAAAAAAAAAAAAAGTGACATTTTGGCTGTTGTTTGGATAGGATTGTTATCTGATTAATCTGATTATTTCCTTTTGTTCCCAGTAGAATTTACTTACTGCAAACCTCAAACAAAGCAGGGCTGCTCTGAGTGGTCAGCACAGGGACTGGACTAGCCATCTCCAGAAGAGAGAAAGGTGACCTGTCTTGAAGGCAGGAGTTGAGTTTATGTGCAGGAGCAATGCTGTGGCTAGAGAAAATCCATCCCTCATGTTTCTCCCCTCTCAGGGAGGGCCCCATCCAGCCCTCCTGGAGTCACTTCACTGTGCCATCTGCTGGAGTGTTATTTGCAATGCAGGACCAGCCCATTGCAAGTTCATTTCTCGAGCAAATTAGTTTATTTTTCAGCAATGTTTCACTGAAGCTGCCTAATTCCTGCAGGAAAGCTGTGGGCAGCAGTGGGAGAAAGAAATAGCTCTTTATGGGACCGAATCCTAGCAGGTACATGCTCCTTTTGTATTTCTCCAAATATTTCTACAGCTTCTCCCTCCAACCGTGGATGTGTTCTGACTCGTCTCTTCCCTAACAGAGTTTGCCAGGGTTGTTTATCTTCTGCTGCTTGTACTTTATTTATTTTCAAACTTAGGATGACATGATCATCTGCACTTGTCTATCATTCTCCTTCATCACTCATTCCAAGTACTTGTTTTCTTCAGCCCTCATCCTCTGCTCACAGTTGCTCTCTGTGGGTCCTCTACATCTTATTTTCTTTATTTCTTGTTTCATTTTACAGAAAAAAAACATATAAACAAACAAAATCTAACAACCAAAACCAACCAACCAAACTTACTCTTCTGGGAGACACTGGATGATTTTTCTTTTTGTTGTGTTTTTTTTCTTTAACATAATCTTAGAAGGAGAGAGGGATCACTATGTCTTTGAGCAATACATTTGGGTTGTTAGATTGAAATCAGTTCAGGACAGCATGCTGAGAGAGGGAGAGACCCATGCAAAATATGGCCACAATTTGCATGTGGCCATGAGCCATTACAGTTATTTATTTTTCCCTCCTGACATCTGTGTGTTGTTTCAGTTGAGCCTTACCCGTTTGGCAGGGTTTTTAGAAGAATGGATTTTGCTTGTTTGTTCTTATGCACATTGTAGCTTTATCTACATCTGCTTACAAGTCCAGTTGATCATTAAGTGTCTAAATAAGAAGGTAGTCTAATTCAAAACAGAATTCTGTTTCTGCTTTGGAGCAAGCTGTTGTCTTAGTTCAAGAGATTGAGTTTGGTAGCAAGAGATTAAAAAAAAGTCAGGAGCCAGATGCTGCCCTGCACTGTGTGCATCTTTGCAGCCTCCCTTTACTCCTAAGGCCTAAGTGCCTGTGCCAGTCCAGCAGCAGGTTCGTGTGACACTGACATCAGGTGAAATGGAGTAAGAAACGTGGCAGTGCTGTAAATCTGCTTCCTGATAGCAAATTGGTGCCAGCCCTGGGAACAGCTGGGAGCCGAGGGAAGCTCATGTGGTGCATTGTACCACTCACATAGACCCCCAGCTAAGTTTATCTAGCAGTACTCTACTAGAGCTGCCTATGTTTTTAGATTTGGTGGGATTACTTTGTATGGGTATAGTATCTTTATATCTCCATATTTATGCTCTAGTAAGTTTTTTTTTTCATTTATTCCAAGAAGGAATTACAGTGATGACCAGGGGGGCATGAACAGAGTTTTTATACCAGATCAGCAACCTCCTTCTGCTGTCTTCCTTCCTTACTTCATACAGATATAGCAACACAAGTAAAATGCAAAATATAACATAAGTCTTCATACAGTTCTAAGAACTTCATTTCTCCTGCAATTTATCTTGGGGGAAAAAAAAGACAAAAACAAGAAAAGACTCTATAGTGGGTTGACTACAACAGAATCTGATTGAGACATCTCATAAAAAGGCTCCAGGGTCTTTTATTGTTTTGATTCTGCAAGGTGAATGAAGAATATAATTTTTTGGCAGAGTGAGTTACCAGTTCTAAACAAATATCAACATGGTTTGCTAGAAAATCCTTTGTCTCTTCAGAGCATGAAAAAACAATACTCAGTTCCTTTGTGCTAAGTATTGCAACGCTTCCTGGGCTCTCTAATATTGATCTGGACAAGCTTTGTTCTTCAAGTTTATGATTTTCTTGCCCAATGCATTTATATTGTACTGAAGAAGCTGTGCAAAGACCTGTTTGTGCCTGAATCAAGCAGTCCAGACTCCATATATGACTAACTAATGAAGGGATGCTATTCCCTTCTTGAATATTTTTTAAATTTTAAAAATTTTTTTTTCATTGCACATCTCTCCATATTCTCTTGTTCCTCTTTTCCCTTTGTATTGTCTTTCTTTTAGTGATCACATCTTACATTCCATTTCTTTGGGTTTACAGCCTTTTTCAGAGGTAATACACCTTGCAATATTTTCTCAAATCTAATATGTTATGGTGTATGAGGTCTGTACCTTGGTGTACTCAAACTAGTTGGACAGGAAGAGGTCCATCCTGAGAAGATGGATGAGCTGAACTGTTTGCTTCAGTGGTCATCATACATGTATGTGTACAGAATTGTTCAAGACAGAGGGAAAGTAAAGAAAGTCTCTAAGTGTGTGCACTTCTTTGTTCATTCCTGGCAGTTAAATGGCTGCAGCTTGTGTTGGCTGTAAGAAGAAGGCAGGGTATGTGTGCTGGGAAAAAGTGAAGGATGCAAGATGGATAAGAAGCAGTAAGATGTGAAAACATTATAAAAACATGGCAAAATTGAAACTGGACATGAAAAGGGGAAAAAATTTGGTGACTGCTGTCTCTTAAATGTGGTTTTGTATTTGCTAAGACATGGGCAGAAATGTTTTTACCATGTGCTTTTTCCTGCTAGTAATTCCACATATGCCAGTCACTTTATTTTGACCACACAACAGGCTGGACTCGATGTTTTTGTTTATTTTATCTCTGTCAAGTATAGCATTCAAGTTTTAATAAAGATATTTTTTTAATTAATGTCTCCTTAATGATGTTTAAATTTAGTACATAAATCATTATGATTCAAATCAGAACATGTGGTTCACAGACTTACCTCTTTTCTTTCCTGATGTATGAATTGCTTTCTATTACCCAGTTTGTAAAATCAATAAACCTGTCATTTCAAGTGCATTTGTGTACAGTATCCATAACATAGCCTGCGTTTGAACACAGAACAGAAAATTGGAAAATAAATCTTAGGAAATTAATAAGAATGAAGCAAAATTAATGGAAACATTAACTCTCTAGCATCATGTTTCTCTAGACATTTTCAGTTTCCTGTAAATCATAGCTAAAGCTCAGCTTACACAAAATAGATTAGCATGTCCATGGTGTTGCTTACATTATTCCATTTTGATGATCTGAAAATTCGATTTATTTTTTTTTTAATTAACATTATGTGAATGAGCCTGGATTAGAATTTAGCATCATCTTTCTAAAAGTGCCCATTTAGTTTGTACTCCTAATTTGTTGTAATAGGAGAAGGAATTGCAAGTCCTGATTTCTATACTTAAACAAGTAAATCAATTGGTATCTTGGCTGTGTTGGCAGCATTTGTTACATAAAAATGGCCATTGGCTCAGCTCCCACTTTCTGTCACAGTTTCAGGCATTTTACATTTTTGGCATTGGGGTGAATAGAGCTAGTGTCTTCAGAGGGCAGCTGCCATTTAGAAAGCTCTTACAGATTTAGAAAGAGTTTAGATTTTTCCTTTAGTTTATGCCTTTCTTTAAACTGTTACCCACTTCTGGAAGTATTTTGGAAGTACATAAGCTCCATGGTAGCAGAATGGTGTCTGCAGCTCAACCTTTCTTGCCTAGACATAAAATATTCGTCATGCTCTCTTGATGACAGTGTTTGGGGAGGGATAGTGGGGAGGGAGGTCCTGAGTAATTCAGGCTTGAAAATTATATCATTGTACCTTCTTTGAAAGTTTTATGTTTGTCTCAAATTATGTGTTGATGTAACATGGAAATTGTGCTTTGTTAATTCTTTTTAGATGGAATTGATTAAAAACATAAGCACTGCTGAGCAGCCCTATTTATTCACTAGACATGTTCATTTCCTCAACTTTTCAAGGTAAGGCATTTTTTTGGTCAAAAATCTTTTTCACTGATTTCTATTAATTGCAATACATAAAACATTTTCCCTCTTTTGCTCATAAACAATGCATTGCACTTTTTTTCCTTCCTTCTGGCACTGGAATTCATATTCCAAAGTTGTCATTTTCTCCCCCCACATTCACTTTTCTGGAGCATAATTATGTATAGTATGTTTGTGAAAAGCCAGGATGCTATTACATGCGTTTTTGCCTCTTGAGATGATTTACAATGTTCCCAGTCAACGTGCAAGAGATGGTACTTAGGTCTTTGAACTGTGCACTTGTGTTTTAAAAGTGGCAGAAGACTTCTGTTAATGTTTCACCTCTGTACAGCCACACACTAAAAGGAGATTGAAAACTGCACTAAGTTCATTAATTTTGTGCCTGGAACGACTCTTCACCAATATAACCAATTTAGTTTTGTTCTGACAAAATAGTCCCCATTCCACAGACTATGGAAGTATTTTTAAACCATGCAAACAGATTATGCTCTGTATCCTGGGAGTGCAGTTTCTTCTGGCACATATTTAAAAGTATGCAGCAAGACTCTAGAGACTTTTATAGCACAGAATGTGAAGAAAATTGAATTTGGATGGAACTTCTAAGGAATTTTTGGAAGGACTTGAATGAGTGATGCCAATTAGCATTTAGCCAGGATACAGAGGTTAAAGCTGACTGCAGATGGTTATTGACCAGGCTGTGAATTTAATCTGGAATTTATATTCAGGAACCATGCTATCTGTGCCATCAGATTGCATTCCTTGCATTTAGATTTTTAAAAATTGTGTAAAATTATGAATGTACTGCAGATCTTGGCAAGAGCTTGCCTAAACAGCATTTTGTTTGCATGGTAATGTTTGCATGTCTTCAGGCTTATGTAGACATTGTAGTAAGAAATTATAAAATTGGTGGCAGGGTATTTTTAGTTTGTTTTCTTAGAAAATAAAGTATTTTGAGCAATTGGAAATTCACTTGATATAGAACTTAACTATGGGCATAACTTTTTTACATGGAAACAAGAGTTAAACAAAATTTTGATCTTCTCTGTTCTCTCTTCTGATTCCTTGAGAGTTCTATTTCTAATGTATAATGCTCTTCCTTGCAAACCTGAAAACATAGATCTCATTGAGAGTATCCTTGGTTTAATTAGTAGGTGTGAGATAGTGAAAAGGCTGAGTCTTCTAAATCAGATGACATTGAATTGCAGCAACATTGCTTACTAGTGTTCAGTATTTCTTAGTGTTTTTTGATAAATTAAACATTTTTGGAAGTTTTGAAGTTTTAGTCCCTAGTTTCAATATTTATTAGCAGTTTTATACTTAACAGTGAAGTAGCATGTTTTATATTTCCTTGATTATTTAATTCTAGGATTACTTTTTTAAAACTTATTTCATTTGGAAATTGGATTGTCAAGTATTGCATTTACAGATATTTCAGGATGTGATTTAAATACACATAAATATTATAATATTATGAAAGTGTCCTAGTTTTGCTTGATTTCTTTAAACTATTCATTTATAGAATCCTTCCTATCTGTAGTGGTTAGCTGGACTCAGTCTGTCTATGGAATATTGTTCTTCCAATTTGCCCCAGGTTTTCTGCCTGCTCAACATAAAAGTAATGCAAAATTCCTCAGACTAAAAGAGTGGGGCTCAGAATATTGGTGTGGTGTTCTCTGGCTGACAGCTGAAGACCTCAGTCAATAGCTTGGCATAGCAGCCATCACAGTGGGAGCAGGACTGATGCACAGGGATGGGCAGGAGACAACATTTGACTCCTGACTGCAGGTTTAGGGCAGCTCTAGATCCATGAAAGGCTCAAAGATCAGCTTGAAGATGAAAGAACCCTGTTTTGGTGAAACTTCATGCACCCTCCCAGGAAAAGGTATGAGGCTTTCTATGTGTTGTTGCAGCAGTCATTACTGGAGTCTGTGAGTTTTTGCAGGAGCAGTCATTTTGGACATCAGTCCAGTGACTCACTTCTCTTGTTTGGCATTTTATACCTTTGAAACAAGCTTTTGTTCACAGGAAGGGATAAGAAACAATTTATTCTCCTTCCTCCTGCATATATTGAGCTTACAGACAGGTAGGAGTTAGAAGGCATGTTACTTTGCTACTCTTTTGGTAGGTCACATTTGGAAAAAAAGAAGTCTCTTCTGTTTGCCTTGCACCTCTCTGCTTGAGTGTTTTCAAGATGTCTAGGGATTAATGGCATTAAGCCATTTAGAGCATATCACCAAGGTACTATGAGAAGTGGAGAAAATGCAAGCAGAGTCATGAAAAATGTGAATCTGATTTGCTTTGACTTAAAATAGAGATGTAGAACCATTAAGGATGGAAAGGGTCCTTAAGATCATCAAGTCCAATTGTTAACACAGCACTGCCAAATCTGCCACTAAACCGTATCTCTGAGTGCCACATCTATATGTCTTTTAAACACCTCCAGGATGTGGACTTAGTCACTCCCCCAGACAACCTGACAACCTTTTCCATGAAAAAAAATTTTTCTGAACATCCAATCTAAACGTCCCTAGCACAACTTGAGGCTGTTTCCTCTTGCCTGGTCACTTGTTACTTGGCAGAAGAGACCAACCCCCACCTGGCTGCAAACCTCCTTTCAGATAGTTGTAGAAAGCAGTAAAATTTTCCATGGACCTCTTTTTCTCCAGGTTAAACAACCCCAGCTCCTTCAGCCACTCCTCACATGACTTATTGTCTAGAACCTTCACCAGCTCTGTTGCCCTTCTCTAAACACACTCCAGGACTTCAATGTCCTTCTTGTAGTGAGGGGCCCAAAACTGAGGTGTGGCCTCACTGTGCTGAATAGAGAAGATCACAGCCCTTGTCCGGCTGGCCACACGCTGGCTCCTGTTTAGGATGCTCATGACCAGCATCCCCAGGTCCTTTTCTACCAAAGAGCTTTCCAGCCACTCTGCCCCCAGCCTGTAGTGCTGCTTGGGGTGGTTGTGACCCAAGTGCAGGACCCAGCACCAGGCCTTGTTGACCCTTATGCAATTGCTCATCAGTCCAGCCTGCCCAGACCCCTCTGCAAAGCCTTCCTACCCTCTGTCAGATCAGCTCTCCTGCCCAACTTGGTGTTGTCTGAGGATGCAGTTGATCCCCTCGTCCAGATCATTATTGAAGCAGTTAAAGAGAACTGGCCCCATACTGAGCCCTGGGTAAGACCACCTGTGACTGGCTGCCAGCTGGATGTAACTCTGTTCACCACCGTTCCTGAGCTCAGCCCTCCAGTTTTTCACCCAGTAAACCACAAGCACTCATCCAAGCTATAAGCAGCCAGTTTGTCTGGGAGAATGCTGTACGGAGCTGTCACAGGCTTTACTGAAGTCCAAGCAGACAACATCCACAGCCTTGCCCTCATCCACTGAGCAGGTCATCTTGTCATAGGAGTAGGTCAGGTTGGCTAAGCAGGCCCTGCCTTTTGCAAACCCAAGGTGGCTGGGCCTGGTCCCCTGGTTGTTGTGCATGTGCCATGCAATGGCACTCAGGACCATCTATTTTACAACCTTCGCTGGCCCCAATGTCAATCAGGCTGACAGGCCTGTGCTTCCCTGGAGTCTTCTTCCAGCCCTTCTTGGAGATGGGTCTCAGTTTGCTGACTTCTAATAATAGGGACCTCTCTGCTTATCCAGTACTGTTGGTAAGTGATGGAAAGTGGCTCAGTGAGCACTTCTGCCATCTCCTTCTGTACCCTTGGGTGGATCCCATCTGTCCCAGTAGACCTGTGTGTACCTAACTGGTGTAGCTGCTCACTGACCACTACTCACTTTCCCCTTGAATTAAGGGGACTTCTTTCTGTTCCCTGTCTCTGTCTTCCAACTTAGGACAGGGTACCCCAAAAATAACTAGTCTTTTTATTAAAGCCTGAGGCAAAGAAGGCATTAAATACCTCAGCCTTTTCCTCATCCTTGTTGGTGCTTCTCAACTTCCCAAACAGTAGTAAAACAATAAACTTGTTGTTTTTTTTTAAACATTGCTGATGTGAATAGCAGCAATGACAAATCAATTGGATTTTCTGCCTTTGTGCCCTGTACCCCCTTATAAACCTGTCAGCACTTAAAGCTCTCTGATTATTCAGAAAAGCATCACAGCATTTACTTATGATCATTTCCAAGTGAAAACAAAAAAAGGCTGTATCTTCTTTCCAGACTAAATCTCCAGTGGTGAGTTTGAGTACATGCGTGTTTCTGAAGCACCATTAGTTTTGCTGAACAAAGTTCTAAAACCTTGAAAATCTCATCCTGACCTGAATGCTTGCCAAGGCCATTTTCCCCTCATTCTTGAACAGTTTTTTAGGAGTGCCTGTTGGTTCAGCTGAGTAAATGAATTCTCCTTTACTCTCCTGCATCATCATCTTCTTATTCAATACTATCTTTTCTCAATCCAAAGTAGTGCAAAGAGGCAGACAAAAAGATAAATCTGAAAAAAGAGATATGAAAGCAAATCTTATGTGAATTTTTACAGATATAACTCTAAGTAATTCCAGCTTCAAACAGAAGATAAAACTTTCTTGTTCTTCTTTCATGTTAGGGAATTTCTACATAACCCTTGTCACAGAGAAAGCTTTTATTCAAGGTGTTTTGCAGCTTCTGTTCCCAGTCTATCCAGTGCAGTGTCTAGCTTTAGGAGATGACCCCGTGCTTCTGAAGGGTGGCTATTCCATCCAGTCCATTTCAAGACTGTTTCTTTAGTAGAAAGTAGTGCTTGTTTTTTGTTGGTTTGTGGCTTTTATTGTCTTTTTCTGATTTGAAGTTTATATACTATTGTTGCTGGGGAAAACATCTAAAATGTTAATCAGGAGCAAATACTAAATAATGTCTCTAAGCAGGTAAAGATTTGTATGTTGATATATTTGCTGAGATTCCAGGTGTTGCTAGTAGATCCAGGCAGTCTAGTGTTGGAGTGCAGAAGCTGTGAAAAAGCGGATTAACCTGCAGAGAGATAAAAAGCTATTTCAGAATAGCTGCAATTTTTTCACTGTGCATTATCATAAGTGCCTATTGTCATCTATTTAGTTCAAGAAAAAATTAATCAGGAACAACCTTCAAGTTTGTGGAGAATCCTCCCTTGATTTCTCAGTAATGTGCTGAACTAACTGTAACAGCCATTGGGCAGTGACTTAAGACACTTAGTGAACATTCCAAGTTTCACAGGTTTCAGAGAAGCAGGAAGAACATTTGCAGGAATGCAGAGGGGGGTGGCAAGGCCGTGGTTTTGGGTAAGGGTGAGTCAGGAATGTGGAGAATTGCACAACTTCTGTTTTGGTCATGAGAAGGCAGCATGTTCTCTCTCCAACATCAAACTGTTATTTTCTGGGCATGCGCTTACAGACCCCAGTTCAGGCAGAGCAGGGAGCTTGGGAGTTCCTTCCTGTCTTGGAGTAAGTGAATGTTGCAGGTGAGTGTGTAAAAACCTAATGACATGCCTCTGGCAGTGACTGGTGAGTTTTGCTTGTTTGAAGGCTGGCTAGTCGGTGGAGGGTGAAGTCAGATAAGGGAGAACCATTGAAACAATCACCCAGAAAGTGAAACAGGCTTTTTCAGGTCTCACTGGAGCTATGAATTCTTTACTTTCTGCATCACTATAGGCTACTGAGGAATTAGCTCCTTTAGAAATTCCTATGATGTGCTAAGGAGATGCAGAGATAAAGCACTGATCCTATTTAATTTTACAGTTTAATTAGCCCTTATAATTCAGTTCAGTATATCTTATTTGTTCAGAGCCAAAATGAATTTTCACCCAGCTCTACTGTGTCAGGAGTATCTTTTCGGTGCTGTTAGGCTTCTGCCCTCTTCTTCCTGCAGTTTTTAGTATCTTAGGTGTGTATTTAGCATATGTGTGCATGTGCTTGAGGGCAGGAGACAACACTTGGCTTTTGGCATAAGTTTCTAAAGAAGTAAGAGCCAGGTATTCTGCCTGTCTTTCCATCCTCTCTCCTCCTGAATTCATAAATAATTTCTGAACATGTTGGCCACTTTGAAACCAAGTTGCAAACATCACTAGAGGACTCTGAGACAACCACACTGTAGGTACATCTGCTGAAGGGAAAGCCAAAACAGAGCTGGTGCACTTTCTGCTAGGCACAGCCAGCAATCGCCTCCCTGTGCCCTGCTTGGATGCCAGCCCCGACTCTGTTGTGTCCTTGCTCACTGTGAGAGGTGTGGGGAGACAGGTTTGGGGGAGAGAGGAAGATCTGTTGGGCCTTCTGCTAGGGAAGGAGCTTGCCTTTAGTCCCTAGAATCAACATAAGAAATATTTCCAGTTTTCTGTTTTCCGTTAGCAGAGTTCATCTGTAAAGTTCTTGTTTTTCTTGAAACAAGCGTTTTTTGGTAGACAGTCTGTATCAGCATTGCTGAATTTTTTTTTTTTGTTACTGTTTTGCGCAGATACAATGGCCAACAAAACTCATAAAACTGAATAAATTGAGCTGCTGTAGCAGCAGACAGTGTCACATGCAGCAGTGCTGGTCAGTTGGTGATATTCCTTCAACTCTGACCTGAATTCTGACCTACGGGTAGCAATAAATCACATGCTATATGAAGGCAGGGATGGGCAGAGAAATTTTGTCTGGATAAGCCCAACACAAAGCTTGATTTCTGAATGTTGCTGATATTTTTTTGTTAGTCATTGGTTCTGTGTTTTTTCTCATGCAGAAGCAGCTCCAAAAATTGTGTTTTAACACATCACTGATGTTAAACCATTCCCTTGTTCGTGAAAAATGTGTCTATTGCTAACAAACAAAAAAGAGGTAAATCTTGATGAATTAACTTTGTCATGTGAATAAGCTTCATGTTTGAAAGCTGAAGCACACTCTGTGCTGGCAGCTTGTGTTTGGAAGCCTTGCATGTTGGCTTCTTTATAATCTGGAAGGGTTGTATGATTCATCTTTGCAAAGACTTAACCGATGTATGTATGTCTTTGGTCCATTGATTTGGAAATAGAATTTCACTTTTTTTTATAGTCTGACTGGAGATCAGTAAAACCAGAGTGATTCTGTGATGCCGTTTTCATTATCTTAGAGTCATGCGATTTTTTTTGTCACAATTTTGTTACAGATTTTTTAGTAATTTGAGGATTATTGTTTCTTCTTTTCTTTGAACAAGTAATGCCACACAGTGTGTTCATGTTTTGTGGAACATGGCTATTATGTGTGTTAACCATGCTCCACTAGCATTTGAAAAGAGTGTGTTAGGCAAATGCATGGAGCTAGCATAACAAGATGCTGAATGTCTGTGACCCTTAGAATGCAAACTCGGGTATATTTTGTACAAAGAGCAGTAGTTGGGTCAGCTTGCACTAACTCTGTACAGCTTAGCTGTGGGAGGGATTGGGCTCTTTGTATGCCTCCTTGAATCAACATCTTGAAACAATGAATGCTGCCTAAGTTTATCTACTAAAGTAATTCTATGTTGTGGGATCTTTTTCTCCCTAAAAAAAAAAAAATGTACATTTAGGGAAATGTCATTAAAAAAGTGGTAGCAAAAAAAAATTACCCTCTGGGTAAGCTGTTAAAAGTAGAGAAATGTCAGCTAAAATCAAGTGCGCGGCCTTAACACTATGTCTTTATGTGTGTTCATTATAATCTGTATTTTTGGTAACACATCATGAAACACTTTCTACCATCATGTGAGGTCTGCCTTGTGAAGTACACATTTCATGAATGACTACATGGTGCTGTAATCCCTCCTACATATTTTTTTTCTTTTTTATACTACATTTTTTAAATAATGTGAGTGTGTAATGATGCTTTTTAACTGTGACTTGATGGAAGGCTAAGCACAAATCTAATGTGCAGTCTGACCTTTATGTGATGTAAGCAGAGTTTTTTGGGGGGTTATTTTTTAAAAAAGAATTGCCTTGTGGTGTTTCCACAGTTAGGATAATTTAATTTAGAATTTATTCCCCTAGCTTTCCTGTGTTCTTTGCATAATGGACTTTCTATCTTTCATTCAGCTCATAACATGATATTCTCAGAATAGAAATTGTTGCTTGAAATCTTGTTACTGAAGGTGGGGTCAGGCATTCTTCCTCAATTATCCTGTTTTTACTGTTGTTCAGCTTCCATGCTCACATTCACACTGCAGATTACCACTTTGTCAGTAACCTGATTTAAGAAGGATGATGATTTGTCCAGAGGGGTCCAAAAGAGAATAAGAATAATGATCAGAGGTTTAAAAAATTTACCTAAAATCACAGGAAAAGAAAAACAAATAGCGAAGATAGGGAAAGAGGGGACTGTCATAACATTAATGAATTTTTTTATTTAAAAGGTTCTGTAAAGATAAAGGGATTATAGAGCTCTTACTAAGTAATGACAGCAAAAGTGGTGGACTTGAATGATATCAAGTTCTAGATCAAACATTTAGGAAAAGATTAGAACAACAAGGGTGGCAAAGTAACAGAACAGATATTACTTCAGGAATTTCAAGATAGTAGTGGCAGTTGCATAGCTGATCCTGTCTTCAGGCAAAAAGATGGATGGTGACAGCTCTGAGTAATTTGGAAGCTTTGTTACCCTTGATAAATAAGTTTAAACCTAAAACTTCCATCTTTCAGGAAGGAAATTGCAGTCTTGATCCTTAGTCACCAGTAACAGAGAATCTGCGGCACTTGATAAATTCTTTCAATAGTGAATTGTTCTCTCTGATAGTAATTTATGAGTTATTTCTCCTCCTAATTTTTCAGAGAAGTCCAATTGACTCTTTTTCCTTGGATCTGAGTGTATTTGTCCACTATGGAAGACTCATCAAATTTTTCACTGTGTAATTTCATGTGTGATATCTGGCACACTGTCATGCAGTCAACTCTCAGCCTTTCTGTATTTTTTCCTCCTCATTCTCTTTGCAAGCTGGAAGCTTTTAATTTTTTCATCATTTTTGTGATGCTGCCCTGAACTTTGTTCATGTTTTTCTGAAAATGGCTTCTGTGAATGGTCATATGAGTGCTGTGTCAGGTCTTTGCTCCTCTCTCCTCATGCTTCTCAGAAAAAGGGAAACTAGGATTATTCTCTAAGCCCACACTGCTGATAATATGTGGAAGTATGCATGTCCTTGCCAGAACTGCTCCTTCCCTGTGAATATGCCCTGCTTCAGATTCTAGATGCTTTGGGTTTCATTTGCCCTACTACAGTGCAAAATGTTTTCTTATGTTTTTCTTGCCCAGCGGCTCAAGTGGCTCTTTACCAGCAAATCACTCCCATCATTATTCTCCTCCTTTTGCATCTTTGCTTTCTGAAAATGCTTTGTGCAGAGCTTCTGAATCACAGATTCTCATGTTAAACTGTTCAGGTTCAAAGCCTCAAGCAGAGTGATGTCCGCAGTCCCTCTCTGATGGTCAGTTTTCCCACCTGTGACAGGGCAGCTATGTTATAAGTTTCACTTATGTTGATTTTTATATTCTATAGATTGCATACATGATATATACTGCCGTGTTATGATGATTTATTTTTTTGTTACACACAGTTTACTGTATTTCAGTTCTCATATGGACACTCCTAACATTGAATTGCTCTCTGCAACAGCTGTTTCCACAGAATGGCTGGAGTCACCCATACTTCCCTTGATAAATGTATTCATACAGGAAGCTGAATATGCAGTGCTTAAATACATTGCAGCATCCTTTGCATAATAACCTTCCTAAGAAGTTGAGCCCCAAGATTTTATGTGAATGTAACTTCCTCGGCCAAATCTGTGGTCGCACTCAATTTTGAAAATATATATTTTCTTCCTATTGTGTTTGTTGATTTAATACTTTCTAAAGAGCTGTATCAGCTATTCTACTATTTGAGGGAAATTTATTGTAATACTTTGCAATTAGTTTTTCTGTTTTTCAATATAATGCACAACATTTGCATCTCTGAATTGCAGTGAAACATTAATCAGAGGTCCAGAGAGATCCTAAGCCAGACCTTTGGAAGAAAGTCTTAAATACAGGGTATCTGGAATTAGGTGATTTTAATTAATGCAGAGTTTGCTGCTGTTAGTCTTTCATGGAGAGTGAGTGTTTACTCTCTTATTTGTTTCCAGCTGTAGCTTTGCATTACATAAATGAAAACATAATTAGTATTTCCTTTACATGGGGCCCATGCAGAATACTTATCCATGTTGGTGCTGTTCATTGTGAATTTATATATTAAACTACTTTGATATCCTCAGGAGAATGAAAAATATAGGGGGGAAAAAAAAGACCCTCACGGTTTAGCATGCACGAATGACTGACAAAATGCAGCCTAAAATATTCTGGTAGATTTGCAAGATAGTGAAATAGAGAAATACAAGGCTTTACAGTGTTATCTTCTAGCCATTCACTTGTCTGAGGCAGCTTACTAAATAATTCCTAGAGGACTCAGTTATAATTTTACAGTGATGTGACCCAGACACATCACTTTCAGAAACTGAGATTTCTACTATTGAAATCTCAGGTCCAGAAAGGGTGACTGAGGGGTGTGCACTATTTAACTGTTAGCCTTGAACCACTGGGCATTTTGTATCCCTGCACACACCTCCCTTTGAAGGCCAGGCCAGTCAGAGGTGCAATTTTGAAATGAAAATACTTATTTCATCATATCATAGACTTGTTAAGGTTGGAAAAGATTGCTAAGGTCATCAAGTCCAACTGTAAACCTTCACTGCCGAGTTCACCACTACACCACGTGCCTAAGTGCTGTATCTATGTGTCTTGAATGCTTCCAGGGGTGGTAATTGCATCACCTCTCTGCATTGCTTGTTTTGTGTCTGGGATAAACTAGGGAGCAATAACAAAAAAGCAGACTGGCATAACTTTTGTTTCAGCTTGCTGGGGAGAGGCAGCCTAGTTAGTACTCTGTAAGAAAGGAAAAAGGCCTCATGAAACCAAAGTTTTTAACTGAAGTCAGCTCTACATAGTCCTTGTACCAGTTCAGCTATGCCATATTATGACTGAAATAACCATATAGGTAACATAGGTGCATCAGTAGAGAAATACCCTATATCAACTCCTCCAGTTCTAAGGAAAACATTGAAAACATGACTACAGCATGAGGGTGAAGGCTGCAAGAGAGGCACTACAGACAAGAGCAGGGAGATAAATTCCTGATTATGGAGGCTGGCAGTATCTCAGCTCATTCTTCTTTGCAGCTCAGCCCTGAGGAGGATCACTGGAGCATCCCATAAGTGCCTGGTGCCTTGTGTGCAGGGCATTGCTTTGCCACAAATTCATGCTGATGCAAGATGTTCAAAAACCTATATTCCAAAATACCTTTTTGAGAAGATAAATGTTCAAGTAACTGCATCTTATTTAAAAAAAGGTGAATGTTCTATATTAGTGTTTTTCCATGACCTCTCCATGAAGCTGTGCTGCAGGGCAGGTAATGGAGCTCTAACATAACTGATGAGTAAAGATGGCTGGGCAATTGTACTCTCAGAGTGTGATTCTCAGTTGTATGGCACTGTAAAAGGAAATTGTGCTTCCATTATAAGAAAGACACGATATGCCTGTTCCTAAAAATATTATGTGGCTGTTGGTTCTTGTTTGCTTCCATTATGTTGAATTTCTAGCAACCACCCTTTTTGTTTAAGGGCAAATTGTGTGTTAAAAGAGTAAGAGGCAGATAAAGTTCTTACAGAGAATAGGTTAGGAATCATCTTTTCCTTGAGGAGTTGTACTTTGCCTGCAAGGATTAAGAAACCATCTTCTGCTTGTGTGAAGAGTTTTGTATTAAATGCAAGGCAGCAGCCTTCTGAAGTGAAATGAAAAATAATAGGAGCTAAAAGAGCCTCCATCTTAAAGCCAAGCAAATCACTTTTGTTGATGTTTTTTTTTTTCTCCCTAACTTGCAAGTGGTTTGTAAATGGCTTTAAATGAGGATTTTAGTCATGTAAATAATAAAATTTAAATTCATCTGAAATGTGGAGGGCCAAGCTTACATACTTTTCAGGCTTTATATTTTTTATTTTGCTTTTATTAAACAAGACATAGGGGAATATATTATTAATGAAGCTAAATATCATTGATTGAAGCTTGCAAATGGTTTTTTTATGAGGATTCCAAAAATATACCCTCAACAGCAGATCAGTTAAAACTAATGGGATTTACTAGTATATATAGAATAAATCAGGAGGCATTAAGTACAGGAAGAATATTGTGGGGGTTGGTGTGTCCATTTGCAGTGTTCTGGTGGAGTGGTGATATCCTGATCCACTCTTCCCAGTTGCACCAATGTGCTGCTGGGGATGGGATTATTGTGCAACTTCATCATGCAGGATCCAGTCATGATTCTGCTCAGAGAAGGTAAGTTTGCTATTCAGGCCTAGAAAATATGATTGTGTCCCATTTTGAAACCTTCACAATAGGTGTTTGAGTGCAAATAAGGTGATGTGATGCATAAAATGAGAGCACATATCTATTTTTTTGTGAGAGCACTTTCATGTAGGTGTTGTTAATCTGAAAAGTTTCACTCAGGAGAGCATTTAATATGTTGTGATTGATAGGTATCTAAAAATATGCAGAACATACTTGAACAAATGGAGCATTGATTTGCCCTTTTTTCCTCTAAATAACTTAAGGTAATTGATTTTTTTTTAACCATTAGGTTTTTTTAAGCTATGTAAATCCTGCTTATTTTCTGTAAAAGACTCTGAGTACAGTCCATAGAAACAAATGGTTGGAATTTGAACTATTATAAACTATGTTTAAAGAAAAAAAGTGAATTTCAATTGGGACCAGAACAGACTTGATTTTTCTGATAATTCCTTGCTTGTTGCCTGGTGGAGCAACCCACAGCTGGGTGTATAGCAGCTGGTTACACTGTGCAGAAAATCAGAAATTTGAGCTGTCCTTCATTTGGGGAGGTGGGAAGCACGCACAGTCTCCATTTTGAAAGATCTTCTGTAGCATTTGTGAAAGAGTGACCTCCCGTCACCCGAACAGCTGTTCTGTTAGGATGAAGTAGCTTGTGTGAACCTCTTTTTCTCAGGGCTTTTGGTCTGAATTTACTGCTCTCATGTTCGTAAACGTGACCTTACCAGCAAAAGGATGGGCTCTGGGAATATCATGAGTTGGTTATGCAATCCCACCCCTCTCTTTACTCCAGAAAAGACAATATGTATTGAAAATTTCTATCAAGACAGCTATTAGCTGTCTGACTTTTATTTTTCAATCTTCTGATGAGCGTTTAGCATTTAACATCCTCTACAAAACCTGGGGCAGGACATCCCTTCTCTCTTTCTTCTATGAATCTTGTGATCTTTTTATCTTTATCAAGACAACTTGCTGCTGTCATCACTTCTTACTGTATCTGTTGCTTCCCCTTTTCTTTGCCCTCCTTCACTTTTGATTATTGCTATCTGCATCAAACAGCAGGAAGATAATGTGTTTAGTAGTTTAGATGTAATCTATTATTTCCAGCAATTTCATATGACAAGTTTAGTTTTCAAAACTACCAGGCCAAGGCATCCACTCAAAGCTTTTTATTTGAGTAAATATTGTCAAAGCTTTATGCCCATATTGTCCTGTGGTATTTGCAGAAATGCCTTTTTNNNNTAGGCTTTATTTCTGTATAAAGATAAAAAGCAGCAAAGATAAGTTTAGAGAAGAATTCAGGGTATAAATTCAGGATATTTCACTTGCACATCCATGTCCAAACTGGGTTGTGCACTAATCAGGAAGCAAGGAGCATATGCTTTTTTAATTGGATTGTTTTAAAATTTTATGCTGTCTGTGCAATTTCAAATTATGGCAGTGATCCTGCAGCACTGAGGTCAATGAGATTATGGATAGGCATAGTTACTCATGAGACAAGCCTTTGCAGACTGTATTTAGGTGTCTGGGAAATCATGCAGAATAAAAATCAAGTTTAAAGTCTGAGATTTTTCTCTTGTCGTTTACTAGAATTCATAATTTTAAACAATTTTGCTGCCTCTTTAATATTTATGAGAAGCCCTGATCTTTTATTATACAAATTCAATTATTCATCGCCTCAAAAGATGAGGAGAAACAGAGAGGGGTTTTGTAATTTAAAGGGTGTCTTCAGTTTTCTCTCTTTTAATCTAGTATTTTACATTTTAGAAGAAATTACATAAATTGTGACTCAGAAAATCATCAGAATAGCATTTAAATACTTAAATATGGCTACATCCTCAAGCTCCCAAAAATAAAGCAAAAGCTAGTGCTTAAGTGAGAATTGTTCACCTAAATTGGGGAAACAGAAGGGAGAAGCATAATCCATGTTCTTAGATGAAGAAAATTCCAAATTTAATTTATCCTATGAACTTCTCAGTCTAGGAAGGTTTTATTTTATTCTTTGTGTCACAGAATTTGTAGTCCATAAGTCTGTTCCATGTAAGTATATTTTTTAATTTTGACCATGGAACAGTGTAAGCAGCTTCCCCTTTTTTCTTCCAGTTAGGTCTGCTCTCCTGATGCTGTGTGTTCATCTAAAATACACAGTCAGTATTCTGACATTCTGAAAAGACAGTGTAATCACAAACCATTATAAGCTTGTTTTTCCTCCTTTCCTCTTTTGGAATCCCAGCTACTGAACTGAAGATGTTTGTCTTAGCACCAGGAGGAGACATACAAGAGGGTAAAGTCAAAGTGGTGAAGTTGCTCTGGCTTACCTTCTCCTCTCTAAGTTGAAGATATCTATGTTTCATTTTGCTTATGTGCAAGACTAGTCACAGCTGGTATTACCCTTTCCTTTTCCTTGGACTTGCATGTACTTGAGATTGATACATAATTTCTTTTTTGAAGTAAGAATTTTCGTATTGACTTTAAAAAAAAGATGTTCATGAAGTACAGTACAGGGATAATATATTGCATAATGATGAAATAACCTCAAATCCCGCAGTGGTGCAGGCTGGGGGTGAGGGGATGAGGTTCTGCACAAGTTCCAGCAAATAAGAAGTTGGAAATACCATGCATATCTGTCAGTTCATCCAGAGGAAGCTTTTGGAAAAAAGCTTTCAAAGTAAGCTGAAAATCCTTTGCACATTACTACACTTACTGTACAGGTGAAGGTGATCCAAGGCTGGCTTACAGCAGTTACTGTTGGGTGATGGCCTGTTCTAACATGACTGCCCAGATAGGAAATGTATTGAGAAGAAGAAATGCTCATTCTCTGATTCATCTGCAGAAGGTACTTCATCTGAAAACAGAAAGGAGAGAGCTCAAGAAGCAAAACTGTTGATACAGTGTAAAAAATGGTTTTCAACTGAAATGTTTGTAGCATACATGCAGCTTAATGTGATTCCATATTTACTGTTCATCCGAAGAGGTCTTACATGCATTTACAAAGGTTTAGAAACTAGTTGCAAGATTCTCAGTTTCACTCCTCACCTCATAAGAGCTCTGAATTTCTGTAGGAAGTAATTTGAAAGTGTTCAGATGAGAGATAATAGATATATGTCTATGTAGAACCTTGTGATGAGATTCACCCATTTTCTTCCCACCAGGTTTGGAGGAGACCAGCCCGTGTACATCAATATTATTAGAGATCCTGTCAACCGATTCCTATCCAATTATTTTTTTCGACGTTTTGGAGACTGGCGAGGTGAACAGAATCACATGATCCGTACCCCCAACATGAGGCAGGAGGAAAGATACCTGGTATGTTTTAATAAAAGCTTTTGGTTCTCAATTTCCCATCATTGTTATGTAGTGCTGTTATTCAGACTGGATGCATGAAAAGTGGTAGACTGAGGCATCATCTTCCCTCTTGTGTTTTTCCTCTGTATTTTCTTGCCTGATCCTTAGTTTGCTTAGTTTTACTGTGTAGATTGTTGCCAATTGATCTTGAATAAGCTGACAGCAAGTTCCAGGTTTCCGCCATTGAATTATGGTCCTTCAGTTGATTTGGATTTGCACTGCATAGTAATACAATAATTCTGCCTATATGTATCACTGTGAATATTCAGACAGATTTTTAGCTTCAGACTATGTCTGTAACTGCAGCCTCAGAGGAAAATTGAGAAACAGAGCAATTCAGGGAGCTCAAGTCTCTAATGTTCTTGCAGCTAAGTTGTTTGTAATGTTCTTTACACCAGGGCTCTAATCTCAGTTCTTGCTTTGGTTTTGTTGCCTTTTGTCTTTTTTGGGTTAAGATGATGGCAATAATGCTGAATAAGCGATTCATAATAAGTTGTAAATTTGTATGACTGCTGAACTGTGATAACACCTGCCAGCTTTTTGCATATCAAGGTCCCATGGCAGTAGGTGAATGAATACTAAATAAGAAACACAGAAGCTAGGGAGGTGGCTAGTTTGGTTTATATTGATCTTTGTGATGTACACAGATACCTCTCAAAAAAGGCAAAATGGTGGGATTACTTCTTGCCATCTCTCTCTAATGGAGATCCAGTTTGATTGGATTCAGCCTTCAGGCATACTTGAACCTGCAGAGAGTTCAGTGAAACAGCAGTGACGGGTCAGCTTGGATGGTCTGCTATAAGATGTTGCAGGCCAGACATAATGTCCAAACAAGATATGTCTGTGGCTTTTGGAGGAGAAAGAGAGGATGTTTTTGTGGGGTTTTGAAGAGGAAGTAGAGTACAAGATGTGTGGTGAGCCGTAGAGAGCAGTGCTCTGAACAACTGCCACACAACACCTTTCAGCCCTAGTTGAAGCTGGATGAATCCAAGGACGACTGGGGTTTTTTTTCATGTTACAGAGCTGCTTTGATTCCTTTTGTCTTATGTTGTTTGTCATGCAGAGCCCTGTGAACAGACTTGTATATTATGAGGAATTGAAAGGGGAGGTATCAATGTAACTGTCTAATAGCCTCAAATTTAATGACATTTCCTATACAGGTATAAACTGTGAAGGGTTTCTTATTTGCTATGTGCCTAGAGATCCTAAAGAGGTCCCTGCGTTGGCTGAGTGGGTCTTGACGTCCTGGCATGCAGAGCTGGAAGGATTTGCATGTTGTGTGTGCATGGACTTCTGCTTCATTATCTCTGAATAGGACAAGAGGATTGAGGAAATTAATGAAGGGTGGGGGTTTTTACTACAACTTTATAACACTATTACATTTTCTTTTTTGGAAATGTTAAAAGTGAGTGGTAAAGTCTGTACTTTACTTTGAGTGCCTTTTCATTTGAAGTGATTGGTATCTCTTATAACTGACTGTAAAAACCTGGTATTATTTCAGTACTGCCTGTGCAGCTTAAGACATGATATGTATAGCCAGTGAAATTTTACATCAAGCAGATCTGAAACAAATAGATGTAATTCATGTTGTCTTGGTTTAAAAACTAATAGAAATTACCTTGCATTTTCATTGGCATTGGTATGTTCTTTAGGAAGTTAATAATTTATACGCGTATGCAGATGTCTATACATACACAGATGAGTACAAAAGCTGTAATGAAAAAGAAATAAAACGTGTCTGACTGAGGTCAGTAATCATTTTGTTCAAAAGGCAGTTTGCTGATCTGAGGTACCATAAGTGTCCTTAGTAAAAACTACTTTTTCATTTTCATTTTTATTTTCTTTGATGGTAAGTCAGCGTTAGAATCCTGGTAACATTTTGGAACCTATTCTCCATCCCTCCTTGGCAGGCTTTGGCAGTCACTTGCGCTGCTCAAAGAGAGGGACAGTAACATATAGGCCACTTGCCAGTGAAATGAATTTTCACGAAAGCCGCTAATTCTGAATATTCAGCATTTTTAATACTGAATAATCCAACTACATCATATATTACATGACTGCATTTTAATCTTTTCCTCAGTGGTGCAAGAAAATCAGCTGGCATATTTCTTAAAATTCACATATTGGGAATTTTGGAATCATTCGCTTCAGAAATCTGCAAAATCAATTGTGAGATCTAGCTGTGAAGAAAATAAGAGCTGATTTTACCTCTGAGCATGAGCTAATATGCCACCTTAGCACAGGACTGATGGATGGCCTCATTGCAGGTCCTTTAACTTTTGCAGTTGTTCCCTAATATTCTTTTAAATGCAAAACTCACCATGAAACATTAGTCTTTTTTACTGAGGACTATTTAAGGATAAACTTAGATTTAGCATATTAAGTAGTTTCAACTTTGATCACAATATTAAACCTAAGTTGTTTGGGATGAGATATGCCTGACCATGAAGAGATACATGAAAGCAGGGGGAGGATATGAGCTTTTACTTTCCTTCTTCCATCGTGCCTCAGATCAACAGCCAGGAAAACACAAAACTGCTGGTGGATCCATGACACTAATCTCATTTCTGGAGTACTTGAGAAGCCTTGTGTTGATAGCAGTTATGGACTTGAGAAGCTGTAAACATTACTTTTCTGTTTTACCACAAGAGATGGGTGTCCAGGCAAAAGATCTGTTTATCAACCATGATATTCTTGGCTTCCTATCTCTTGGAAGGTGGTGTGGGCAACTGGGAACCTTCCCAGGCCGTCCTGTCATCTTCATCAACAGCTGCCAACATTGACCATCTCCTTTGAAAAACTGAGGGTGGTATCCATATTCCCTCAAACTGCTAGCAATTGTGAAGGTTAGAAACAGAGACAAAAATTTCTGCCATTCACTGATCATTTGAAATTCTCTCTGAATAGAGCTTCAGGCTTTGACTTTGTTCCAGGAAACAAAACTGTTCGTTCAGGAGTCAGATAAATTGTTCTAAACATTTTGATAAATGTCTGTGTTTACCAAAATGTAATTGAAAGTCAGGATAGGAAACAGGCCTTTTATTCATGAGTCAGATACAGCAGAGGCAGCTGCTGCAATGTGAGACTTTTCTACCCACATCCACCAGCTCCTTGCCCTGACCTGGCACTTTCAGTGATGGAGTGAGTTACTGTTAATCACTTGAAGAAATCACTTCCAAGCTTCCCCAAAATGAATAGTGGCAGCGTGGTAGTGTGGAGCATGGGAGAGAGGTAATAAATGGTGAGCAGCTTGAGTCAAGTCTCAAGCACACTGATGTGACTGTCACCCCTGTATTATGGTCCTGTAGGATGAAATAAATTCACAAAAGTTAATTTAAATTCATTGTAGTGAATGAGTTTCAGGTTGAACTAGAGTTCTTAGAGTAAATATGCTTCAATAAAGCAAGCAAACCCTTATCAGTGCAGCTGTGAGTGCTGCAGGTACCAAGCAAAAGAAAAATATGCATGAGATGTGATTTAGGTCAGGGCTTGGAAGTTCAGAAGGTAGGAAGCACCCCTGATGAAGAGGAACTACTATTAATGTTTTAAAGCTTTGTATTAAAATTGTTCCTTCCAGAAGTCTTGTTTGTAATTATCTGGTATTTATTACAGCTTTGGTTGGAGACATCAAATATGAAAAAAAGGCATATATAGGGTTTTCATCTTTTCTTAATACTTGGTAAAACTTTGATCTGAGACTACTAAGGCTGAATGAGTGTGTGAAGCAGCATGGGCTGTGTGTTGCTTGAATTGCAGGAAGTCTGGTTACATGGGATTCTGATCTGTTAGGCTTATAAATATCATGGCACCTAGCTCACTCCAGTAAAAAGATTTCTGAGCTAATGTATCAGAAGTGAGAATTTTTGTATATAAAAAATCATTCAGTAAAATAAGAGTTTGTCACCTTCCTATAGGATGTTTCAAATTTTCATTATAATTAGCAGTTACGTTTGCATGGCATCTCTGGGTGGCTCTGCAGTTTTTGAACTTCATCTCTGAAAATAAATATGCTTTTCCCAGCAAAAATTAAAAATATTCTAACAATATTCACCCTCATTTATGTTAAAGATTACTCATGCAAGTGACCCCATAAAGGAGCATCTGTCCTTTTGTCTTTTAAATTAAATGTTAAAATAATTATTAAAAGTACATTAGGATTACTGCAAAGGAGAGAAGTAAAATTCAAGCGATGTCAGGGAACTTTCACATCAAGTTTCTTATAATAGGGAAAAAAAACATTCCTTTTGCAATGTTAGCTTTTATGGCTAAATACTTAAACTAATGTTGTTTAGGTTATTTCATGAATTTCAAACAAAATAATAGAAAAGGTGAATGGGTAAACTCCACACAACATTTTTTTTAGTCCTAAATCTTGAGAATTTCCTTTTATGATTTCCATTAATATAAGAATATACTGTGGGTAATTATATTATGAATTGTCATCAGTTGTCATCATTGAGGTTTCTCCTTCATGACTTCAGATGAGTTTCTTCAAGCTTTTCAGTTGCCAGAGACGTGGCCTCCAGGAGAAGCCATGCTGTGGAGCCCATGCCTTCATCTTCTGACTGTCACTCTGATGAATGTGCTTCTCTATTTAAAAAGGGGCCAGGAGAGAGTTGCCTGCCCACAGATTTGGTGCAGTGAAAGAGTAGAGGGTTCATGACTCTGATTTTCCTGTTGAGGATCTCACAGGAGGGGCTACAAGTGTCTCTTGATTGAACCTGGGAAATTTCGGGGAGGCTCTGATAACTTGGTTAACACTGTTTAGACTAGAAATCTGAGGCATGCAGAGTTTAAATTATTTGCCTGGGTCTGTGCGGTGCATACCAGCTATTGGGGAGTTAAATATATAAATGAAAAAGAACGTTTTTCACTCACTGGGTTCTGAGCTGTAGTTAAGAGGCTAAACATTTTGTGCCCTGTCAGTTTTCCCTGGCGTACCCGCATAGACACAGTAGTCATTTCACTGCCTGTGTTACACATTGGTGCTGTGGTGGTGTGAGTTGGTCACTGGACATGCTGCAGTGCAGCTTTGCAGCCCTGGATCTGCTTTGGGGATCACACAGTAGCACCAATCCCTGCTGCTGGGACGGGGCTGCCGAGGGAGAGCACTGCTGAAGCACAGCCACCTGTCAGCTGACCCAATTAGAACAGTTTGCTGCTTCTTCCCTCTAATGAGTGCTTTTAATAGTCTCCAGCTGTTCCCTTTTGCTGCATTACCTCTTCACAGCAAAATTTCTGGCCCATTTTTGCAGTCCTTCATCTATTGTTTGTGCTCTAAAGCACCATTTCCCCCCTTAGATTATTCCATTTTGTATTAATAATTCATTGAACCACTAAGTTAATGGTAATTCAGGCCTCAGCTGGAGGAGAGACTGATTAAACAACTTATAAAACATAATATTAAAGGAAATATTTTCATGGCTAACATTTACTTTTCAGTGACTTTAATTTACAAACCAATACTTTTTTAATGTTCCCCTGTGGAGTTTGCATTCCAAACATTGCAGCATTGTGCATTTATACAAAAGCAAGAAAATGTGCCTTCCTAATCTGTTTTCATTCAGTAGTCTGAGTCAATTGCACTTAGTAAATACACAATATAGCATCAGTTAAGATTGCAACACTAAAAACTTCCATGTAATTCACAACACATATTCATAGAAAATGTAAGATTAATACCATGCTTTTGTTTTAATGATACTATTCTGTATTGCTGGTCCCCTTTTTGTGGAGACAGGATACAGGATAACAACAATATATTGCTTCAGAATGTAAAAAGGTGAGGTTTTTTTTCTTGCAGTGTTGTAGTGGTCTGAAAACTTCTGGCTGTTGCAGATTTTAAAGAACTGCACAGGAAACCAGAAACCAGGTAGCAGTAGAGGTCCAAGCACTAAGTACCCGCAATCTTATTTAAATGTAACATATATACAGGCTCTTACCATATATTGTGTTTCGGTAGTGCTTTTCAAGACATTTACATATGTAAGAACTTATTATCTTTTATTAAAGATAAATAATTGCTGTATTAAAATTATGAACCTTCATTTTTATGGTGTTTTGCTAAATTTTTTATTTGTTGCTTTCTGAGCATGAATACAGAACAGTTCTTGATATTCTCTCTTGTGTTGCTTTTTGGGTTTTGTGTGTTGTGGTAGCTTGGGAAAATAGTTTTCTCTAGCTTCTCTGTAGGAAGATCTGGTTTGTACAGTGGAAAATCCCAACCACAGAACAAAGATTCTAATATATTGATGCCAGCTTTTTAAGGCCATGTGAACTGTATAAGAGAAGAGATAGGTATGTCTGTGCTATATTTTCAGGAGATACATTTTTGGTTCACTGAACAAGAACAGAAAGGAGCATTCTTGTGCAGCCCAGGTACAAAAGCCAGCCCTGCCTTCAGTGGAGACAGGAAAGCAGTTTGTGGGGGATAATCCTTATTTCATTTAGAAACTGATAGACTCTGACAAGCCTTTTGCAGGGTTAGGAGTGAGATTTTTCTCTGTGTGTTGGGTGGTTCTACCATAGCATCTGCTTGGTTCTCAGTAGCGGTCAAAAAAGGCAAACCAAAAGCAATAGAGAGCAATAGAGAGAACTTCATTGTATATAAATCTCCAGTGTCTGCACTTGACTACTTTAATTTTACATTTGTGACCTCCTATCCTAGGGTATTTCCTCCCTAATTTGCCCTAAAGCAGGACGCCTCCCATTCCCAAAACAGGATTGAAAGAACTGGAAAACACAAATGGGTAGGAGCAATGATGCAATAACTTCCATATGAGGAATTACAAAGGTTAGGACTCTTCAAATGAGGAAGAAGTAAACAAGAGAAAGGATATGAGAAGGCAGGTTTCTGGGAGGCATGAAAAGGTGGCCTCAAGAATGATTGCTTTTGAGCTGTTTCAGTGTAAGACTAATAGAAGTTTACAATTGGAATGGGTAGTTGCCAGATCCAGTAAAAAATAGAAAGATGCCGTAGTTTGGACAATGTGTAATTAAGCTGTGGAAGTCCTTGCTGGTCATTGTTGTGAGTAAGTTTAGATGTATTCAAAAAGGAAATGTTTTACAGAGAGAATGGTCAAGCGCTGGGACAGGCTTCTTAGAGAGGTGGCCAATACCCAATGTCAACATTTAAGAGTGATTTGTACAATGCCCTTAACAACACTCTTCAACTTGCAGTCAGCCCTGAAAAGGTCAGGCAGTTGGACTAGGTGATCCTTGTAGGTCCCTTCCAACTAAAATATTCTATTCTATTCTGTTTTTAAAAGTGCAACTATGTAGCCCTCAAGATCAGTACAAATCCAAAGCCTCAGGGGTACCCAATAAAAGGTCCTGTGTATATGGTAAATGTTCCTTATAGCCAGTAGTGATTTTCTGAAATTGGTTTCTGCTCTGGGTGACTCAAAAGCAAACTTTATAATTATATGCTTACAAGTGAATTCTACTACTAGGTGATTTATATAAGGTAGTTACAGTTATAGACATCTCCAGTTTAATGTGTTGTTTCTTGGCTTTAAAATAGTTGAGTGTTCTTGGGTATATGCCATACAAGACTGTCTTAAATCTCTGCCAATCAAATTAATTTTTCTAACTTCTGAACTGGTGCTGTCGTGACTACTCTCAAATTTATTATTAAAAGCTAAGATACAAATTCATTTAAAGTATGAACTGCATCCACAGCTTTACATTCTGCACTGCAATAGTAAAGATACCAGAAGAGAAGATGTAAAAATCCTTAATATAGTGGGATAAAACATTCGTTTCAGTGCATGCTTTTCAGAATGTGAAGTCTCTTTGTTTTAATGTTTCAGTACGGTGAATTTCAGGTGTTTTATATTTTTTTCTAAGCTTCGAGTTGAGTATTTGCATTTTCAGTTCTCATGTACTTTGTTAATGTGAAAGTAACGAGAAGACACATCTAAGCAGATAACACTTAAATGATTCCCAGAAAGGGATGACTTAACAAGGATAATTAGCTGACAAATAACTATTTCATGTGAATGAAAACAAGAGGATCTGTGAGCGGTATGAATGTTATCTTCAGTGCATTATCTAGCATTTGGGCATTATGAACCCAAAATCAGTGTTTAATAGTCATCAAGTAAAACTAATTACTGATTGGTATTTTGTTTGTCGTAAGTTGGAATACAATTGTTTTTAAAACTGGAATGTTTTACCATCCAGAACAAAAAGAATGCTTTCAATTTCTGTTAGTGCAAATTTTAAAATAATTATTTTTAAAGTTATGGTTTGTACATGGCATAAATAGCAGAGCTGGGGCATTGACTAGCAAATAGTCTGTCTTAAAAATACGATGTAATAATGTATATATGTGTGTGTGTGTGTGTTTAGGAATAGGAGTCAGACTTCTGAAATTATGTTTAATTAACAATTTTTTTGAAGACTTGTCTAATGAAATCGTGGTAGCTGTCCCTAGGAAACCATACTATAAAACCTCCTAAGTACACTCCTTGCTAGGAGTAGGCCTATTTTCTTTTCCTTGTTGCATTATGCTTTAACCACCTTAAATGAAAACACTTTTATTGGCAGTAGGATGGGGAAGGAAACTGCAGAACCTTTTACTCCTCCTGACAGAGGAAGGGCAGAGAGAGACAGCCTTCCTCTTACTGCCAGCATATTGAATGTGTTCAGGCTGTGGCATGATAATGTAATTTCAAGCAGTCAGATACTCACTTCACTCAGTAAGTGTCAAAACCTGCGGGAACTGACAACCCATGAAAATAAAACTGAATTTATTAGCCCATTTTATTCCTTGTCTGTCATTCTCCTTCCTCTTTCCTTTTCGTGATTTATACCTAAGTTTTCTGGCTGTCAGAGCTGCCAGCAAAGTGAAACAAGCAGAGATCCTGATCTCTAGAACTTCCTAGCTTAAGCAAAGCTGAAGCTTTGAGGTGGTAGATGGCAAGGAAAGTGTAGGGTGGTAGAATTAGGATAACTGTCCACCCATGGTGTGTGGCTGACGTGGTGGGGGATAGACATGTCTTTATATAAGCATCCAAACCTGTCCTGAGCCTTAGGTGTTTGTTGACAACAAAATATTTTCCTGTCGTGTAATTTTTTTGGTGGTGGTGTGGACTTTCCTGTCGACTGCAGGATGGCTGGGTCACACTTGTAAATTCAGTATTTTTAAGACTGAAGTAGGTTATGTTGAAACCATATGGAAGCAGAGATGGCATTTTGTGGAAAAAAGGGACTTCAGTGCCCAGACATACTCAAGACTTAGTTCATTCTAGTTTTTCTGAGGTTTTTAAGGTTTATTATACCCTGCAGAGTAAAATCCTGTGCCTTATCCTGGTCCCAGGTCACAAGGACCCCAGGGCCTGCTGGAGCACCATGTGCTTGCTGCTTTCTGGTTGGCACCGAGGCTCATGTCTGTGGATCTGGGGCACATGTGAGGTGCCTGAATATCCTGTGGGACAGAACTGGGCTGCTTGTCCTCCTGGGGAGATGGTAGGTTCTTCCCAGCCAGCCCACCCATCAGGGAAAGAACTCTTAGTACAGCAGTAAAGATGAAGGACTGAGGTGCAAATTTAGGTTTTGTTTCTCTCTTGTTTTACAGAAAGACTAGACCTGAACGGGGGAATAGTCTGTCGAAAAACCAGAGAGTGTCTGTCTGTTCTTGTTTTGTTTGCTTCAGTATGCTCCTGTGATGGAGAGATGGGTGTTTGTGTTTCTCCAAAAACAACCAAAGGCCATAGGTTTGTGTTGGCAGATGGTTTGTAATGTTCTCTCTATTTGCTTGGCCCTGCCTGGCAAGTGGCTGCTGTGTTTTCCCTCAGGAGTGCTCTTCAGGTGTCAGGTATTGCAGAAATCAGATTTTCCTTCTTGGCATAAAAGGTATTTCTACAGTTCTCTCCTCTCTTCTCTTCTTTTTCTTTGACTTTTTTTTTGCAAGAGTGATTGTGTTGCAAGGTTCTCAGCACACTAGTAGCTTTTATTGGAGTAACAGTTCTAGTAGGGAGGCTCCAGACCCATTTTAGGTGTCCTCCCTTTTCTTCTTTAACTGAAGAGATATGAAAGGACTTCAGACAATGAGGTGACAGATTGGCTTCTTTGCCAGACAGATAAGCAACAGCAATCAAAAGAGTAGGCAAATTTTGCTGCTTAGTGCAATGGAAGGACTAATGGCTTCTGTTGCCTGAAACAAGGATGGATTGAAACCACATGCTCCAAGGTGTCTTGGAGCCTTAACGAACTGGAAATCCAATAGAAATAACCCCAGACATCTGAGAGATGGTCAGAGGAGTCCTCCAGAAAGCTGATTCCTTCCGCCTTTTTGTGGTGAATTTTAATCAAATTCAAAAGGAAAAATACAAATTTTTTCATAACTTGGTGAGAGAATATTGCCAGGAGAAAATGGAGGGAACAGTGTGATAAACTATAAAACTGTATTTGTTGTCACTGGGTTGGAGTTTTTGGGCATTTGGCCATTTTTTCATTAATAATCAGTCAAGTAGAGAAGGTTACTGCTGCCAGGAAATAATTTTTTATTATCTTCCTTGTAATCCCATATTATTTAAAGGTAGAAATGTGGAAAAAAAGCCCCAAGAAACAAGCATCAGCTGTTTCAAATGTGTTTTTGGTTTTTGCCTTAAGAGGGCTATTTTGAGTTGAACGACCTTTTTCAAAAATACATCCCTCACCAGTTTGCTGATGATATTACATGATTGTGAGTTATCATAGGGATGGTGGGTGCATGTCTTGAATGAAATGGTAACTCCATCTTTCAGAATAAGCGGTAGACCTGCTGTGTCAGCTGAGAAAATGCATCCCCTATGTAACAAGGTAGTGAAATTCTCCTTTGAAGTAAAAATAGTGTTCCATTTTTCTGGCTATTATTCCAAGCATTGCTTTCTTTTTTTCCCATATTTGCTAGGATTTTCAAAGCTCCTCTATTCCTTGTAAATATAGTTCCTTTACATAAAGACAAAATCAAACTGCCCCAAAACCCCAACCAAAGGGTGTTAAGCTGATTGTTTGTTGTTCTAGATTCTGGAAAATGGACTGCCATTGTTTCAGCAAAGCTGGCTACTGCTCAGTGAGTTATTGAAACACAGTCTATTCAGGTTACCTTGAACACAACTTTTTCCTATGAAGTCTGATCCAAAGAAAGCCAGGCACTATTCATAACTGAGCTTGTCGAGAGTAATTTCCTTCTTCTTGGGGAAAAATCCACTAACTGGTGGTAAATAGGAAACTTTCCATGGTGAAGATGAGATTATTATTTTCTTCAAAATTAATTTTCTGTTTTCTTTGAAAGGAAAAAAGAAAACTGAAGTGTTCATCAGTGGCTGAAAAGGAAAAAAGAATTCTTCAGAATGTAATCCAAAGAGATTATGTCTTTGATAACAAGAAAGAGGGGAGAAAAGCATCTTTTCCCCTTCTTTCTCTTCCTAACAGATTTATTGACATTCATGATTTTATACTTGATCTTGTTGATTGCTGAGCTTTTTGAAGCCATAACACCTGAGAAGAAGGCATTGAGAGATTCTGGGTTTCTGTGTAGGTAGGGAAGTATGGTTTTGTTTTTCATAGTCATCGAAGAAAACTTTAGCAGATGACAGAAGATTTAAAAAGTAAAAGAAAATGCAAATAGTACCATTATGCTTCTTAACCTTGTAATTTTAGGAGGTCTTTAGTACTTGGTGTTGTCAGTACAGTGATAGTCTTGTCAAACTGAAGAGTGGAATCAATATGTTCCATTTTGTGTCTGCTATTCAGAGTAGCAGTGCTATGAATAATGCAAAGCATTAGTAATTTTCCAGAAAAGCATTAGAACTGCTCAGCAAGAGGAAGATTTTAACTAGGGAAATTAGATAGGTGCAGCAGAGCAGAAATCATCTCCAGTTGTAGCAGGGGAAGCCACATGCAGAAGCAATATGATTTTCCTCTGCTCTGCAGCTCCTTTTGCATTCCAGCCCTGAGAGATTCCAAGTCAGTCAACACGAGGCAGAAGACTGATAAGAAAGTAAAATTAGCCCAGAGGTCAAACTTCTAGCTGTTCCCTCACCATTTAACAGGTTTGTGTAAAAGTGCCACCACAAATGTGGTAGGTCAAGGGGACATAAAAGATATTTAATCCTTGGTACTATGAGGAAATTCTTTCTTAAAAGTTAGTACTGTGGTTTTTGAGATTTACCATCTGGCTTAAAAAATGGTCAAACCTAAAGAAATTTCTAATGTGTACTGTATGATGAATCATATGTTTTCTCTCTTTTAATTCAGAGGTCAGCAACAGGTTTCTTTTCCTTTTTTGCTAGACAGCATACTTCATGTGACCGGATTATTTCAGGGATGTATCAGGAGCTGTTGGATACAGCTTCTCTCCCTTTAACTTCAGCAAAAGAGAATTGTATCACTGGAATTCATGGCAGCAGATTGTCTAAGCTGTAACCGAGGAATATGTTGAAATAAAACATGCATTACCTAGTGAGTGCTTATGTTTTTTACATGAAAATTTTGCTACATCGGCAGTTAGGAGAAACTTAATAATTTTTAAAAATTATTTGTTTCCTGATGCCCACTATAATTTTTTTTCAATTCGTGGTGCATATCTTTCCTTCTGCATCTCTTCACTCTTCTATTTTGAAGATCTATATTGCGGAAAGTAAGCATTTTCCTCCCCAATTCTTGTCACATGAAGTCCTATTTTAGAAAGAGGCAAATGGAATGATCTCTTTTGTTTGTTTTGCCTCTCCTGTTGGGATACATGAAAGCAATAATACCTAATGCTCACTGATAATAAAATTAATTTCCTTTTGGCTCATGGATGTCTTTTCTTTGATTATGTATTTAGTATGCAGAACTCTGACATTTGTTCAAATAAACCTCTTTTAAACTTTTATATTGTTTAAACTGTTTTTGTGGACCTCTGCTAAAAACAAAGTGTAGTGTTAGCTTCAAGATGTTGAGGCATTCATAGAATTTAAATGTGTTTCTGTTAATATAAGCATTTTTGAGGTTTGGGATAAAATCTGCTGAGTATAATTTCTATGTATGCAGTCAGGCTTTAAAGGAATGGGAATGTTTGACCTGGGAAAGAAAACAGGAGAAGAATGTGAACTACAGAAATGTCTCATTATTGAAACAGGCATTTCTATATTGTAGGGAATGCTATATTTTGAAACATTTAAATTCCTTGGTAGTTGCAAATGATACTGTGTCATATGTGGAGGTGTGAAGTTTCTGCATTAGGCCCTGCATTAGGTACTTCCTTGGCATTTGCAGAATTGAATATATGCTATCCCTAATTGATTTTATTAAAGCTCGTCATCCAAGCAGACAAATTTTCCAGGTCCTTTTATGAAGAAGTGTTAGTAAACAGAATTAGCAGATGTACTGTCTCCCTGCTGTTAGTTGCCAGTGGGATTCATTCTTGATTACAGTATAATGATCTTCATTTTTGGTCTTCCCTGGATCTGTGCCCTCTGTAACAGGATGGTTATTTAATGCTTACACACTGCTTCCAGCTGGCAGCCACTCATCCTTTTTTTGGCAATTTCTTTCTATTTTTTTAAATATATTTCCCGTACTAAGATGGTTTGAGGTGAAAAATACAAAAGCAATGAAAAAGAAAAATATGCTGTCTGAAGCTATTCCATTCTTACTGGTAAACTTCGACAAATTACTCATATGATTTCTGATAACAGAAAAGAGATAAATACATCCACCTATGTATTTTCTTGATGTTGTACATAATTTTAAGTTAGAAAACAGTGATGTACAAACGTGTTTCATGTTTGTCATGTCTAAATAGTAGCATTGTGAGCATAGTTCATCACTTTTGCTATGTCAATGCCAGCAAAAATTTGTGTATGAATGAGTAACTTATGTCTGCACTTAATGAAAATGTAGATGGTTAGCAGAAGATGCTGTTTCGTTAGCTACCACTTGACTTGTTAAGATACCAGAAAAGAGAGCTTAATACATTGTTGGCTGAAAAGTCAGGCAAATCAGCCCAGGGAAAAAAAGTGGGAATTAAAGTTGGCAGCCTATATACTTGAGGGGGGAGAAAAGTAAAAATGTGCATTTTGCTGGAAGAAATTGGAAAGTCAATTCAAAGAAACCCCAGAATTATCCTCTACAAAAATGTATTGAGTTTGCACAGCAAGCTTTTGGTAGCAGTGGTGGAGGACTGGGAGGCAGAGGGGCTACAGGCGTGGCTTCTGTGAGAAGCTGCCAGAAGCTCCCCAATGTCTGGTGGAGCCAATGCCAGCCAGCTCCACAAAGGGTCCACTGCTGGCCAAGGGCAAGCCCTTCAGTGATGGTGGCAGCACCTCTAGAATAATCTATTTAAGAAGGGAAAGAAGTTATTGCACAGGAGCAATTGCAGCTGGAGAAGAGAGGACTGACGGTACATGAGAGGAACAACTCTGCAGGCACCCCAGGTCGATGGAGGGGGAAGAGGTGTTACATCAGCAGAGCTGAGATTCCCCTGTGGCCCATGGTGCAGACCACAGTGAGACAGATGTCACCCTGCAGCTCATGGGGGTCCAGAGTAAAGCAGAGATCCACCTGCAGTCCATGGAGGACCCCAGACAATAGAGTGTGGATGCCCAAGGGAGGCTGTAAAAGAAATTAATGTAGTGACTGAAGTCATCCACTGTGGCCTGTGTTACCCCATGTAGCTGGAGTGCTGTGAACAAGCCCCATGTTGTTCACTCTTCTGGTAGAAGACCAGAAGGCAGTGGAGAAGGAACAGAAAAGGGTTTCTGTTGCTTTTTGAGCTGGCTCAGCCTCACAGAAGTGAAGGGGGCATCACAGCTGTTGAAGGGGGGCGTTTGGGACAGAAACCCTGCATTCTAGGGTTAGCTGGATCTGCTCTGCCATCTTGTGGAGCTTCTCCCCAAGATGCCCACTGGTCACTCTGTAGCCTGCCACCAGTGTCCCAAAAAACATGTCCAGCTTGCTGTCATCTCCAGAGGACAATCATCCCACGCAGTTTGGCACAGTCCAGCCCACCTTTGATGGCCTCAGTGCCACAACAGCACAAGATGGGAAACATTTGGCTTGGTGTATGTTGGCAGTGCTGATTTGGGAAGCAATGCCCAACACTTGCCCACCCCACAGCAAACTGCTGCCAGTGTTCTTGGCAGAGATGCACAAATAAATACGAAATATATTTGAAAGAAATAAGTCATCTTGCTGCTCTGTGGCTCTAGTTATCCAAATACTTGATTGAGATTGAATAGAAACATTAAATATCACCTGGTGAAATAAAACTCTCTTTAACTAGGGTTAAAAATGTGTTGCATTGTATCTTATGTTTCATTAAAATGTGTAAATAATTTGTGCTCCTAAGTAAGATTTAGTAAGTTGTGTTATATTTATACTTGGAAACCTTCATGCCAACTCTACCTTGACTTTTCAGTGTCTTTCTGCAGCCTTCCAGAGTAGGAAGTTGTGCTTTTCCTTCCTTCATGTCATATTTGTACTCACAAACCTGAGACATCATGTCTACGTTTTCTTTCCAATTACTCTAAGGCCAGCCAGAGATACCAAGCTGGGGCCAGAGAAGGTGGGGGATTACGTTGGGGTTTTTTTTAGCGTGGTTGTGTTTAGTTTATAGTTTTAGTTTTTAGTTGTCCTCAGGTTATTGTGGTCAGTTTGACCTCTTTGTAAACGCCAACTATGTGAGAAAATGCTTTACAAGCTGTGAGAGGATTCTTGGTGGCTCTCAGGAGAGTGGAAGAATTTTCGTTGGCTGGCAACAGGGAAGACTAGACTGCCCTGCTGACTGTAGTGGTGTATGAAGAACAGCTTTGTAAGCAGGAGAGGTCACTGTAGGCTGGGCTCAGTCATTGGTTTTCCACATGATTTTATTTCATTTCCTTTTATAAAAACTTGAAATTTAGGTTGCTGCTGACACACCTCCACATCTTCACCCTTCGGATTGAAGGAGCACGCACTGTTCCTGGGCTGTGAGCAAGGCCTCCTGGTCTCACAGAAGTTGTTGTGTCTCACAGGGGCAGGGCATAGGAAGAGGATGTGTTGGTTTTTTCGTTTGTTTTAATTGTGAGAGAAAGGATATTTTTGTGTTTTTCCATAGATGAAGAGATGGAAATGGAATGGAAATTATTTGCAAGGCATGTATGTATTTGAGTTACAATTCCTTATTTTATATTGCCAGGGCTACTAATAACTGAAATGCATCCAGGGCAGAATGTGGTGTTTCTGTAATTTTTGGTTGAGACACTAATAATCATAAAATAGGGAATGCCTTGAAACCCAAGGGTTTTTGTTGTTGTTTTTTTTTTATTGGGGGGGTGTTGGTTTTTTTCTGTTTGTTTTGTTTGTTTGTTTGGTGGTTTTTGGAGGGGGGTTGGGTTTTTTTTTTAATTGTTCTTTTTTTGGTTTTTGTTTTTAAATTTAGGTGTTGCTTCTACTGTATAAAAAGCAAGTTACTATTTCTGTCAGTACTCCTAGGATTTTCTATTAGGGGGAAAGAAAAAGTTCTCAAATCTTTGTTACATCTTTTTGTATAGGGTACAGTATTTGTTATAAAACAATAACTTCAGTGAATTGCTTATTGTTCTACAAAAGAGCACCTTAAAGCTTCTATTTGTGATGGTATTAGAGTTCTCAAAGGAATTTTGTAGCCCTTCACTCTCTACAACCACCTGAAAAGAGTTTTAATGAGGAAGAAATGAAAGGGTGATTGGAAATGTCCTTAAGTTGAGTCAGGGAGGTTAAGATTAGATATTAGGAAAAGAAAACACTTTCACTGTAAAAGATGTTAGACATTGGAATAAGTTGCTGCAGGAAATGATGGAGTCAAGAGGCATCTGGGTGTGGCACTTGGAGATGTGATTTAGGACTGATTATGGTGGTCCTGGGATAAATTGAACTAGATGATCTTGAAGGTCTCTTCTAAACCTGATGATTCAATGATTCTATGAAATATTTTTAATCAGGTGCTGACTTCTTATAGCATGTATAAGCTCACTATGGTAAATTAAATAATTTATTACTAATCTCAAAAAAGCACATTAATAATGCACCTTTGATATATTTCTGATAAATCAGTAGTCTGACTTGTTGACAGATTAAAGGATTAAGGCACGTTCTGATTTTTATTTCAAAGACAATTTTACAGAAGAAGGAAGCAGAAATTGCCAGTTTAACTTTTCAGATAAAATTGTTACATGAGTAGAAAAATACAGTACTATTTAAAAGAAAGACAGTTCCTGTTGTTACTTGGAGCTGCAGGGCTGATTCCCAGGCCTCCCACTGCCCTGTTGAAGACACAAGCCCAGTGGGATGTGAGTGATATGAATTGTAGCCAGAAGCTGAGGAATAAAGTAAAATGCTTCTTTCTTTATTGTGCAAGTTTATGATCAAAGTAGCTCAGTGTGTTTCATTCTGTATCTTTCCAGATTGTGTTAAAATAATTTTTTTACAGGGCTCCTCCTGTGATTTAAATGAGCAAGGCTGTCATCTGTCACCTTGCAAATTTTTGTCTCACATGGAAACATTTCTGCCCTGAAAGATCTGTGTTCTGCTGAGAAAGCATATTCTTACTTGGAGATGTAGCTTAATTAATGTTGCTTAGGATAGCAGAGTAACACTGCCTAGAATAATGTCATTTCACCTTGGCTTTCCATGCTTGGAAAAAAAACCCAGAAATTCTTGAGTGCCCTGGCACCAAAAGCATCTTCCTGTGGGTGTGCTTAAGTTTTGTAATGACTAGCACACCTCAGGCTGACGTTTCTTTGATCCAGTTTTTGGTTGAAAACTGATTTCACATCTCATGGAGTGAGCGGATGCTGCAAATGCACAATGACACTCCAGCAGCTGGAATACAGATCACGCCACTGGTGGTAAACAAAGCCTGGGAAGGGGCAGTGCTTCTACTGTGGAGAAAGCCTGGGGCTTCTGATGTCAGGAAGGTGAAGCGCATGTCCTTGTGTGGCAAAAGATTGTAGGGTTATATGAAAGCTCACCTGGCTTTTATCTTAAAGCTTGAATTATCAACAAGGAGTAGGGAAGATTAGATTAGAGCCAGCCTGGTTATTTCAGTAATGCTGCATCAGTTTACCCTAAAAAGGACACTAAAAATCTCTTTTTGAGTTAGTATCAGCTGTTTACTTGTTAAAGCTGCAGGATTTACCACATGAATTTACATTTATTGTACAGATGTTTCTCTGGCTGTGTGAATCAAATACTGTTTTCACAATTGCAAGAAGGTCCCGGTTACACTTTTGTGTTGGGTATTAATAGTCATCTCAGGGAATATTTTCTGACTCATCATATTCATTATTCTTCCAAAGAAATGGTAGGTTTCTTTATTGGAAACTGATGTCCATGCACCTTCATATGCGAGTGAGAAAAGAGTTAATGTTCGTAGCTGGGTGTTGCTACAGATTTTTAAGTCATATTAAGTGTTCTATCCACCTTCCATCTTATCTGTCTATCAAGTGCAAGCCAGATTGGACATAATTTAAAGTATTTTCAGGGCAATATTTCAGATTTTTTTAAATCTAAGTGATTTATTAATTCATTGCAGGTCTTTAGGTTCTTATGAAAGCCAAAAATATACATCAGTGAAAATATTTCTCGTGGTGTCTATAATAAAAGCACAATAAGCCTTTAAAGAAGTGCAATTTGTAATTCATGTTAAAAAACGCTATTGGGATGATATGAGAGACATTGCCTGTGCAATCTATACATCCACCATGAGATTTCTTAGTAGTCATAACGTGGAGAATGGGGGACTGGTTAGCTTCAGCTCAGAGCCTTTAATGTCAAAATTCAGGTCTTGACCATAAATCTTCTGGTATGTATTCAAGACAAGCCATGAATATACTGTGGGAAGCAAGGGAAATGGATTGTGTGTATCCCAGGTGGCAATTTATATGTTGTTTTCTCTAATGGTTCCTTACTGTATGATTTACTTCCTAGCCCAAGGTCTTGTAGTGTGCTTATAAAGCTGGATTCAAATAACTGTGAGACAGAGTAGGATCAGAAATCGTCTTTAAAAGGTTTACAGGCACAAATGGGGCTCTAATGAAGTTAGGTGAGAGGACAGAAGTTCTGGGAAGACTTTTCTCTGATGAGGCCTGAGATGCAGATGCTATGCTAGAGGCCTGTACCCTGCCCTCTCCTGGGAAAGCAGGGGATGCTGTCCATGTGTTCCATGCTGCCAGGCACATCTGTCTTGTGGAATGTTCTCTATCACATTTTATTTACTTGATAAAATATGGATTTGTTTAGTTGTTGGTTTGATGTGTATAGCACCTATAGCACTGTGAAAGTGCATATCTAAATAACAATAAAGATTGATTCTGCAAAGGTGATCTTTCCATCCTTGCTTTTGTTGTCTTACCCATTTTTTGCCCCATATGTCTCTGGAGTGGGTGTGTCTGCTTGCAGAGTAAGACTCTGTTAAATTAGATAAGGATAATGGAATTCATCCCACGTGTTTATTATTGTGCTGAAGTAAAGCTATAAATGGAATGCAGTTCCTCAGGGTTCGGTAGCTATGCCTAGTCTTTGAAAAATGATAAATAACTTCTAATTAGATAATGATATTTCATGAAAATGATAAATACTTTCTAATAACCCTTTTTCTCAGTAGGCTTTACACAGTTCAGTTCTGAAAATTGGAGCAGTTTACAGAATTTTAACCAAAAGCAATATATGTTCTAATATTGAGTGAGATGTACAAATTACAGCTTACATTTGTTCATTCCAGTCATTGAATGCAGCAGAATTAAAAAACAAAAAAGAAGGGGACAGATAATAATTGTTGTCTCAATTTTATTTATTCTAGCTACTTTAGGTTTCCTCCAGGGTATATTCAGAAGAAAGAAGAGCCTGAAAATAATCTTCTGAATGTTTCAAATATTACTCAATATGCAAGTCAATTAATGTGTCCCACTTTGACTCATACAGTAATCTCGGGATAATAATTGTGGGGTTTGCAGCAAGGAGGAAAAAAACTGCTTTATTTGCATTCTGGGACAAAATAACTTTTTGGTTTCCCTGCTGGTATTTAGGAGTAGATAAATGGACCAATAGATTACTTTAAAGATATTTGTTATAGCCTCAGCACAATTCTTTGGCCCTGAGATGACTATTAAAAGTATAAGATAAAGAAAACAGTTGCTATTAGAGAAAGGAAAATACAGTATTTTTTTTCTCTTTCCTCTCCCACAGGACATTAATGTATGTATCCTTGAAAACTACCCTGAATGTTCTAATCCCAGGTTATTTTACATCATACCATATTTCTGTGGACAGCATCCAAGATGCAGGTAAATATAAGCAAGGTATTTCAATTTGTTCAGCAATAGCTATTGCCAACATTTTGTCAGAAATTGGTAATAAAGAGGTGACCTTATTTGAAGTACAAGAGAAAAACAAAAGTACAATGAATGTAGCACTATATGTGGTAACTGCATGTGTGTATTTTGAAGTAAAGGAGGGCATTGCAAATATAGCACTATTCTTTTTTCTTGATTTATAGCATGAATAATTCATCAAATATGAATGTATTTATGTGGATTTTTTTTTCTGGCTTACTCATTTTATCTGCACTTTAATTTTGTAATACATGTTTTTTATTTGCTCAGATGCTTGTATCAGGTCTATATGAGGAATACGGGTTTCCGTGTCCATCTAAGAAACCATATTCATGCTTAAAGCTATATAAAATGCAGCCTTCTACTGCTTTAATTGAACTACCTCATTTTTAATGTCTGCATATGCCATTCCAATATTGCTGTATTACTGATACAATAGTAAATTTTTTGTGCAACAATATAGGGAATAATTTTAAATACTTTCTTGATTTTAAGTACTTTTGTATTGTTGGTAACAAGTGTTCTTTATTAGGTGTGTTCTACTTCAAGGTATTCTGTTTTTGTATTATTCAGGCTTCTCCATAATGAAACAACTGCACACGTTTTCCAGAATTTCTTTCAAAAACCATACTTCTTGTAGCAGTAATTAACAAGTGAAAATTTGTTACTTCTGTCTTAATTTTTAAGTATCTATGTTGTAAAATCCTGCCTTATTTTTTTTTCTTAAGTAAAGTTATGTATAAGAAACAAAACAGATTAATGATTTCATTTTCATTACAGAACAGGTTAATGAGTTCATTTTCATGACACTTTTTTTTTAATGTATTTTGACCTTATTTGCAAAATCTTATGATTGCACACTTAACTTGCATGCACAAGTAATCTCATTAATTTTCTATATTAATGCTTTCCCAAAATATCTCTGAGGTTCCCAAGCAGCATATTGAAGTACTGTTTTGTACCTTGTTGTAGATGTGGCTCCTACCATGCCCTTGCACTCCCTTCAGCTACTTTTTAGTCCAATAAGGAGCTACAAACAGGAGGCTCATGGTTTTGTTAGGACACTTTGCTCTTCCAGAAAACAGATGAGTGCACAGAAGGTGGTAGAGCATGAAAAACCTGCTGCAAGTCTGCTCTAGTAGGAGTGAGAAGTAGTAAGCTTTTCCACATGACACAGAAAGAGCTTCAGACAAATGTTAAATTCACTATTGCATAGGGTCCACAATAACCTAATGAAGTCAGGGAAGAGGTGTGATTTACAGCCATTCCCAGGCAGTCTGGACAACTGATTTCCTTTAGCTTGGGAGACTGGTATTATATCCTGTGTCAGTATGAATGATGGCTGCTGCTCCCAGAACATAACTAATATGAATTATTAAAAGAGATTTAGGATTTGTATGGTTGTCTAACTACACTGTGCTTTTGGGAAATGGAGAAGCATAAAGATGTAGTGAAGTCCTGCCAGCTTCTCCTGCTGGGAGAAAATATGGAAGAAACCTAAACTGTTCTTCAAAACCAGTATCAGTCACAGCAAAAAAAATGCAAATCCCATACAAAGCTGTAGGGCAACCAGGGATAATGACAGGGAAAGGGATGCTCCTGGAGACTTTGGCAAAGGTTAAAATGAAGGACAAGGTAGAAAGTGGTAGTGTCCTGTGTAGGATTTGCCGAGTAACAGCAGGCAGTGGTTGGTCCCAACAGTTCTCCTATTGTAGTTCAGGAACACCACCACCCCTCAGCACCTTCCAACAACAAGGGCAGTCATTCCTCCCATCAGACAGGTTGTGCTTCCAAGTTGAGATACCAAAGTTCACAAGTTTGAGCTTATAAAAAACTTGGCAAAAGATACCTTCAGAATGGAGTACTTTCACACAGTGATTAGCCTCCTTTTAATGTGATCCTCTTTTTACATGCCAATCCAATCTTAGATGTTGTGTGGAAAAGTTCAGTAAGCTACTCAGGTTTGGTGGGGAGACTTTTTTTGTTCTAAGTATAGCATTGAATTTTTTTTTTTATTCACTTGTGTTCTTGGCTTGAATTTGAGAAGTAAATGCACATTTAAACTTTGTTTTTTCCCTCCTCTGTCTTCCCCCATCAATTTCATACAGGGAGCCTGGTGAATGGGCCCTTGAAAGAGCAAAGCTGAACGTTAATGAAAATTTTCTGCTTGTGGGCATTCTGGAGGAGTTGGAGGATGTGCTGCTTTTATTAGAAAGATTCTTACCTCATTATTTCAAGGATGTGCTTAGCATCTACAAAAATCCAGGTAACTTTTTCCATTAAAAAGCTACTTTTACAGAAACTTCAGCTAAATCTGCATGGCTGCCGAAGGGTACATGTTTCTTTCTTGTTCAGTCAATGAAGAAGTTTATCTCTCTTTTAGGGAGCAGATTTGATGATAGAGGAAGGTCATATATTCCACTTTTATCTTTAATGTTACTGTGTGGTTTTCTTTTCTTGCAAACACTTGTTGCTCAGTGATCTTTCTACATGCTAGAAAGCTTCCTGTTTTCACTGGAGTGGCTGCTTCTTCTTTTAATTGTGTCATATTCAGTTCTCAGATAATACTGTCAAATTGGTGTCAGCAATATGTACTTAAATGAACCTTCAAGAAATGGTTTGGGGAGCTGGAGACTTTGGAGATTCTCCAGGACAAAGTTATTTATTTTCACTCAGCCTTCACTATGAGTTGAAATGAAATGAACCTTCAGTTGAGCTGAGTTTAGGTAAAATACAAATAAGAATGTGCATTTACATAGCTTCCAATACAGCGCTGAGGAAAAAGACTTAGGAGTCTGAAGCAGAGAAATGAAAATGGAGAGCATTCAGTCTACTCCTTAATTTGCACCGTATGGTCAATCTGAAAGGGTTCTCTGTGTCAATCCATCCCTCTGACGCTTACATATTGCTGACTTCTTTAAAAGGCAGTCATGTGTCCTATGCCTTAAAGTAAATCTGATGCTTCTGGAGGGCTGCACATGTCATTCCAGCAGAATTGATTTCTTGCTTACATTTGACTGGCCGATCAACATTGTGTGCACCAAGCATGGGTAAAACTTCCCTTCTTCTTTGTGACTCGGTTGCATTTGTGTCAGTGTAAAACGCCTACAGCCATTAATACGTGTGTTTTGTACCAAGCTGTATATTCAAAGCACATAGAACAAAGATTGAATTTACTTTGTAATGCGTGCAGCTGATGGCCAGCTTCTGACTGAGAGCAGCTATTACAGTAGTCAGTCACTTCAGAGAAATTATGGGTTTCTGTGCATAACCAGGCTTTATGCATGACAGTCCACCAAACCCTTCTAGGATGCATCTTTGGAAATTCTGTATTCAGCTGCGATACAGGTACTAGGGAAAGTACAGCATTCCTTCTCTGAACATGCTTGCAGTGGGTCATTGTCTGCTTGCAGTCAGGCAGTTAATGCAGCTCTTTGGAAGGTGGGAGTGTAACTTTGTGGTGCCATAGAGCAATTTTGCTTAATAACAGATGTAAGCAGGATATTGTACTGACATAAGAGCAATGCCCAGTTTGGGATCAGCTATCTCCCTTATCTTTGTATATTAAAAAATAAAAATACATTTATGGTATGTGGAAGTCATCCTAAATTTGGTGTTGAAGGTTTCCCTGTAGGGATGTTAGACAAAAGGAAGGCAGGGTGATCAACAGGATAGTCTCTCTCAGCCATGAGAGTTTTCTTTGAGTATGTGACTTCTTCAGCTGTTCTGTGCACCATATATTTTCACCTCTTTTACAATGAGGGAAGGTAATAAGCAGCATGCAGGGTTCTGATTTTCATCAGGGTGCCCTAGAAATTGTGAATTGGGAAATAAGCAATCCACCAGAATAATTAAGTGCTGGTTAATTTTTCTCCTCTCTGTGTATTTTCCAGTATCTGAAGGAAACTTGATCACCTCTTGGCAGTGATTTCCTCTGGGATTTCATGTGAAAGGTTTTGTCACCACTTCCCATCAGTATTCCCTAAGTGGATTAAACCTCTATTTATCTTTCCTATTCACTTACTGACTGGGCATATTAGTCAGAAAACAGTTTCCTTGTGTTAACTCTCTCTTTCTCTTTTCATACATGCATATATTTGAGGGACTTTTTTCTATCATAATTATTTTCTGGTTATTTCTGAGTTGGTGCTAATGCTTACCAAAAAAAGGCTTAACAGAATCAGCCAGAAAAATAAAAAATATTCAAAAGGTGTGTCAGAAATCCTACATTGTTCTTCTCCTCAGGGCATCTTAGACCTGATCTTCAACACCCTCTGCTGTTGCATCATGAAGTGCATGGAAGAAGACATGTTGTTCTGCCAGCTGTGAGGTGGTCCTACAAAGCAGCAGATAACTCGGACCAAAAATGACCTTTTGTTGCAACTAACACTTGCAGATTAAATCTATACAGTTTACAGTATTGTCTTCTGACCTGCTGCTCCACTTGAGATTCTCTTATGGCAGTCTTTCCTCTTTCTACGTAAACAAGTAAAGTTTTTCTAGAATTTATTTTTTTTCAGCTGAATATAGCAAGATGAGGAAAACACAGTGAAGGATGTGTACAGAAAGGTGATTTACTTCCAGGTCTGTGAATATCTGCACCAGAGTCCACTGCAACAAGCAGTTCTGGATTAAAGGCAGTTCAAAAACTGGATTTGTAGAGCTGCCTTGAAGCAAAAAGTAGCTGAAGAAAGATGACTTCAGTCCAGTGTTGCTTTAGTGGATTACATAGATTAGAAATCACAGTAAAGAAAAGGCAATTGCTGTCCCACCAAAATCATAATCTAAACCATATTAAAAGCACTTTTGGGCTATAGAAAGCAAAATGCCTGATGTTATCAAACCCATAAAATCACATGTGCATTTAAGATATATCTGCAGGAGTTGAGTTAAACCTCTTCTTCCTGAAGCTGGGACTCTCCTCTTTCATTATAGGTGCTTTGGGTTGTCATGAGATCATTGTATCTCCCGTCTAAGCAGACTTCTTAGTATTGGAAACCTTCAGTATAGGTTGATAATACAGAAATCAGGAAATCTAGAAACTTTTTCTCATTTCTGTTCCTTTGAATTGAGCAGGCCATATTCAAAGTTCTCTGTTTCTTTTGTGTCTCTAGTAAAATTTCTCATCTGAGGCACTATCATATTTATCAAGAAACCATTTCTCAGTGTTCTCTTAGGAGAAAACAAAGCCCATAGTTGTTTTACCTTCAAAAATATTTTTCTGCTGTTATTCTGAAGCAGATCATTAAAACTGTGGTTCTATGATCAGATAAGATAGAGTGACATTTTCATCAGAGAGCTATTGTCTGTCTGTATATCTGATGACACAGGTAACTGCTTAAAGGTATGTGAATTGAGTGCTTTTCTTGTTGATGCTAATGATTTGTCTGATATCAGCTGCCAAAAGGAAACTACAGAAGAAAGTGAACAAGTTTTTTAAACATTTAAACTGCAGAAGAAACATTTTTTTAACATTTAAACTGCAGAAGAAAGTGAACAAGTTTTTCTTCTGGTGAAGAGAGGCAAAATGTTAAAAAAACTTGGCAGTTCAGCATGACAGAAAATTTTCATGTCAGAGGACACTAGGAGGATAATTTCCTTCATTGCATTAACAAAAATGCTGCATTCATCTCTTCTATATGCCAGATATTTTGACTTGTCTGTTTCATAGCCACGTGTAACAAAATGTGAAAGCTCTTTCTGATGCTAAAGTTTCCATTGGAACAAATCTGGTTTTATCTTGTACAGTACTTTAAAGCTATGAGCTTCCTGTTTTTCTTTGTCTCCACTGTCCTTGAAATTAAGCATTATCTTAATGTTAATACCAAGTCAAGAATTGCAAAAGGACTCTTTTTTTGATGCCTATCTTGTCCAAAGTTGCAAACTTGTCTTGACAGCCAAAACTGACTTTGCCAAGAGATTGAAAGGGCAGGAATGGGAGCAGCAGACAGATTTTGAAATCAACAGATGGATGAATAGATGGATAGGATAAATTTTAAAAATATATTTTTGTGTTTAATAGCTATCTTTTCTAACACAGTAAAATTTGCTCAAATTTTTGTCTTTTTTTCACCAGCATTGAAGCATATAGGATCCAATTGCAGAGCCTTAGATTATATTTATTGCAAAATTTTAAAGTATTCTTTAACTCTTTGAAAGGCCTGAAATAGTTATAACAAAACTTGACTTGTAAAATCTCTCTTTACTTTCAGGAGCTAAAGGAAAAAAAATAATTGGTGAGTTCTGTTCACTTTTGCTGGCTATAGCTTACTTCTGTAATCTGACTGGTAGCCAGAACACAGAATACTTGCACAGTTTCTTTTGAAATGAGCACATGTGGGTTTAATATCTTTGGTATTTTTAAGAGGCAAAAAATACATACTGTACTCAGCAAAACGGAGTTTTCTTCTGTCTTGTCAGCTTCTATGGCATGGGTAAAAATCAACAGCATCCAGTGTAAAACAATAGGCAATAAAATGTTTTTTTTTTATCACCTCAGAAATGAGCCATATCTTCACACCTCTCTGCAGGAGTTCATAAATTTTCTTTGGCACCAGAAGCCTTATAAAAACACTTCTTCCCAATACCAGGAAAAAAACCCTTTGTTTCCTGAAAGGTGAGTTTAGCATGGAGAATATATAGGTCTTACTGTACAACAAAAAGACTGACTTTAAGCTTTTCAGACAGTGAAGTTTGAATGCAATGAAATAACTCACACTGTCATCTGAAAGAAAATATATTGTTTAAATTGTAAATGTTTTTTAAATGCAATGAAAGTTTGACTGCATAAGAATTGCATTTACAGGGAATGTTTTAAACTGTTGTAGTAATATTGTCCCAGGTAGTATAAACCCTCTCATTTCTTAAATCCACTGTGTTCATGAATGTTAACGATACAGTCTTGACATTTTCTCTTCATAAGTTTCCTCTTCTCTTTAAACCCAAAAAGGAGAGAGATGCTGCCGTTTGTCCTTATTGTAGAGCTGAGGTCCTGAGAAGCAGAGCAGTTTTGATGGAGTTAGGAAAAGGATGAAATCAAGCTCAGCAGTGTTTGCACTGTGCTGAAGATCACTCCTGTGCCAGGCCAGCACTGAAGGTGGGATGTACCTTCAGATGGTTCAGATGCTATGTATTTGGAAAAGTTCAGGAACCAAGAGATGTTTCTCTCTGAGAAATTGTAGTGAATGTGTTTACAGGCACCACCTTCAAGAGCAAAAACTTTGAGTAAGAAATTATCATAGGGCTCTGGTGGAAAGAGGCAGTGCTTTTTGTGCAGTGTAGTTAAACAATGGTCTTCTTATCTTATATTCTGTCTTTGTTCAGCACAAAATGAAAGGAAAGAAGAAATTAGGACAAATCATATAGGGCTTCTTAGTTTGCTGACTTTCTGGAGAGGGTTGTGACTGGGAAATGGAAAGGGGAATACACTGGCTCATCTCCTGTGCTGTAGTCCCCAACCCTTCTCTCCTACAAGCACCTGCACTCTCGATGAGAGAATAAAATCAGCATGGATTAGTTTTAATTTAAATATTGTGGGGGTTTTGTGGTGAGGTTCATTTGTTCAGTTTGGTTTTGGGTGGGGTTTTTTTGCATCACGTCTAAAATTTCAAACACATTTAAATGTTTAAAAGCTTTGGAGACTCCAAATATGCTCTCTTTTCTTTTGTCTTCCACTCTAGAAGAGCTTTGTGTTTTCCTTAAGTAATACTTCGAACTGGAATCACTGACTATGAAAAGCTTCTAGAGAAGAGGCAAGTTCTAAATTTCACATGGAGGTAAAACACGAGGTTGGACGTAGGAGGTAACTACCTGTGTAACACTTGTGTAGCACGTTCCCATCTCTGATGTGAGCAGAGCAGCTTTGTCCAGCAGATGGAGCGATCTGCCCGTGTGTGGAGCGCTCCCAGCGCTAAGAGCACACGTGGGTTTACATTCTGCCTGGGTAGTGTTTTCCTAGCACCCAACATCCTGTTCTGAAAATAGAAAGCGTGAACAGACCATCCTTTCCTTCTCCCTTTGAAGTCTCAGCTTTCAGTATTGCATAGAGGAACACTATAAAACAATGTGAATGCTAAAAGATGCAGTTTAAGATGTAGGAAAAGTGTTTAATTGTACTTTCGTTTCTTGTAAAACAAATGCCCTGTTCTCTGTGTGCAAGACGGGCAGGGAAAGAGAAGGAGTCACAGTGCATATCCCTGAGGACATTTCTTTTTTATTAGGTCGATAGCATCTAGGACATTCTGCACATCTGATCTGTTCCTTGGTTTGTTTTATAAATCTGAAGGCACTATCAAAAGCTGTAGATACATTATCTAGCTCTTCAGCCATGAAAATACAAGGTTTGGAGAGCAGGGACAAAACTGGACTGGCTGATCCAGGATGCCTTGAAGTTAGTGGATACACCAATGAGTGATAAAGATAGTCAGTGAAAGTATCCTTTCTTTTTCAGTCCCGTAAAATAAAAATGTGTTGTTTTATCTTCCAGAGGTTTGAAATCTTATTGTGAACAAACTAAGCAGTTTAAAGAATAGGAGCTCTTGGAAGGATTTGAGCACTTCTGAGCTTTCACATTATGGTGTTTTTTCAAAGAGCAACTAGGTCTTTGGAAGATTTGTCTCAGAAGCAAAACTTCTCTGTGATGCATTCTGAAGCAAAACTTGACAGCTTATAACAGCTGTGGTTCTTGTTCTGGTGAGGAAGGTGAAGCCACTCTAGACAATATGTGTGTAGCATGAAAACCATAACTGTGGCACCAAAAGATTTATCCAAGATAGTATCAGACTCATTGCTAAAGTGTGATCAGGACTAAAGGTGTGGCAAGCAAGTTTGGTGTAGCTTTCAACCCTCATGGAGCTTGTGTACATCCAGGCTCTAGTCCTAGCTATTTACTCCTCCTTGCTAGTGTGTACTTGTTAGATTGAGTTAGCTCATATGTGCATAGGTACACAGCAGAGCAGTTGCCTATAAATATGTCTTGTGGCCCCAAATGAATGGCATTTTGAGACAAAAAGCAAGGCAGCTGACAGCCTGACACAACATTGGCGCTCAATCTGGGTGAATCTGCTCCCTGAGCCTACGGTGCAGGGAAGTGGGATTTACATGTCCATTTGCCAAACACATTGCTATGGCTCTGCTTTCTCTGGAGTCAAGAGCAGTGGTTCACTTGGTAAGTACAGCAGCACCAGCAACAATAATTTAGATCAGGTGAGAAATTTATGTATTTCCTCTTGGCAGGCCAGGATCATGGGCATGGTTCATGAATGGGAGAAATGAGGAATGAGGCTACTGTTTATCCATAGTTCCCCTTCCCTGTGCTGCTGGCATGCAAGGTTGTTGGCTGCCTTCCAGATCTTACCATTGATGATGATAAAGAAGAATATAGTTTCTCTTCTTGCTAATTACAGTACTGATTTTTAAATCCTTATTTTAGGCTTGGATTTTTATGGGAATTGATTTTGTAAAGGCTCTACTCAGAATCAGTTGTAGTGGAAGGTGAAGTCCATGTTCCCTTCAATTATTGTTTGAAAAACCTAGATCTAATGTTCCTCTTCTAGTAAAGTTTCTGGACACGCGAGCTCATAGACTGGCTCTGACAAACTGCAATGTGTTGTAGAGATAGGCTGAGTATGTTTTGTAGAATTACTTAATCTTCCCTTTCTATGAGCTATAATACATGCCTATACCAAGCTTGTGCTCTGCAATCTGCTACTTTTTTCCTATTCCACTCCTCCACCTTTTTCATTTTTCTCTTTTCTGTCAAATGGCAGGGTCTTCTACTGAAGCCAAACAAATTTTACTTTTTTGCATGCTCATCTGAACCTCTCTATCATTAACGGTTTCCCCTCTCTAAGGTTTCTGTATATCTGTAGGATTATGAAGACTGAGACCACCTAATGCGTCATCTTCATGTTTTAGTGCAATTCCAAGACCTCAGCCTACAGATTTTGCATTTCATCCCACCTGTTCATGTCACTTGCATTCAGTTTCCTTTCACCAGATCTGTCTTCTGATGGGCTGTCTGATTTTGGATTAAACCCACAAAGAAACAATTTCATACTGTGTTGTGGTAAAAGCAAAACTTACTTCTGTTCTAAATCCCAAGAGACCAGTCAAACAAGCCCTTACATCTCGTGCATCAAGAATTAATGTGTTGTTTTGTTTGTTTTTTTTTTTGTGTATGTCAGGAGATCATTTAGAAGGCTTGGTACTGATTATCTTCCAACAACAGTCATGTTTATCTAATAAGCATATCAGTCACCAAAGATGTTATGGTTTATAAGTGTGCTCCTGCTGCTCATCTGAGGTTGATTCCCTGATGCATCTTTTGAATATTTCCGGTTCCTGGTATCACAAAATAGAAAACCCATGGATAACCAGCTTTGTTAAAGCTCCAGCATAGAAGGAAATCTGCATTTGGATACAGCATTAGTGATATCTCATAAATAATCCAGGATTACTGATGACAATATACCACAAGCATTTTAATGACAGGCAGTTAAAACCTGCACTGACAGTTCATTCCTTCTTGAGTAACTTAGTAAATAAAATCATAATGCTATTTTAATCAGTAGCATTTCAGCTTAACCTTGGTTACTGCTTCTGCTTTAAAAATAGCATTTAAACAAAAATTACAGCAGTAACAGATTATGCAGATTGTCTCTTTGACAACTTTGACCTCTGTCTAGGCAACAGAAGGCATACAGAAGGAGCCATTAAATCCCAGTTAATAGGCCTGCTTCTGTTCCCAGATGAACAGGTCTTCATTTTACCTACATGGAAACAAGCAAGCTCCACAAGGTGGCTGAGGCTGGAATATAAAAAACTTTTATTAATAGGACCAAAACAACTTAGAATTTAGCTCAATTATCATTGTGTCCCACGATATGTCTTCAGGGCCAGTGTTTGGGAAGAAACACCTCTTAATTGAAAACAAAGCATATTTGGCATTGAAGATACAGGAGCAATATGAAACAGATCACAGAGCTGACAATTCACTTAGCTTTTAGGAGAATAATCTTGTTTTCAGTCTTCAAATAAAGTTGTTGTACTTTTTTTCTCAGACTAAATTACTCTATCAGTGGTAGAATGGGCTGCAGGTTAAATTGATTATTTTTACCTCCAAGGCATCTTGCAAGAACAATGCAAGTACCCTGAGCCAGTATCTTTGATGGCTCAGAAATGTTTTGAAAAACATTAAAGGTAAAGTAGCTATAAGAAAGAAATTTAGTTGGTAAAACACTTTTGCCTGTAGTTTTTGTACCGTAGAGACAAGGAGCCATCCCTTAGGAATTACTTAAATTTTCACATAAATGTTGCAATTTAATATCAAGTTTTTACAGTGATGCAAATTAGCTGCTATAGTAATTAAAATGTTATCATAATTAAAATTAGGAAAACATGAGAGAGCATAAATTCTGACAAGTTAGGTGTGAAATTATAGCAAGGCACTTCCTGGCATGCAACTTGCGAAAGGTATTAAAGCTGTAACACCAAAAGGGTTTTTCCAGCTACATCAGGGCTAGGTGGGCTGAGAGTCAGGAGGAGGGAGAGAGTGGGCAGCTGGGAGAAGTGGCAGAGAGACAGTCTCTGGGAAGAGACATCCTCAGGGTACATCTGTAAAGGGACCACTTGCTCCCAGAGGACACAGTGTATTGTGTTCTAAAATTATCTTAAGGACACTGTTGCTACTATTAGAAAAGAAGGGAAAGAATTAGTAACATGAATTTCAGCAAAATGCAAGGGTCAGCTCTTGATGACAAAAGTGTAAGAATTAAAATGAAGTATGTTAGCAGTGTAGCTCTCAGCTGCTACACAGCTGGTACTCTCAGCTGGTATGTCTCCTCAGCTCCCTGTGCCTGTGCTCCTTCCTGTGAACCCCTTTGCTGTACCTGCCCTGAAGGTAGTTTATGGTTCTGGAGAGCTGACCCCTTGCTTCCAAGATTCTTTCTTGGAGTTATGTTCCCTACTTCCTTTCCTTGTTGGAATTTCCCAGCCTTTTTGATCTGTCCCTCTTGAAAACTTGCTCTCCAAGAAGCTATAGTGAGAAAAGAGGGTTTTACTAAATATAGCTGTGAAGGTTCCGTTTTTCTTCTTTTTCTCTGTTCTTGGAGTAGAATCATAAATTTTCAAATGTAGCATGAAAAAGCATCCACCCTTCTGTTTCTCTCTAGGCTCATCTTCCCAGTTTCCTCCTCTTCCAAACTGCATTTCCATTGTGTTCTTTTATTACTCTCTTCTCTCCAGTTTTCTGTCTTTGTTTATCTCCAGCATTTGCACAGTTGTTACTGCACTTTACAATTCTTATCTTTTGAGTTGTACGATTTGCACTCCATTCGAATATGTTGTCAATTATTTGCAGTTGCCATCTATAATACAGGTTAAGTGTTAGGGTGTGGCAATTTTTTTACTCCAGGGTAGTTAGGGATGCTGCTGTGAGAGCTAGTATTCACCAAGGATTTCTTTGACATTGAAATTTCCAGCACTGTGGTGTGTGCCCTGACTCAATCAGCAGCTGTTTTGGAAGAATAGTTAAGATGCACTCCCAAGACTTTAGAGGGCTGCAATTGTCACCTGGACACCAACAGATGAAAGAATCAAATTGACATACTGGGAGGAGCTATAATAGAGGATGTGATTAATAGACAGTTGGGAAAAGTCAGTATGGCATTTGTAAAACTTCAAAAATCAACTACCTCCTTTAAGGACTCAGCAAGCACAAGGATATGAGATGGTACAGTGTGATTTTCAGCAAGATCTCTGTCTGAAAGCTCTTTAAGAAAGCCGGTTTTCAGGATAGGAGAATATTCTTTCTCCTGCAGGATCAAACTGGTGAAAGAGGTGGGTGTTCATTGTTTGGTAGTGCCCCCTTACTTTAAAAAAACAGGGAAGTCTTGAAGGGACTGTGCTTCAGCCTGGGATAAATATTCTCTTAAAAAGGTCTGACTGAGGTAAGAGAGGTCAATGCTAATATGATGTTACCAGGAAGCAACAAAAGCAACACTGAAGTGGTTTACTAATCATAACAAAGCCAAGCATTAAAATTCAGTTCACGTGCAGTTGAGAAGGTCTGCCCTCGGCACTCAGAGCTGCAGTCCACAGATGTTCTGGGTCCTGATCCATGTGGAGCTTGGTAAGAAAGTGCACAGATTGTCAGATGGATGGGTATTTTTGTCTGCACAGGGAAGCAGACTGCTACAGAAGAAATTTTTATGTGAAGCTAGATCAAGTTGTGACTCAGTTTTTCCAGATGACAGAAAATTATGATGCAGGACAGAAGGGTTAAATCCCAGCTGAATTGCAAGAGGAGCTGAAGGAAAGGCATTCACGTTCAAGGTGCTGCCCTAGCTGCAAAACAGGGAGTTCATGCAGCAGTAGTTCTGATTTGTGTTTAGTGGTAGGTGATTCAGGAGCATCAGAACGTGCCTGCTCTTGTTCTCATTTATCCGTTCTCTTTAAAGTTTGCATTCTGGGTAAGCAATAGGTGGTGAAGATGACAGTGAAGCCAAAGAAAGGTAATTTTCTGCAGATACACTAGGCCTCATTTTCTAGCTAGACTTACCAGAGAAAGAAGAAACTGTTGAGTTGGCCTCTGGTTTTCTAGCAGTGAGGAGCAGCTGTTTTGGTAGCAGTAGCAGCAGCTCATATAACAAATGTTTCATGATGAATGCAAACAAAAGCCAGCCCTGAAATTCCAACTCCGCTATGTACGCATAAAATATAAAACCAGTTCAAAATAACGTAACTACTCAACTTAAGGGATTTTTTCTCCCCCTCTAAATAAGTTCCATATGAGAATTAGTGTTTGGTCTGCTCAGTTCTCCAGGGCTCACCCAGCAAATTTTTAGCATATAGGCCGAGGGCAAAAGGTGAGCACAAAAACAAACCAAGAAAAAAATATTTTTAGAAGAAGTGCACGTGCAAAGAGGTTGTGTGGTTTGGGCAAAGGTTTTGAGAATGCCAGACATGCTTTCTGAATTGAAATTACTGCTGATGTTTGTGAGTTGGCTGAATTCACTTGCCTCCAAAATAGGTCTTGGAGGAACTCCTTATGTATCTCTGTGCAATTTGCTTTCTGAAGATACTTGTGGTTTTAAAGGCATCTACATGTTAAGAAGAGTGTTATGCCCTCTAGCATAAATTTCTTTCCAGAAAGATAGTGGGAGGATTTCTAGGAAATGGAAGTTTCTGGTCAGTGCATACATACTCAAGGGAAATGAGAATATTGAAGAGAGAGAAAAATATAATAATTGAAGATTCAGGAGAAATACAAAAGCTATCCAGGAGGCAGTGTCTTAAATTGTTATCTTCCTCCAATTGCTATAAAACAGCAAGAAAATACTAGCATTTACCCATCCCTCCCTGCTCTGCTGTTTGCTGAAAGTCTGGAGCAGCATCTGTTGTCTGCCCATGCAAGTACTCCTGCTCTGTTCTCAGGCCCTGAAATACTCTCTTCACAATGAATTTGCTTTCCTCATGGCTATTTTTTCTGAGCTGGCTTCCCTGTAATTATGGAATTATTCAGCTCTACTGTTTTCAGCTAGGAGAAAACCTAATTTCTTGTGTTCTGACAGATTAATGATAAAATAATATAGCTTATTGTTATGCCTTTTGCAATATGATTCTATCTAATACCTTTTGTGTAATACAAATTTTGAATGAGATTTGTCTTCTTCCATTCTGTTCCTTTCAACTGAACTTTGAAGTTGTATTGCTGTTCTTGGGGGTACACGTAAGTCATTATGGGTATCACATTTCCAGTGTAGCACAGCATGCAAATGTAGGGCTTAGAACAAAAATTGTGTGCTTGTCTGGTCTCTGTTTTCTCCTGCTTCTTGACTGCTTCAATTAATTTCCAAGCCATCAGCTATATTATTTGATTTCTTGGTCTTTGTGGAGTTGAAGGGGGAAGAGGAGATTGATAAAGAGTACTGTTGGATCTAGCAAAGAAAAGAGAACAGAAAGGGTGGGCTCTTTCAGGTTTTGCTTCTTTCTCACTGGAAAGAAGTGCAGCACAAGTTACTGGGAGAGCCCAGTGGTTGTGTTGGGCATGTGTGGAGGGCAGACAGGGACAGGGAGCACAGGGATATTGCTGCAGCAGAGTTTGGTGCATGCAGGGAGCCACGGGTGTGCACAGTTGGCCAGAGCCTGCAGTTCTTTGCAGAGTTGTGCTCCTGTGGCTTTTAGGATGTTACCAAGTTTGGAGGTTTACTGCTTGGGCATGAACACATGCTTTTTCTGTTACATAAAATGAGAGTGTGGAATTAATGGGTAACTGATATATAATATACATCTTCTAAAAACTAGTGGAAATTGGACACGACAGGACTGACAGCATAGCCAAAGCAAATTTATTTAAAACATTGAATGAAAATATTCACCAAAAACTCTGTTTTATCTTAAATACCACTAAATATTTTCTGGGCATTGAAGTCTTATTTTTATCTTTTAAGTTTTCTTCCACTCCCTACTGTTCCATGAGTGCTCTGCCAATTTCACAGTAGCCATGATTCATCCATGAAGGGTCTTTAGACAGCTGACAAACCTGCCTTACTTCACTGGGTATTGACATTATATAATGTCAGTGCTTAATTTATGTGCTGGGGGAAACTGAACTCTCTGCATGATCAGTGAAGAGGGGTAAATGACTTTCTCTTTCTGGGGGTTGTTTGGTGCCCTGAGTGGCTGTCTGGAGTTCATCAGCAGGAATAATCCTGACTCATGCTGTGTACTGGTAGACAGGGATGCAGCCTAGGAGTTGGCATGCAGCAGTGTTTGTAGGAGCAAGGATGAAGTATGCATATAAAAGCAAAGTTTATGTCATCCTTCTTAGTGCTTTCCTCGCCTGTCCAATAGACAGATCCGTGCATCATTGAGTGCTATTTGATTTAAATTTTGATGGAATTGTTTGGGGATTTTTTTAGTGCCCCACTGTATTTTTCTGCAGTGATTCCAGGAACAATGTCTATGACCTTAGTTCCCTGTGGAGCACAGAAATACAGCAGAAGCCCGAGACTCTTTTACCAAGAGCAAAGGAGGTAAATGAAGAGGGAGATCTATTCTAGTAAACTCTCAAGAAACCCCTGCATGGTGACCAAAGCAACTGCTAGAGAGTAAATGAATTGCAGAAGATGGGAAACCTGGGGAAGGATTTTGGACAGTAAAACTATGAAGGGATCTTGAAGAGGGTGAAGCATGGCAGGACCAGCTGGGGTGACGGATGATGGTTGAACCAACCTGGCAGTCAGGTAATTTTACCAGTTGCTTCCTCCGTATCCTCTCCAAGATTTTTGGATCAGCACATTTTTGGATTAGATATGTCTCTGGCTACTCACTGTCTTCTGCTTATGTTTTAGTGTTTGAGAAGGTTTGAGAAGTCCTCAGTCTGTTTTTCTGCACTGAATCCTGGTTCATAGGGATTAGTGTTTGTCCGGTTTCACCACAGAAGTATCACATGCTTTCCACATCTTCCTTAGAGTTATTATTTCAGGATTTGTGGCTATTTCAGGTGTGGGGTTTTTTCCACTCTAGATTCTTATCCTATTTCCATTCTTAATTTAATTCAGTGAGTGGTAAACTCAGTGGTAAATTTTGAGTGTCTGTGATGGCAATTAAAAGCTGTTAGAGTCAGGGCATCAGCTGGGAATCCTGGATACCAAATAGCACTTCAAAGAGTTCATATTCTCTCCAGAATTTCAGTACTTAGTCTAGCTCATGATGTTGTGTGCAAAGCCAATTCATTGATTTTCTGTAATGACCAGGTGAGATGCTAAGCATGGAGGGTGTGTATGTTTTTTAAGCATGATGGAACAGATTTCTTGTGTTAAGATTGTTTGGTTTTGTTTGCAAATGGCAAATTTTTCTTTCCAATAAGCATAGTGAAAAGGGTGAGATGAGTACTCTCAGCTTAACCCCTTAAAAAAACATATTATTATGATGGGCATACATACAGATGCACCAAGAACAGCTCCTGGAGGACAGAGTAAGCCCTTTTTATAGTCAGTTATTTTTAGTTCTTATTAGTTGAAAATAACAAGAAGAAATTGCATCTTGTACAGCTTTGCCTATTTGACAGACATGCCACAGTGTGAGTGGTTGACAGCAAGAAAACTCAGTCTGTTGTCTTACACTTTAGCAAACAGCTTACCAAAGATGTCAGCCCAGTTCATCTTGAGCTTTTACTAACAGAAGAGCAGTGAAACTGCAAAGCATATATGTCTGTGTATTAAATTTCAGAATTTACTTGGCACTGCCAGCTGCTGCTGGTAGAATATGGTATTGGGTCCCTGGCAGGTTGCAGTACTTTGTGCATTTGCAGAACATCTTATTTAGCCTATTTTAAGGGCAGACTTATCACTTAGCCAAAGGTTCTGCTTTGAATCATTGAAAACTGTTTTCCTTGGTGCATGTTTTTGCAAGCTACTTGTAGAAATCAATGGTTTGAGTTCCTGCTTAATTCATTGCTCAGTTCACAGACTGCTTCAGTTACTCTTTCAGACCACATCTTGGTGTTCATCCCACTAGTTCAAAAGTAATAAAAAGTTAAACACACAGCCACTTTGCATCTCTTGTGCAAAAAGGGAAAAACTCCTAGTCTCACACATCTTTTCATGCTGTACGCACATATGTGAGTAATTTAGTGAAGAAATGGCACATGATACATTAGTATATTTTATTAGCAATTGGCATTGCCAGACCAATATTTTGATTTTGAAATAGTGGCAGAACTTGCCCAGATTGCTGCTAAAATCAAAGGTCGTATCTGGTACTGCATCTCCATTTCTGAGTCTTAGCAGGAAAAGACAAAAAGCGAAAGATACAACAAAAGTATATCAGTAAACAGATGTCAGCTGCTTTAAAGTGTTGAATCTCAGTTTAATTTTTCCCATGCTACATAAATAGTTCCTTCACTTCCTTTAGCCTTGCAGTTTTTTGTTTCCCACTGTTACTCAAACAAAATGAAAAAAACTAGTTATATTTATGAGGACTCTATATTTGCTCAGTTAAGGGGTTTCATTTCTTCAGTAAACGTACTTAATAAAATTAAATGCTCTGGGAATGTGCCAGAAATGCTGTCAGCCACTGTGGCAAGCAGATGGATGAAGTTTCAGCTGAACGTGATGTGCCCAGGTTACTTTGTTTATTTAGAAGCTGATGACCACAGTCACTGGACATACTGGAGTAGCCTGTGAGCAATGTGTTTTTAAAGAGCTCAGAGTCACAATTTCCTACTCCCAGCAGCTATGGGTTTACCGGTGAACTTGGCCCCATCCAGGCATTGAATTGGGTTCTGGGACTAAGACTGGATGTGAAGGCAGTCTAGCTGTGGCATCTGCCAGGGTTGATTCTGCTGTTTTGACTGGTTAGGCCGGGTGTCCCCTTCCTCCTTCAGTAGCTCCCTGTGTGTCCCTCCCAAAGCTGCACACTCGGTTGCAGAGGACAGCTTCCCCAACAGATTTTTTTGGCTGGAAAGTGGCCCAGCGGAGAAGGACCTGAGAGTGCTGTTGACAGCCAGCTTAACATGAGCCAGTGTGTGTGCCCAGATGGCAAGAAGGCCAATGGCATCCTGGCCTGTATCAGACACACCATGGCCAGCAGGAGCAGGGCAGTGGCTGTCCCCCTGTACTTGGTACTGGTGAGGCCACACCTCGAGTGCTATGACCAGTTCTAGGCTCCTCATGTCAAGAAAGACATTGAGGGGCTGGAGGGTGTCCAGAGGAGAACAGTCTGGTGAAGTGTTTAGAGGGTCAGTCATATGAGGAGCAGCTGAGGGAGCTGGGCTTGTTTAAGCTGGAGAAAAGAAGGATCGAGGACATCTTACTATTCTCTACAACTGTCTGGAAGGAGATTGTAGGCAAGTTGGTCTCTTCTGCCAGGGAACCAGCAACAGGACAAGAGGAAATAGCCTTAAGTTGCACCAGGGACCATTCAGGTTGGACATCAGGAAAATTTTCTTCACTGAAAGTTGTTTGAGCATTGGAAGAAACTTTCCAGGGAAGAGTTAGAGTCACCATCCCTAGGAGTGTTCAAGGAAAGATTGAATGTGGCACTTACTGCTATGATTTAGTTGACATGGTGTGCTCAGTCAAAGGTTGAACTCGGTGAACTTAATTATTATATGATTCTAAGACAAAATCTGATTGTGTGCACTGGTCACCCACTGAGCACCAAGCCTGGGTGAAAACATGTGCCTCAGAGCCCTGTTATGTGTAAGTGCATACACATATCAACATGGTCAATATCCCTTCTACACAAATGTACACTGAGCCTCCCAGAGGTGAATATTCTATTTTTTTTGGACAGGCCTTTCTAAAGTTGGCTTGATTGATTGTTTTTTCATTGTTTTTCTTGCTATGGAAACCTTGCTGTGTACTATCCTCCCAGATAACTTTTTCATCATGTTTTCCACAGAACTTCATTAAAATATTCTGTATTGAAAAAAAAAATTCTCCCAGTAAGCTTAGCAAATTGAATAGGATTTTGTAGATTCAGGCTCAGTTTGTTGTTTAGAGGAACAGGTGCTGAAATTAGACACTGCAATGTTGACTTTTACTTTTTAATGGTATTTTCTGTGTTGTGTTATGTTATCAGATAAGTTAAAATTTACTTATAGAACTCACACAGTATTAATGCCTTCTCTTCTTGCCACTTTGCCTTTGGTCAGTAGGCTGGGGACAGGCAAGAGGTTGGGAGAGGACACAGCCAAGACAACTGACCCAGATTGATCAAAGAGATAGTTCATACCAAAGAACAACATGTTCAGTAATCAATAAAAGTAGAGGTGAAGGAAGGAGTGGGGTCTTCGACTTCTAGGATGGCCATTGCTTATGCATTACTGGGGAATGGGGAAGGGATGTCATTTGCATCACTCCCTCCCTGCCTCCTCCAGATTCAACTGTTCTTATCTCTACACACGAGTTTTCTTGTTTTTGTTTTTCCTGTTCTCTCCATCCTCCCACTGTGGGAGCAGCAGGAGAGAGCAAATGGCCACGTGAATGCTTGACTGCTGACTATGGCCAACCTGCTTCAACAGGTTTCTTTATCTTGATACAACTTTTGACATTGCACATCTTGAGTAATGTTGAATATCTTTATTCCACCACTCCTGAAGATTGCATTGTAGAAAATTGCAGTGTTCTTCAACTAAAGCCTACGCATAGTGTTCCTTTTAGTAACCTCATTCCCTCCCAAAATTGATTTATCTTGTAGAGCTTTTCCTAATTGCTGTCACATCCTTCCTGGTTTCTGTCTCATTTTATTCTTATTCAGAGGTGTTAGGATTTACGAGTACCCATAAATACTGAAATGGAAAAAGACAGTGGATCATTTTATCTCCTGTTTTGTTAATCACAAGGGAAAGGTTTGTGCAGTATAACTTTGAAGCACAGTAGTCATTATGTCAAGTCTAGTATTGTCATTAAACTAATGTGCAGACTATCCTGGAAACTTTGATACTAGCCAGTCTCTGTAACACTGGCATGAAACTACTGGTTGAAATACTGCAGACATAAGACAATTTACAGGATTAAGTGCAAGAGCAATGGCTTTTCATAGCCCATAAGTCTCTCATTCCAATTCATGTGTACTTTCAGAGTGTTTAGCTAAGTCCTTTAACAAGCAATAGAGTTAAGGCTACTGAGAATATACTTCCTGTAAACAAGGTGATAGATGGTAGAACAATGTATCTCTTCCCTGTCTATACATTAATGTTAAATGGGAGTTGAATTAAAAAAGATCATTGAGTAAGCCCTGTTTCCTCAATGGATTGTTCTCGGTGCTAACATACAGGCAAGAATGGTAAAGGTGTGCTGGAGTTGATCTTGTCAGTCTCTGAAGACAGGTGGGAGTTACTGCAGAGGCAGCTGTCTTTTCCACTGGCTGGTACGTGTGCACGGAGTGCTTTTTATCTTCAAAGATCTTAGTCTCATAAGTATGTCAGAAATGCTATTTTCATGCTCCTTCTGGAAGAAAATATATTGTCTGGAATATAGAGCAAGTATATATATGCATATGTAAATCTTGAATGGTGTTTGAGCAGTTTCTAATTACATAAAAATGTTCTGTATTCATTTATATTAACCCAAACAGATTAAAATCATACTTATCCTTGAATTGGGACCTACTTCCAAAAGCTCTCATGCCTATAAAGAATTGCCAAGAGAAGTCTCCTGCCACAGGTTACTGAGACACTGCATCCTGTGATACAGCCTCTGAGGGAGTGCTTTGGTGCTTGAGGTCAAACAGAACACACCAGACCTAGGGAATTTCTTCTGCCTTTTCCAAGCCCTCATCCCTCGCCTGTGGCTGTGCTGCTAAGGCTGGCATAAAGAGCCAGTATATCTCTGTAACTTCTGCAACAGCATCTGCCTCCCATGATTTCCAGGAGAGACACAAACTCTCAAATTGCAGCAAATCTCAGTTGTCCTACGTTCCTTATTGCAGACGTGGCTGCAGGCTCTGTAACAGAGACAGTGAAGAGCCCAGGCATGAACCTTGACTTGGGTTTAATGCATTTGTGGAAATCTGGCAGGAGCTTTGGTCACTGTGAAGTCCTGAGATAGCTAAATGTTTGGCTTACCTATCTGTCAGACTCTTGGAGCTCTGCTAGGTGCATAGGAATTAGTGTCTTTTTGTGAGTGAGGACATTTTCCCTTCACATGAGCCTCTGAGTGCAGGCATGGAGGTCAGAGTGTGTTGCCTGCAGCTTCCTGGAAGGAGGAAAGATGCATTCTTGTTTCTGGTTCATAGTGACCTCAGGGGACGTGAAGACCCTGGCAGCCTTAGGGCTTAGCCCTGTTGGGACGTTATACTTTGCCTTCTGGCTGAACAGTAGAAAATCAAGATGTTACCTCTCCAGGAAGAGCACATGGTGAGAATTGCATTAGCCACACTCAATTACTCTCCTTTCCCAGGGCTTCTAGTTAATATAGTTCGCTTTTTTTTTTTTTTTTTTTCTTTCTGAAACAAGTCTGCCTGTGTTAAACAACAGACCCTTTTCCTCAGTTTTGGCCAGAGGAGGAAGCCTTTGTCCTGATCTCCTGGCAGCTGGCCAAGGCAGTTGGGCTGTGGGCCAGGAGGGGGTGAACTTGAAAGGAACAGTGTGTAGTTTCTACTCTGGTAGCGTTCTTCCTTCTTCAGCAGTGCTTCAGCCCCTGGCTGCCTTCAGTCACTCACTATACACAAAAGAACCTAAGGTCAAAAGAGACAATTTTCTCTTGACCGCCTGTAACTTGAAATAATAAGAAATAAAACCATTTTGGAGCTTTCAGTTGTCTATGTGCAGATATAATTGGGAGAAAATCTTCTTGGAACTGGCAACTTTCTCACAAGGGAGAAAACGACCTATAGCACCTTTTTTCCCCCCATTTTAATAGGAGCTTTCATACAGTATCATGCATCTTCCCAGTCCTGTATCTCCCATCAGTTGTGATTTTACTTTGGCAGTGCATAAGTTTTATTACTGGACATTGCTTGCATCCTAGTTAGTATTTTTGCATTAATTTTTCATTTCAGTAGTTATATAAAGAAATAAGCAGTCATATATATGCTCTTGGAAGACTTAGGGTTAAGTCTAAGAGGCTGAGAGTCTAAGAGGCTGCATTTAGAATTAACAATTTTTAAGACCATGTTCTCAATATATTCTTAAAAAAAACAGGATTATTTCCCATTACTGCAAGGCCTGATACTACAGGGTGGTGACCACTAGTTTTGAACAGTCAAGAAGTGGACAGAGCAAGTTGGGTGTTCAGACTTCTTCCAAAAAAGACATTCACACTGAGGTATCTGAATGCAGTGACAAAAAGGCTTTTGCATGTGGTGCTTCTGACTTGGAAGCTGACACAAGCAAGGCGTTCAAAGCTTGTATCTGTGAAAGGCTTAAATGCATCACTGGATCATTGAGCTTGGCTTCCTGTGTGCCACAGGCCACACAGTCTCTCTTGTGCATAGAGACCAGTATTTGTAGTTCATTAAGTCATCCATCATTGATGTAAAATTATCAAGTGATAGCAAATCAACTGTGCTTGCTTTGTACTAACGATTAATCGTCTTCACCACTTCAAGAAAGCAGTGCCATGCTTCCAGTCCACATTTGTCTGGTTTCTGCTTCCAACCCTGCAGTACCCATAGTTTTCTCACCATGAAAATATGCAGATGCTGTAAACAAGTCACCTCTCAATCGTCTTTTTTTGGTAAGCTGACCAGAATGAATTTATTATCTTTCTCCAAAGTGTCCCTTTCAACCCCAGTGTTCATTCTGAGGTTGTTTTCATACTCTCTCTGATTTAGGATGTGGTTACAGAACTGGATACGATATGTCAGTGTTTCAGTTACCAACACTATATATGGAAATAAAGATACCTCCACCTCTCTCCATCCCTCTCTGACATCTCAGCATCTCATCCCTCTCAGCTTGCATAGCATGCCTCTTCATCATTTCCTTTATGGGGACAAAAATCACAGATAGCAGCCTACCATGACTTGAAGCACAAAGGCAAGATGCCTGCTCTAGTTTCTCAAGTCCTGGGCTGTATCTCTGCAGATTTTCTGCATTTACATAGCTGTGGTGAAGCTTTTCCTGCTCGTAAGCGCTGCTGAAATTTGTCTCAGTCACAACAACTCTCTCTTCTGTCGGTAAAAAATTGATAATGTTAGTATCTGCATAACCTATGCAGCACTGTTCACAAGCCATCTGTAAGAACCTATTTTTAAATTGTGGTTTTGTCAGATCTGGATTCATTCAATAACTCTTAAACAGCTATAAAAGATAGATTAGAAATTGCAACGTATGAGCTGCAACCATAGCAGTTGTTTCAGCAACTCAAACTAGACAATCCTGGCATTTCCTCTGCAGATGACTTTGGTTTTGGCACTTTCAACTCTGTCTAGTTCAACTTAAAAGTTGCTTAATGGCTATAAAAGTACCTGACCACATTCTCATAAGAATCTGCCTGTTCATTCTACCAGCATGGGTTATTTTTCAACTTTTCTTTTCCTTCTGTGTTAACCTACCTGAACTGGGAATGCAACATTAAAATGCACCAAATAAAGGAGCCTCTTAGAAGATCCTGCTGAGATTTGTAATCTGATTTTATGTGAGATACAGCACATTTCCAGGCTGAGGACAGCATAAGAGGCAGTATTGTGGTACAGGAGGGTTGGCTGAAGTGTCCCATGCAGCTGGAAATCTGTGTTGTTGAATCCACATCTCTGAACTGGTAGGAGCAAAGGCATAGCATGGTGACATTTCCAGGAGTAGAGTTTAGAGATTTCATTATAATACTTACTGGTTGGAGAAGAGACTTCAGAGAGTGGTAGCTGGAGAAAGTTATATATTTGCATTGCTGAGTGTGTTGTATGGCAAGTGTTTAATAATGGTGATGTAATTCCTTTAACAGATGAAGTAGTATGTAAGAGCACTGTTCAATTCATATCACTGGTGCACTGTCCTCTTGACAGCCAGACCAGTGCAGTGCTGACCTCTGCAATATTTTCCAAATATATATTACTTGTGTAGTGTAAGAAGATGTTTGTTATTTATGGCCTTATCAGCCCAAAGTACTCATTACATTTATCACTTACCGCTAACTTTTATTTTCTTTTTTCTTCATCTTTCTTCCTTGCTGTGATTTTATGTCACGCCTCCTTGGTGTTTACCTACTTGAACATTAGTTGTTTGATTACGTGTTGTTCAGATTATCTCTTTGAACTCTTCCTGGTTAACCTCTGTTTTGGCATCCCTCCATTTTTTTGTGCCACTTTATCATTATCAGAGCTTCCTGCATTTTGTCTACGTTAATATAAATAATGAAATTATATAAGGTTAACAGGGCGACTGTTCTTTCCTACAGCTTCTTTATTCATTGTAGTGGTAAGAAAGAAGAAGGAACAGTGCTATCTCAGTTCCATCTCTGTCACTGACAGCCATCATTTTACGGTGTCTAGGCTAAATACAGTCTGGTGTACTTGCTCCCAAGATCCCTGTTTGATAAATAATAGGATGTTCCTTTTCCTGGGATTGCAGATCTCTGAAGTTCTGGGAGTTTCCATGACCTCTGGAGAGCTCCTCTTTCAGAGAGATCCATGCCTGACCTTTAGGAGATAGGAAATGGCTGTGTGCCAGTTTGTGAGAGCTCTCCTAGTCCCCTGGAGTTAGGAGTTGTTATGTGTCAGCAAAGCACCACAATAATTCAGGACAGAAGTGCTAAAACAAAGCAAGCAGTGCTGCGAGCCTGGCATAACTGTCCCCAGTATGCATGTGAGGGTCTAATCTTTATATGTCTTTAGAACTTACACCATATTTTGTTGGTGTGAATAACTGAGAGGGGAGAGTAAACTAGTGGTAAAGAGGTGAATAACTGGGATTCATGGTATTTCAGATAAAGTTGGCAGATATTGTGGGGCAAATTGCTACCTTACTTTTCCATCAGTTTTGATTTCTCATATATTTCTGCCTGGTCGGTGTCTCTGTTAGATTTTCTCCACCATCCCTGCTTTCCATTAACAAACATGAACCTAAGCAAGGTGCTTCATCATGGAGCATGGCTGCAGCATACCATCCATCTTCTAGCTCGGATCCAGGGCCCTGCCCTGGGCTGAGACCCCTGAGCAGCAGTAGCCCTGTGGCCATTAGAAAGATGTGTGAGCCCAGCACATCAGTGTCTCGAACTGTCCTTTTCTGGATACCCTTCAAGAGCCAGGCTAAAAATTGCAAGTTTGGAGAGCAAATCAATTGTGCCAGAAAATTTTCTGCTAAGCTGCAGTTGAGCATTCCAGGGGAGATAATTTCCAGCGTAGCCATCAGAGCCCTGGTTGGCACCACAGTAAGGAGAGGCAGATCAAGCAGAGACCCTCGCCCCTTCGTACGTCACATCTAACCACAGTGACATACGTTTATTTCCATTTAAAACTCTGGAGAAGTAGGTACATGCTGTAACTCAGCTGCATATGACTGAGACACGGGGCCTCCCTGCACAGTTGCAGGAAATGAGTTTGCTGTATCTGTGACAGCCATCGTATTCGCACAGCTGTGGGAGCAGCGCAGCTCGGCGTGCTTCCACCGTGGGCGTTAGCCCAGCAAGCCCACGGTTCTGCTGGCCTGCAGCCATCCTGTGCTGCCTCCAGCCTGGCTCACCTCTCCTCAAGGGCCCCCCAGGGGCACTGGCTCCCTGTATCTTCATCCAGGAGCGGCGCTGAGGAGCAGCCTCTGTGTGGCACCCCGTGAAACAGCAGGACACTGGAGAGCACATCGTTCCAAATTTTTCTTCTGAGGTGAAGAAAGACAAAATGATCCTAAAGGCAAAATATGGCAATTCAGGGTTTTTGGAGCCACAAGTTATGAAACTCACTTTTCCCTATGGTTTGGATTGCTGCGGTGAGTAATGTCCATTACTTAGTTAAAAAAAAAAGTGAGAGTGTGGAAAGTAACAGTAAACACTCATCAGCTGGTAACCCAAAAGAATTGGATTTTCTTCATTCCTATCTGCATACCAGTTTAGTCGTAATTCAAGGTACGAGCATTACTGCAGCCTGCAGTAATGGGGAGTTACATTACTGTATAGTAATGTCTGTGTGCAGACATGGTTGGGAGAAAATCTTGGAACTGGCAACTTTCTCACAAGGGAGAAAAGAAATAATAGCACCTTTCCCCCCCATTTTAATAGCAGCTTTCCTACAGGAATATGCATCTTCCCAGTCCTGTATCTCCCATCAGTTGTGGTTTACCTTGGCAGTGCATAAGTTTTATTACTGGACATTACTTGCATCCTAGTTAGTATTTTTGCATTCATTTTTCATTTTAGTAGTTATATAAAGAAGGGGGGTTGCATTACTGTATAATACATTCTTCTAGTTATTTAAAATAGTTCCAAAGCAAACACATTTAAAAAAAAAAAATAATCCTAAGAAATAAATGGTATAGTTTGTTGCCCTCCATCTGGTTAGCTGTCTCAAAAGTCATAAAATGGGGGTCCTTTGGTGGGGCAGCTGGGTTTATGTAGCATATGCAGATTGGTATTTTGGCTTTAAGCCAGATCTACCTAATTTTCAGTTTTGCTTCTATGATGAGAAGAGGTGGTTGAGGTGACTTCAAGGGGCAGTTTTGTGATTTCATCCATATTTGTATTAGAGAGCCTTTTAAGAGTATTTAAGATTAAAATGCAGTCTAAATGAAGTTCAAGTACAAAAAATAGCAGAGTTCACTTGTTTTATCAATAGGCTGAGCCTGTTGCCAGGCACAGCCCCACACCTCACAGCTCTTCATGCTCTGCAGTTGCAATGATTGTGCTGCAAGGCAAACAAACAGCAGCCAGAAAATTTACCCAGCCCCTACAGCCTTCCAGAGTGTGGGAGTTTCTCTCTGTTCAGATGTGTACTTCTGTACATAGGTGTGTGCCCAGAGCAGAGAACTGCACACATCCAGAAACCCCTGTGCGATGGCAAATTCAGAGGAGGAGTGTGCTGTGCTGTGAGGGTGGCACAGAGCACCGGGCTGCTCCCTGCCTGACACACCAGTAGGACACTGCCTTTGGCCACTCCTGCCCCACAGACTGTCCCCCAGAGGAGACAGTCTTGTGCTTTTCACCTTGTCATCCTTGGCAGCGCTCCTGGGCCAAGCACAAGTGCCTCTCTCTGCTGGGAGAAACAGCCACCGAAGGGAGCTGGAGCTGTGAAAGTGACTTTCCCCACTTACAGTCCTGGAGGGACTGTATAAGTAAAGGGCTTTTTCCAGTGAGCTAAATGGAGTTTTCTGTGGCAGAAATAACTTATGTAAAATAAAAACAAAGTTGGCAGGCAGTATAAAGACTTAAGCTAATAAATGCAGTATTTAGTAGTGTGTATTTGCTGTAGAGAAAACCAGACTGTAAAGCTGGTAGGAGCTATCAGCCAGGCACAATAAAGAAATGTCTTGAAGTGGTCAATAATCATAAGAAAGTTTTCTCACCCAAGGACTGAGTACAGTGGCCTTCCTGGAATGTAGTCATCTCACGTCCATCAATGGCAATTTGAAGGTAACTTGAACAACTTGACTGAAGATGTAGCAAGATGAAACATTTGTTAATCTGTTCTAGTCTATGGGTGAAGGTGGTGCAGAAGAGAATAAGCTCTTGGGGAACCCAGGTATTTTCACCAAAAATACTTCACACTATTCATTAACTACAGGTACTGCTTTCTATGCCAATGTCTGTTTGGAATGCAAGCATTTCCTGATCCTTCCTCTGCACTTTTTCTTAGCTAAATAGCACGTTAAAAATTAAATCTTTCTGGATTTCTTTTATATTTTAATAATCTCACTGCTATCTAAATAAAATGAAGCAAACTGATAAACAGTCAGTGAATATAGAGTATATTTTGCCATATATAACTGTAATTAAAGAACAGAGAACTCTGTGTACTCGGTTGTTTAATTATATATATGAGTAGAGACAGATTTCAGTGTAAAGAACTACTAACTTTGGTGTCAAAGTTCCATTTAATTATACAGTAGCATGTTTTAATAGCTACCAACTAATGAAAACTATTCTTCCTTTAGAGAAGGAATTAAAAGTATAGATGTGAAATAGAATTAATGTTTTAAATATTTTTTGTGATTTAGAACAGTGAGTAAGCTAGTCAACATATCTTCTCTGTATTATTCTTATAGCATTTCAAGTTACTTTGCTGAGTTGATAAGCAAAACTGACTATTTCAGATATAACTTTTTTCTTCTGCACCAGACAGGTGTGATGCAATGAAATCCAGTGAATAAGAGAATGTCTACCCCGGCAGCACTTGTCTCATGTGGTATTATTGAAATGTTCTGAGTTGTTTTTCTTTAGTTGTTTCCTTTTCTCTCGAGGAGGAAAATGTGTGTCCACCGACTGAAAATCGATTTTTTTTTGCAAGTGTGGATACCTTAAACTATATGAATATTAATCTTTTAAACTTTAAAGAAAGCAGTTAATGTTCAATGCTGTGCTCTGCTCATCTGTTGTACTTTTCAAGATTTAAAATCTTGTACCAACTTTTTGTCTAAAGATCATTGCTGTTGTGCTTGCTAGATGGACTTACTCATATTTTATTACTTCTTGGGATAAAAGGGTTTGTCTTTGTTTGAAGTTCCTCTCTTCCATAAAAAGCTATTCTTGATTATTTCTCTTGGATAAACATGTAGCTTGTGGGATCCCAAGAACAACTTTCCTTGCTAGGAGAATTTCCAGTGTTGAATCCCTTAGCTTTATATGTAAGCAATTGTGGAAACCTGTTTCTCTGTAGAGAGGTTAAGCATGTGTTAAGCTTTGCTGGCAGATGCTTCAGAAGACCTCCATTTGTTCTGCTCACATGAACAAAATTCTACCTATGGTAAAATCACATTTTGATTCAGGGGCTCCCTCTGGAAGTGAGAGTGGTTTTTGCCACTGGAACCCAATTGGAAATGTGAAATCTTCTTTGTTGTCTGCTTCCTCCATGTAAGCTTTTTCTTTGCTGTCCTTCATGGCTTGACCCTTATAAATACTTCTGACTTGAAGAACTGCTGTTACAGTAAGAATTAGGTTCCCATGTTATATACTTAGGATAAAAATACTTAGGGTGCTCTGGCAGCCTATTGCCATCTAGAAAACAGCAAAATTACTGCCTTCAGTTTGCTTTACACCTCCTTCAAATACATTCATCTCCAGTGATAGACTTACTTATTGAGAGAGAAGGCAAAGAGACAATTCTGTATTTTTGTTAGTAACTCTAATTCTTTATCAACAATAAGAGGTTTGTATTTCAGTTTACCAAAGCAGAAGTTGTCAGGTAAGCAAAAAAGTAGTGAAATCTTCCAGGCCACGACAGCAAGATGAGTCTGGTTCCATTAACAAGTATAACAGGACAAGAAAGTTAACAGGCATAGTTGATCCTAAGGTGTCATGTGGTGATGCCAACAATCCTTCAGTCCTACCCTGAGATGGATTCAGGTTTAGAAGCGTCTGTTTAGATTTGAACTATAATGAAGCATAACTGAGGTCACCATATAGCACACAGAAAATAATTGATCAGTTAAGCTCAGTAGTGTGCCTGACATCAAATTTCCAAAGCTAGGCAAGATTGTGGGTTTCTCTACATGTAGCTCATGCTCATAGCTCATTTGACATGGTTTGCATTTTCAGATAACCATTGACAATAAGATCTTTGGTGACTGCAGACAAGACGTGTATGAATTAGCCATATTTAAACATGCAACTCTGACTTCAAACATCTTCAAACATATTTTTTGATATCTTGCTAAAAGTAAATCCATTGTTAGAGACAGCTTGAACTCATTTGTATCAGTAATGTAGTAGGGCCATGCCTTAATGTTTAAATTAAAAAGTTTACATCTGGTCTCACTAATCAGCCCCCGCCATGTTGCTTGTTGTTCTTTCTTTACAGAACATAGAAAACTTGGCAACCTGACTGTGACAGTGAAAAAGACCGTCCCCTCTCCAGAAGCAATACAGATCCTCTACCAACGCATGAGATATGAATATGAGTTTTATTACTATGTCAAAGAACAATTCCACCTGCTAAAGCGCAAGTTTGGACTGAAGTCTCATATCAGGAAACCAAGTCCCAGACCTGAGTTCTTCATTCCTTCTCCCCTGGAAACAGAGGAACCAATAAATGATGAGGAAGAAGATGATGAAAAGTGGCTAGAGGATATCTATAAAAGGTGATGGATGGAAGAGCTATCCTTTCTCTTCTGGTGACCCCTCCAGCTTTCTTAAGATTTTTTTTTAATTATTATTAAAAGTAATTCCTTAAGGAACTGAGTTAATGCGCAGCAGATTTGAAATGGAACAGAAGAGACCATTCCCACATGCTGGAGTCATTGGGAGATACCTGATTTTGCAGGTTTGATTCATTATACAGTGTTGGCTCTATAGCATCTTTGCTATAGCATAGTTCAAAAGAGAAGTACCTACCATCTGTCACAAAATAACTTTTGGAATACACGGTAGTCCTTTGTGAACTGCATAATGCAAAAGAATAGATTAGGCATTCTTGAAAGGTAAATCACACAGATTCTCATCTCTCTCTCGGACCAGAAGCAAGTCTTCATGGCATAACGCTGTGGCGTGAACTACAGGCAGTGAGCCAACGATAACAGGCTCGGAAAGAGGCTATGGAACAGCTCCTTGAATTACCTGTGCCGGAGGAGCAGGGCTGCTGTTCTGCCAGATCAGTACTAGTGAGTGTAAGGCAAGTTACAGGAATCAGATATTTTTGGTAAAACCTTCTAGTTCACAGAATGGGAAAAGTTACCAGGTCAGTGAATGGCAACAGCAAATTAAAAGTGCCAGGCAAAGCTTTATTTCAGTAGTTGAGTATGTTTATATTAGACTCTAAAGGAAAAGGTGTAACATATGGGGTTTATGTTCAAGAACAGTATTTTTAGATTTTTATTTTCTTTTGGGTTACAAATCCAAAGAGATACAGAAAAAGCTACTCATTAAAAAGCTTAGGTGATCTGGAACTCCTGTTAAGCACGACTGGTATTTCTGCAACTCTAGAATTTAATTTCATTCACATCTGAATCTGAACGCAGCTTCCCCACCAGACTCCTACTTTTAGTGTGGCTAGAAGGAAAATTGACTATGAACACACACAGCTTCTCTACTTGAAATATTTTAGAATCATCAAACAACTACAAGAAGATGAGCTCTCTGAAATCGAAGCCGATTCACTGGTAGGTTATTAAGAGAGTCACTGTGAAAGTTGCCCTTATTAATCACTACAAATATTATCTGCCAGCACTAGGAAAGGGATCGTTGGAAGCTGGGATGAGAAAGAGAAGTGGCACCAATATGTGAGGTGCTGTTATTCAGGTGGGTGTCCTTGGAGTGGGATTCCCTGTGATGTGTGGGTGTGCTGGCTGTTGGGCAGCCTGCCAGCCCTGGTGATGCTGAAGTGGCAGACCCACAGGCAGCCCTTGGCAGAGCTCTTTGACCTTCTGCTACTCAGCAGAATAGGGAGGAGTTTGGGGTCTTGGTGAGGCCTTGGCCTCTTACACACTGTTGTTTCCAGAGAAAGCTGGACTAACATAAAATAAGAGCAATAAATTCCTGTCCGTAGAGCACAGGAAAGAAGCAGGTACAAGATGTTGCAGCTGCTTGCCAGGATGAGGACAATCCACCTCTGTCTATCTCACATTCTTTCTCAAATATCTACTGGAAAATTTTTGGTTCCTATTCCACAGCTGCCGTCTGCAAGCTCATACTTCTGTTTGCTGTATCAAGCAAAAGTTATTTTGTGATGAATGAAGTATGTAAACTCGGGTTCAGCTCAAATGGGCTTTCCAAGAGTTTTCTCTTCCGTGAACCTGCTGAGAGCCAATAGAAATTATGGTTGGTCTTTACCTATACACAGAGAATGAAAATAAAGGAGAGTTGAGACAAGATGCCAACTTACAGAAAATACTAGAAAGAAGATTCTGTTCTCATTATTAACATCCCAGGTTGGTGGTAGCAATGCACTACTGTGAGGGAGCACATTAAAGAAAGCTGAAAATGGCACAGATAGTAACTAACATATTAGCTAAAATATGAATCTGCTGCATTGTATATTTTAAGTGGTTTCTATGAAATTACATTGAAAGAGTAATGATTAGTTTACACACTGTGGAGTTGTTATATTTTGGAAAGAACTAGTTTCTGAAATTCTGTTTCAATCCTTTCTCTGCCAACATTTAACAGAATTATAGTCACTTATTACCTTCACCCTTCCTGAGAGTTCACTGCCACTTACAGTAAAGTCTGTTTTTATCTGTCTGTTTATTTAATGGTATCTTCAGCCATCACTACTTATAATCTAAATACAGAAGCTGCTTAGTGATTTACTTGCTAGGTTTTAATATTGTTGTATTTTCGTAACAATCAACCTGGCCTCTCCTCCTCAAATGGTAATTCTTAAATTTATCTGGCACATAGCATCTAGTATTCCTGGTCCTATGGCCTGTTTCTCTGTCATTAAATATATTTTGCTTAACTTTTAAAAGGTACGTTATAAGCTGGTAAATCTTTGACTTATTTATTGAAACTTTTCAGCACATTCCAAATTCTAAGTTGCTCAGGAAGAAGTTGATTTAAATAATTATATTTGGGTCTGATTAATATTTCTTATTAAAAAAATCACTGTTTGTAAGCCTTTTGTCCACAAGAGCTTAATAGAAAGTGCCAATGCATATATTCGGAGATCTTTGTGGGGGGAAAAAGGTGGGTATTCAACACTTACAAAAATAAGAAAATATATGTCTACATTAGCTTAGCTATAAATGAAAGCAACATATGTTTTGGAATGAAATCTTCTTTAACTTATTCACTACTATCTCCTGAAATATCAATAAGCCATATGATTCTTTATTTTTCAATCCAACGATGTTTAAAAATAAAACTTGCATTTCTTCCTGGCGCCATAGTTCTCTTGCTTACACTAGTTTTCCTGCCTGGATACAGTGGCTGTGGGTAGGATGTTGGAGTTGCACCCAACAGAGCAGGGTTAGATATGGCATAGGGCATCCTCTGGAAATCATACTTGAGCAGTGAGACTGGAGCAGGTTGCTCCTGGGTTATTCCATCTCCCAAACTATCCAGAGATGTGAGCTGAAGTCTGAATTGTTTTACTCACCTGAGATGTCAGGTGAGGTCAGGACATTGAAGTGCATTGTCCAGTGTTCCATGGCTGCTAAGTAGAAGTTTTATGCAGGAGAGAAACAACCTAGTCTCCATACACTACATTTTTACTAGATATGATGTTTGATGACCAGGCATAAAAGCTTCAACAGTCAGAATGATGTTACAATGTAAGTGAAGTATCACATTAAAAAGAGAATCAACTGTTGTTAAAATGCAGCATTCTGGAAAAAAATAAATTTTGGTCTTAAGTTTCAAGTGACAATGACAAATTGTGCCATTTTTTGTTTCTGTTCAATTTACTTCTCTTCCACATGAATTTTGTTGGTGATGCAGGGCTAAGTTCAAGTATCTGAGATGTTCTCTACTTGCATGTAGAGAAGTAGCTTGGCAGAACTGAAAGTACATGAACCTGATAGTCTATTTAAAGCATTCCAGTTTCTTTACAATTCTTTTATCATTGAATCTTTGATGAATCATTTGAGTGTTAGGATGTAGAATGGTACATTGTATCATAAACACACGAACAAAGCCACAGATTTTAAATGCTGGAGATCACATCTATGAATTCAAGCCATGGAATTTTTCCTCTTTTCAGTATTTGATACAATAAAATTTAATGTACAGGTACATTTTTTTGACAAGCAAAAGAAACCATACTGCATACCAACTTTTATCCTCTTTTCAAATGAAAAAAACATTGTCTGACAAAGAATAAAATTCTATATTCTTTTAAAAAATAAAGACCTGTAATTCCCAGCTAATGGTAATGGTGCTCTGATCTCTCCCTCCATTTTAAGAAAGGGAACATCTGTGATGTTAGAACATTAGCCTAAAACAACAGAGCAACATTTTTGAGAGCTAAAATATAATACAGTACCACAGCATTCCTTCTGTTTTATTTTTAAGGACTCGGCCTTTTTTGCAAGGAGTTCAACTAACACATAAAATAGTGTTGATCAGTCTGCTTGCATGAGCCAAGACCAGACTAAAGAACTGAGTGTTGCTGCTTCTCGACCTCCACATGCAGATTCCATGGGAAAAACAAGGGTGTTACTGAGCCTTGGAATTGTCTGTCTGCTGGCAGTGGAATCACTGGATCCACTTTTTCAGGGTCTGTACCAGGGGAGGATTTGCCAAGTTTAGGCTCTGCTTAAGTACCCACAGGTATGGCAGGAAGGTGCTGGAAGGCAATTCCGTGAGAAATGGCTGCTGGAAGGTAAAGAAACTTCACTGCAGAATATTTAAAGTGAATGAGAAAGGATCTTAGTTTGAAGGTTGAAAGTTAAATTGTAACCAGAATAAATCAATTCCTGATGTCTCACAGCTGAGAAACATTCGTAAGTTTTCTTTGGTTTGTCTGGAAATGGCATTGTATGCCAAGCTGCAGCGTGCAGTGAATGTCAAATCTCAGTTGTAAGCTTTGGAAAATCAGTATGTGTGTAATGAGAGCACCAGCACTCTGTAATGGTTGTGTCTCTGACCCTGTCATCTTGGAAGAGCCTGTAGTAAGGTTGTTGTGGGGGCAGTGGGATGGGGGAAAGGGAAAGTTTTCTTCAAATACAAATTTGGCCTTGCAGACACTGTAAGATGGGAAGATTTGACCACTGGTTTATTTAAATGCGGATTTTGAATATAAACACGTGGATTTCCTTTTCTGAGTGTATAAAGGAGAAATGTGAGTTGGTTTTGTATTTAATTGATTGTAGCTAGAAGGGTAAGTTAATAATCCTGTCAGGTAGGTACGTTGGAGTGTGCTTTATGCACACTTTTGTCATCTTTCTGTTCCCTTCTTTGGATGCAATGGGCAAAAACCCCAAAAGCTAAAGAATTCAGTTGTACTGCAAGGGAATTGATGCTGTGAAAAGTAGAGATTAGCAGGAATACATGGAGGTGATGCTGCTCAGAGTTAAGATTATTGGTCTAAATGCAAGGATGATACATAGCAGCCAGCAGAAGCGGCACACAAGCTCCTCTCTGTGGCTTTGTCTTATCTAGGAAACTTGAGACCATGCTTCAAAATCAAATACCGCTTCAAATTTGTGATTTGTACTGTTAGCAGGACAGCACTGGATGTTTTACTTTTTCCCTATGCTTCCAAATCACCACTTCACCTCACAAACTTGGCAGAGCATAAGCACACAGCCTATTCCTGTATCTGATGTGCAGGAGCTCATCATAGACATGGATTTGATCCTTCAGCAAACCTCTCTCCAAGTGCAAATGATGAGCAGAGTGAAACAAATCCTTGGCACAGTGTTGCTGCTAACAGGCAGAGTAATATTTAGTTACTGTGCCACAAGGGAAAGTATTCCTGCAGTTCTCTAGTTTACTACAGGAGACTTTGGATAACCTCAAGGGTCATGGGACCACTGTCAGGTAGCAAAGGCCAGTTGCATGTCGCAGTGTTGAACTCATGAACATCTCCAGGTTAGGTGCAGGAAAGGAACAGATGTGGTTACAGTTCATACCAGACAGAAGAGTGACAGTCCAGGCTGTTGTTTCCCACAGCACACAGGGATTTCTCTTCTTGAAGCTTCCTATCTAGTTTGTGTGGTGGAAAGCTCAAGGAGAGGAAGTCAGCTGCAGTTCTTAGTCTCTGACTCCTAAAAGAAGACAAGATTATCAAGATCATACTGGATAAACATGCTACAAGAAGTGGCAACGAGGCACCTGTGCTTCACAGAAGAGCTGTGAGCCTTTTTCATTTTCACTTTCTCAATTTGTTTGTATTTGGCAGTATTTTCTCTGTTTCCCGAGGTCAGTCTGTGTAGGGTATTTCTTTACTAACCATATTGTCTAAGCATCTTGGAAAATTTTTAATATGCTTATCCTTTTGATCCACAGTGGAGGTAAAGAAGTGCTGTTATCCCATTTCATACATTGGGAATGGATACAGCAAGTGTGTAAGTGGTATTCCAAATGTCACATAGAAAGGTTGTGAAAAAGAACTCATGATAATTTAGCCAAGTGTCTTAATCCTTGAACTTTCTTTTCTGCTGTTAGATTGGCCCTAGATTTTAGAAGGCAAAACAACTACTATGGAAAATTTTAGTTACTTGGAGTCTTTCCTTAAAACTGGGAAAACCTTTCAGTTAACTGCCTAAATAAGAATGATGTTTTAGCCCTTCTGCAGACCATTTATTTCCTTTTGGGACAAAGATGAATTCCAGGTTATATCTGTTCAGTTGCATACTAAACACCTGCAAAAATGATATGGTTGTAAGATGGTTTTGTGTTTGGGAATGGTGTTCCTGTAGCATTTAAGAGGAGATAAGCAGATAGATGGCTCGCTGAACTCACACCTTGTAAATTTAGCCATTTACAAGAATATGGTCATGTTTTCTTCTGCAATATATGGCACTTGTAGCCTACCTGAAAAGTCGTCAGACCTGTGTCCATATATATGGTCTAAGTTGTGTTTTCATTTAGTTTCCCACAGTGCTTAAAAACCTAGAAAAAGAAGCAATGCCTCACTGTTCAGCAGCCACTACAGAGCAAAAAGAGTTTTCACACAGCTCATCAAGTAGTCAGTTTTGTCTGATATACTCATAAACCCAAACTTCTGGTACCTTCTACTTATTGGGCAGGGGCATATGCCTCTTACCTGAGAAATCTGGTGCTTTTCTCTCATCTCTTCCCTGTCCTCCCCTCACCTGGACAGCACACATCATTAAAGCTTTTGCCTATATCTTCTGGGGATCACGTTAAGGAAGGTTGTGCAGATGTGGACATAATCCTCTGTTCCGAGTGTCCATGGAGATGCATGAGCTGCAGAGCCTCGCTCTAAACTTTAATAGTGGGGGAAGGCTCTTGATTTTGAGCCCACCTTGCAGGTGTCAGCTTTGTTCCTGCTTCAGATCTAGTTTCTGTTCTGAGTGTTAGGGTGGGTGCTGGCCTGAGGCTGTTGAAATAACTGAGGTTTAGCAATACCAAATCCATCCCCTCTGGCCTTGGGCCGGGAGGCTGAAATGCGCTGGCAGGTAAGCCTGTCAGGGTGCAAAGAAGCCTCCATAGGTGTGAGCAGAGACACTCAGTGTCAGCAGCAGCCCTGGGGGCTGGTGTCTGTGCAGGGTGGGGGAAACAGAGCCGGTTTCTCACTCATGATATACTGGTGGGCACTTTTGCCAATCTCTCCTCGACAAGTTTCTGCTAGTCCTGTCAGCACTTGCTGTGGAAAAGAAGTTTTTTTCCTGCACTTCTTTAGACAGGAAGCTGGCAAAGAAAACCCAGCAGTGCTTCTCTTCCATAAATGCTGCAGAGATCCAGGGGAGATGTCAGGGTGCAGGGGAGGGGAAGCAGCAGCCTCCTGCCTGCCCCACAGGGGGATGAGTTCCAAGCTTTTTCTCATCATACCTAGGCAGGATGGTGCTGGTAGAGGACAGTGCTGCTCCTTGAAGCATTAAAACCGAGCTCCTCACAATGGAATTTCCTGTCAGAAACTTAGCCATGAAAACTCTTTGGAGTGTCTCTGCACAGCTTCCCATTAGGTTTTGCCCCAAAGAACATGATTTGGCCCATCAGCACTGTCTGGAAACTGAGATTTCTAGTGACCCCACAATCCAGCCCTTTTCAGTCACGCCACTTGGGTCTGTACATGGGGCTCTTTGTGATAAACCTCACTGGAATTTGGAAAACATTCAGCAAATTTGACCTCTACTTTGTCTTATAAATATCAGTGTCAAGCAGCATCATGCATACTTTATCATTCCAAAACGGGGGAAAGGAGATGGAATTAGTGCAGTCAGCTCTGATTTTCCAAAACAATATCTTCTGAATTAAAAAAGCTTTTTACTTCTCAAAAAGAAAATACAATGTCATCTTTTTGCCCTGGGACCAGGACTTCTTCTCAAACCTACTCTAAATCCTTATGAACATGAACTGGTCAACCCAAAGGACCCTAAAGCATTTTCATCTCTTGTAGGTAGAGCACTGCAGCAGCCTGCTCCAGCAAGGAAGGCGAGATGAGACCCAGTCCATTTCTGTGTTTTCACCACAGGAAAGGGAACAGAGGCATCTGAAAAACCTTGGCCAAGAACAGCTCTGACCAAAGTTAAGAGCTTCTTTCTCCTCTACAAAATAGAAAAGTGCAAAATAGATGGCAACACTTACTGGGGCAATCCAGGGAAAACATATCTAGCTGTAGGTCAGCATCTCTTCCAAAAGCTGCTGCTCCTGCTAAGATAAGGAAGATCAGACCCTTTCTTCCCTTAACAGAGGGACGTGGTCGCACAGTGCCCCCTCCCTAGGTCCCTGCAGAGCTGCCCAGGCCGTGGGGCCGTGCCGGTGCTGTGGCAGCGGCAGATGAGGATGCCTTGGGAGCCCTGCACAGCTGGGGCCCCGCCTGCTGCTGAATCGCTGTGTGGCCCAGCCTAATTGCTTAAAGCTTTCCTTTTCCCCTCACCGCGAATGCTGGAGCGTAGTATTTATCTACTCTGCAAAACTTTTATGAGAACTGGTATGGTTTTGTAGAATTCCTGAATAACAGGGATCACAATAGCTGTGGCGGAGCCAGACTATGTGAACCCAAATGCCTGCGCTGCTGGCCTTATTTACACACACTGTGCAGGGAGGAGTTGTGCTCCCCTGCCTCCCACCAGTGTGTGCACAAAGTGCCCCAGACCCCTCACAGTCCAGCTGAGGTGCAACTGTTCAGTGCCTGCAGTGCTCTGCCCTCCACCTCCCTCCTCTTTCAATCCCAGGCTCAGCAAAGAGCATGGACACCATTGGAAGACAGCTGGATGTAGCTCTCTAAACCACCTCGGGACTTTGCACTAGTTTGTCATCCTCCGGAAATGAAAAGAAGGTCCTGAGAACTTGCCTGGGGAAATTTTGCATGGGAAAAACTTCCCAAATAGTGAGCTAGGAAACGTAATTTGAAATAGGACAGGTAATACCTACCATTTTCAAAATAGCCCTTCAGGTTTTGGCCAGCCCTTATGTACTGTGAAGCTGGCAGTGACATGTCATATCCTTGAAGACTGCTTTTGCTGGTAATATTTAAGATAAAATTGTGATGCAGTTAGAGATAGTAATGATAAGAATGTTGTGTTTACCTCATAGTGATGTTCAATTGAAACAGTAGATTCTGGAAAAAAAGATGCTTTGTATGCAGAGGAAGCCTTATGCAGGAAGGGGATGAGTGCAGGTTAAACTGTGGGAGCCTCTTGTTGAGGAGGACTGCAGTGCTCAATGCCTGGGAGTAGCCAGCTTTTCACTTCTTCCTTCCTCTCTAGTGCTTGCCCATCATTTCAGTTTAGATGAAACAGAAAAAATTACCAAGCAAAACCAAACCTAAGTATCCATTGTTTTTTCCAGCCTGTCTGTCCAGAAGTAGTTTGCTTTAGTCCAGTGAGTCAAAAAGTATTAGTCCCTTACTCATCATTCCCATTTGCACTGCTCAAGGGGAGATCTGGCAAAGAAATGGTGTGGACAAGCCCAGAACCTTACACCAGTACTTGGTAGCTCCTTCTTGGGAAGTACTGCTTTAGCTGTAGGGACCGCAGGCTTGGAGACTGTGTAAATGGTGATTTTGTTCAGGGCTGGTGGAGCCTGCCTGAAAGTGCCACCATAGAGGGGATCACAATATTAAACAACCAAGGGGAGCAAAACCAAGCTGGCACACAGCAATGGCAAGGTGCCACCATAGCACTGCAGTGACACAGTCAGCATGTGATTGGTGTATGCACTGTATGGGAATACAACCAAGTGTATGTGCACAGCTTCAAAACACTGTGGCCCTCTGGAACTCTGCAGGGGGGTTAGAAAAGAGAGAAGGGTTGTGCTTCTAGAAGATTTAAGAGATGTTAGAAACCAGACCAGAGAAACCAAAAGAGAGGTGATGAGCAGGATGCAATGTTAAGGAGCAGAACCCTGTACAAGAGGGGTTGAAGAAAGCTACTCCTGGTAGAGGTGTCAGGCATTCTCCATGCAGCTTGATATCCATAAGGGAGCTGGCAAAAAGGCCAGTCACAGCCTCTCTGGCTCCACTTTCCCTGCCCCTGATGGTGAGGCCACACTTTGTGAAAAGCCCACACCTGATTAAAGACAGAAATGGGGGAGAGATTCAACCTGTGCCCAGATGGATCCAGGTGAAACTGCTTAATAACCCTGGCAGGCACTGGCTTTCAGGTGCTGGTGCTAGTCTGAGGGGAAATGAGCAGAGATGGAATTTGTTCATCCTCTTTCATTGTGGTCATCAAAGGTCAGTGTAAATTAACTAATGTTGTACATTTTTAAAATGAAGCAAAGCTGCCTATAATACTGTTTCAAGCTTTATTCTAGTAAGCTACCAATATCAGCTTTGTTTAAAGGTTTTCTTCACCTCTCAATCTCAACTTTGTGCCCTCTGTTTCTCAATTCTAGAGTCAAGGGAGGCTCTGGACTGAGTCACTTTTGTCAGAGGAAGGGTTTCTTCTCCTGCTGCTGTGGTCCCTTGTTCCCATATCTCTTGGGTCTCTGCATTTCCAATGCAGAGCCTGTGCTCCGCAAAAATGCACCGCAAGCTCTCAAAGAATGCATCTGTTTATATTACCTCCCCTGGCCCAACATCCTGTTTTGGGAAAAATAGCTTTTATAATGAGAAGCAGGGGAAAGCGAACAAATTATTCTCCATGCAAGGGGTGAAGGTCTTCCTTTCCCCCAGTGCTTTTGGGGTGGACTCTGTTCTTTGCCCGGAATTCCTGCCTGGGAGGGAAGAGCCGACGTCCCCAGCGGGGCTCTCCGGGCAGGGGCGCGGTGCCCAATGCTCCGTGAGGCACAGCCGGCGGGGCGAAGCTGCCAGGGCGGCTGCGCTCCCGCGAGCACTGCGGTGCTGCCCAGAGAGCCGGGACGGAGCCGGGCACCCGAACCAGCCATCCCGGCTGGCAGCGAGCGCTGGGGCACCGAGGAACTGCTGGAGATTCCGGGCCGGAGGTGGTGTGTGGGATGTGGCGGGATATCAGAAGATGAAAACCGGGGAGTGGCAGCGTCTCGAGATCTGGGCAAAGGCCAGGCGCGCTGGAGGGAGAGAGGAAGAGGGAGGAAGTGTATTGCTGAGTACTGAAATAATAATAATACGCAGCTTGCTTTCAAAAGCCAACCAAAGAAACTGAGGCTGTGAAAAGCCGTTTTCAAGCTGGGGCTGTAACAACCTTTTATGAGCAAACATCAAACCTGCAAAACCATATTCCCATTGACTTTTGGCAGCAGGAAGAACAAATTAAACTTCCACACAGATGGTACCTTTCTTCTGGTGACATCAAAGCCCAAAAAAGATGAATAGCCTAAACCTTATCGCTCTCTTGAGAGATCATTCACTATCATAATCCCAACTTTGCTGGGCACATTTAGAAGCACATTGTATATCCAGTCTTCACTTCAGGAGTGGGAACCTGGTTCTCTTCCTTCACTTGAGGCAGGAGACTTCTCCCATATTTCCCCCCTTTCCCATTACGTCTCCTCCAGCAGCACTTCAAGGATTATGTCCACTTTTCTTTAGGTAAACTCGCCTGTGGTTCCTTGTTCGCTATTTTTGTCAGGACAGAGCACAGATCCTGGGACAGGGGCACAGAGAGAGATTAGGTGGTTTAAATCTTATGCCTCGGGCCCCTCTCCAAGGAAAAGCTGTTGCTAACTTACAGCTGTCTCGTGCTCTCTGTGGAATGAGAGGGAAGTCCATTCAGTCCAGTGAAAATAAACCCACCATCATAGCTGGCATTCTCGTTGGTAGTCTTAGTGCAGAGGCCAAGGATTTGAGGGTTGTGACACATGAGGCAGCTCACTCCTAAAGAGCTTGATCTGGGTTGAAACGTGTCATCAGAAAAGTATGAGGAGCCTTGTGCTCCTGCTGTCAATACAGTACTTGCCCTCTTCACACGGACCGGCTTTCCTTTTCTGTCCTGCCAGTCTGGCACACAGCATGGGTAGCCTTTACTGTACATTCACTTTAAAGGAGAAGGGCACACAATTTCCTCTCACTAGGCTCCAGGACTCAACCATCAATCCTGTAGCTACTATTTTGCCTTCACCATCTGTCCTTCTCTCCTCAATAAAAGGTGGTGTCCTATCTCCCTGCTACCTGTCAGACACCCCATCATCTCCTCTGCCTGTTAACCCTCCTCTCTTGTTCCCCAGCTCCTCCTGGGCATGAGGCTGGGTGCCCAGGAGCAGTTCTAGGAGCACGGTAGCAGGTACAGTGTAGCTGTGTACATGCTCTGCCATTGTCAGCCTTTCCCTCCAAGTGAGGATCAAGAGTGAGTCCAGGGCTGTGCAAGAGGCTATCAAGGGCAAGAAGTGTTGACTATAAGAAGGTTTTTATCATATGATATGAGAAAGCTGAAGCTTTCATCATAGAGACCTGCAGGCTTTCTCTTCGCTCTTTAATCAGCAGGTTTGAGAGTTTATACAGGCTTCTCACAAGGGTTGAAATCTCTGTTGAAGTGAGTTTCTTAATCTTCCTGACTTAATTCATTTAATATGCTAAACATAACTGTAGCGTGCAGCAGACAGGCCAGAACAGCTCTGTGAGGCAAGAAGGTGCAGCGAGTGAGAAGGACAGATGCAATGAAGGGATACACTACCAGAAGAAACTGAAATGCAGAGCAAAGCCATCTAGAAGAGTTGTCATCCATCAAAACTGACTTGTGACCATATATTGCCACTGTAATAGTTTCACATTTCACAAACTCTTTCCTCATGGAGCCTAATCCAATGGCCACTCCCTCTGTGGGTCAAATTAAGGAAGCCAATCATCCTGGAGATGGCCTGTGATCTTTTCAAATGAAAAAGCAAGTTTTCAAAAGTGGGTTAAAAAATATTCAGTATTAGCTCTCCAAGCTTTCCCAGGCAATTTTGGATGGCCTGATTTGGTCTCCTCCCCCTACATTCACTGCTGTAGGTCCTTTCTTGGTACAGCTTCCACATACTCACCACGAGCCCTCCTCAGAGCTGACTGTGCTATGTGCTCATTTTCCAACTAAAAAAAAACCTGGAAAAATGTAAGCAAGGGGTGCTCCAGCGAGGCCATGTGGACAGATCTGCAGCCTCTCCAGTGTCCAGCTCCTGCACACCTTCCTCTGAAGGCTGTGGAAAGGGTTTTAAATTATATGGTACTGAGAGAAGGGGAAGCCTGCAGCTGGTTTTAGTTCTGGGGTGAGAAAGTTGAAAGAATAAAAGAATTAGAGGCAGTTCTTTCACAAAGGTGATTAGTGCAAAGGAATGTCAGATTCGGCGAAGAAAGTTTCCTTATCGGGCTGCAGATTTATTAAATGCATTCCAGACTTGCATTGCTTCATTCAAGTTTAAGAGAGCAGTAATACTTAATATGCCCTTTAGCAATTTAATACTCTCTTGTACAAATCATTGGAAAATTTAAAATAGAAAAATATGTCCAGGCTTAACTGTAAGAAGAAGGAGAACACTGTACAAAAACAGAGGAGAAGGAATGCATTGGTAAAGCTGAATATTACTGAATATCTTACCACATGTATTATTCTGCTGAGTTACTAGTACGTGCACTCTCAGCTGCAGCCTAAAGGAGGAACTTGCAGAAATAACTTCCAGAACAACAATTTTCGGCATCAGGACTCAAGGCTGGCATCATATCATGCCCAGAAATTACTGCTCGGGAAACACATTTTATACAACTTTTTTTTTTGCATTTGGGAAGCACAAATGTGGGTTTCTTCTATAAGGAAATTAAAATCAGTTGTTGGTGCTGCTTATAACAGAGAGGAAATACTGCTGTCAGACATCACACAGTTGCTTTCACAATACAGGGGGATGTAAACATTGAATTGGCACATCACTGAGACATTAAAGGCAGTCTTTGTTGGACACAGAGAGACAACAAGACCATAAAATGCTTCACTGCTGCATAATTATGTGTGAATATAAACACATCCATATAAACATGTTTCTGCATAAGTACTTTTGGTCTAATATCCTGTCTGAGAAAGTTCCTTCAAGGCTCCACGTGCCCAAGGTGAACAGGGATCTGTCCCAGTTTGGACAAGAGGATGTTATTTAATATTGGCTGTGCATGTAGGAAAGAAGGGAAGGTCTTTCTTTTGTGGTAGTCGATTAGACTGCTTGGCTTTTGTGTTTGTTTTGGAAGCAAAGTTTCCTCAAGCAGCCCTCCCAATTAATTACAATATACAAGCATACTCCTGACTATCTAACTGCCCTGTAAAGGGTTGGACAGAAGATGTAATGGTGCCTATTGCATCCTACAAGGAGATGTTCTCAGGACAGAATCAGAGTGCAGGAAGGAAAAAATTGCATATGTCACAAGTACATCCCTCTTGACCTAGGAGAGCAACTGATACAACTCTGGATACTGACCACTTCTAATGACACTGAGTCACTCTGTCAGTCTGTGTGCTGCTGCTGACCCAGACTGACTGCCAGTAGCCAGCATGAGTCAATAAACACAGAGATCACAGGGCCTTGTAGAGGCTGGGAAGAGCCCTTGCTCCCAGGGGACAAACTTCCTCAGATCATAAAGGACAGCAGTATTAAAGATCCACCAAAACTAAAGATTTGAGTTAAGCAGCAGCTGGGACCAGAATCTCCCCTCTCCTGCCCTAGTCACACACTTCCAGCCCTCAGCCATTTTTAACAATTACCATTGCTTTCTACTGGCAAGCTCAGACTAACTCTTTCCATACTATTTAAGGGCTGTAGGACTGGAAGTGACCTCCTGAATCACTGATCCCAGTCCCTTCCAATTGGAGGCAACCACCTCATGTGAGCCTAGTCAGAAATGTCTCAAAGAGAGCAGGGTGGTGGGATGTGTGGTGATTTCATCCTTCCAAATTCCAGAGGCAACACCCAAGCTGTGGCAGTGACTGTCTCTTGCTCAGACATTTCGGCAAATAGGATTACCTGATAACAAAAGGAATTTGTGCTGAAAGGTTTTTTGGTTTGTTTGTAGTTTTCCTGACATGACAATGGAAATTCTGTAGTGAGGTGGGGTCTGGGTAAAGGAGCCACTCCTCTCACCCACCATGCAGCAATGGCACTGAGTGCTAAAAGCCACTCACTAGTATCCAAGACCTGAGAGTCCTATTGAAGTAGAAGACAATACACTGAATTTACCAGAAGGATCAAGTCTGGGGCCTACTCTAATTTATATTAGTGGAGGAATGTGTTAGCAATATCTGTCTTTGAAAGGCACGTATTTCATAGCCTCTGGGATAAATGGAACAGGGGAAAAGGGTTTTGGTTCTCCTCTTGTATTAACCTCTGTCTCCAGCTTCTCTATGTTGGAGCCTATCTCCAGGTCTGCAGGGGTGACAGAAGGGAGGACCTGTCTCTGCAGGGTGCAGGGATTTTTTTTTCCTTTCTTGTCATCTAATCCATTTAGAAGGGGTGGCCCCTGGGATCAGCTCTCCTGTTTGCTGGGGAGGAGCACACCCCGCAATGCCCTTCTGCTGCCACCTTCCTCTGCCAGTCCTTCAGAGGCCTGAAGGGAGCTAGGGAGAAGCATGGAAATAGCACCATTTGCCTGAGGTAGGGATAGGGAACCACAAGAAAGAGAGAGGCAAGCGGGATTGTTTGGATTTTGAAGGTAGGATAGAGAAACAATCATTACAAGAGGTGCAGGGCTGTCACAGCAGCCTCTCTATAGACCTTAGAGGGAGCTGGGGACCTGGGTCACCTGGATACTGCTTAAAAAGTGGTCTTGGATATAGGCAATATAACACAGAGTCTGAGTATGGGCTGGAAATGCAAGGGGAAATAGAATGGAAAGAACTACCAAAAGAAGGTACAGATGCATGCAGCAGCAGAAAACCAAAGCTACCAGCAAGTGTCAGGTTCACCTGGGCAGGGCAAGACCCAACAGCATCTTTCACCATTCACCATGAGGAGCTGCAGTGGTCAGAGGTTTGGCTGTGCTTCATGCATTGGAGTGTGCTCGTGGGCAGCAAGCTTGTTGAGAACTTCCCTCTCTCTTTAGAAGATGTTGGCTGGATGTTAAGGTCAGAGAGAGCTATTCAAGCCACCAAAAAGTACAAAGAAAAGTTCATCTCTTTCTACTGGAGATGTATCTGGTTATTTCTATACGTGGTTGTGTGAAATTTCTTGGCAAAGTTTAGCTTTCAGGGAGGATATTGTAGAATAGAGATTGTGCTATTTAAGCATTGTGTACAGAGATATCAAAAAGAGACATAAAGAAGAATGACAGGTGTTGGCAGCATCACTCAATTGCGTGTGGTTTTTCCATAAAGTCCTTTCCTTATGAAAATTACTGCTAGGAAAATATGAAGACTTCTGCATCCAGTCTGGAAACATGGAGTTCACTGGGCAGGACCTGAGGAAGAGATCTCAGCTGAAAATGATGCAGCAGGCTGGCAGCTCCCACTGTGCCTTCAGCCCCCTGCTGTCCCTGATGTAGGAGCAGTAGTGGAGCAGCCTTGTCTCTCACCTGACCACTTCTCCAGCTGCTGCTTCTTTCACAGGGTGCTTCCAGAAGCAGAACAGTAAAATTCTGGCCTCACTGAAGCAAACCCATAACCCTCCCTTCAGAAAAGGCTCTTTCCTGCCTTGTTAGGATAGAAGACACGAAGTCTTTCCTTGCATCAAGCTGCACACTTCAGGTAATCCAGGAGCCAGAATGTCAGCTCCTGCTGATCTTCCTTATCTTGCCATGTTTTCTTCCAAAAGACATCAAGAACAATTGGATGTGTGCCCACCTGGGATGTTGGTGCCTGGTAGTAGAACTTTCATCCCTGCCCAGGAAGCTCTGGTGGTGGCACTTCACCAGACCATGGAAAACCCATCCAAGGTAAAGGTGGATCGAGGGAGTCTAGTCTCCAGGCAGGTGGAGAGAGATGACCATCCAAATACTTATCAGAGAATTCTTCACTGCTGTGAGGAAAATATTGAGCCTATACCTCCAAGAAAGTACAGGCAGTCCAGACAGATTTCACTATCACAATGGAGCTATTGCAGCTGTATAAAAAGATTCCCTTATTCAAACCAGAGACTGACTGAGCTTGCCCCACCTGAGAACACTGTCAGAGATATCAGAAGGTGACCATAGACTGACTGCCCATTTCCTGGTGAATAACTTCATTTATTACAGTATTTTAAATGTGAGATCTTAAGATAATGACTCAAGGATTGCTTGAGAGGACAGGATGCAACCTTTCTGAAAAGTTTCTTTCTCCACTTTGCCTGGTAAGACAGCTAATAAACATCTTGCCAAATGGGGCTCTGGTGCACATTGCCGAAATTCAATTTGTGTATTTGTTCTTCTGAGTCAAAGAGGTTGAGTAATGAAAACCAAATTGCCACTGTCAGCTAGGTAAAGCCATTTAATAATCTGCATTCTGGAATAGAGTTCTCATACCTGCATTCCTCCTAGGTACATTTAACTGAGGCATTCCAAATATCCACTGAGCTATAATGTTGGGTTTGGAGGTCAGCAGTGGTTAAAACATAAATGCACAGAGGCTAGTTTGCAGAACAAGCTGTTTGACTGGAGAAAATGAGGTATAAACTGGCACCTTTTCCTGGGGCAGGAAAGTGAGAATAACTCAAAATCATTAAAGGACAGGCAGTTCTGTTAGGGGTAGGGGTTTCAGTGGACAAGGCTCAGCAGTGTGCCCTGAGCTCTCAAGCACAGAATATGTACAATTTATATCAGCATAAAAGAGATCTTCATCTACTGTATTGTGCACCTCACAGTGGAAGCAGCGGTACCACTATACAACAAAGAAATAAATAGCCAATGTCAGGGTAACAGATCTTGAACAGTTGGTCAGCCACAATTAAGAATTTCAGGGAGTTTTTTATGAGCCTAAGAATAATGAAAGGGTTCTTCTTCAATTTAGTGTTTTGTATGGAAACTAATTCTGTTTTATTAGCAGTGTGTGGATGGATACATGCACATCTGCATGCATGAATGTGTCTAGTGAACATAAAGGCTTGACCTGGGCAGTCCATGTTTTGAGGTTACTTTGGGTTAGACTGCATATCTTATTTGGATATCAGACGCTGCACCCACAACTTTGTCTCTAGAATCACAAAAGCTTTCCATTCAGGTGCTACATGTCAGTACTTCTCAATGAGAGCTCAGCCAAAAGTTCCAGCTCACACGGACAACTCATCAGTGGCTGTGAATGCCAAGGAGACGAAGGCTCTATTGGCATCTACTTCCACTGATCTCCACCCTTGTTTTTTTGCTGATATGGACCAGACCTTGTCCCTCACAGCAGGGTCAGCCCTATGCTTTCTTGTGCTAAAATAGTGAGAGAAAGAATATCTGCAGCAGACAAAGGGGAATCAACACAGGCAGGTAGATCAGTGGGTCTTTCCACAGGAAGGAGGCATTTCTATGCGTCATCCTCGAAAACCACAGGAAAGGTGTAGCAGCTGGATGAAATGGATGTCTTGGTCAGAGAATCAATGACAACCTTTAGCCTATGAGTTTAACAACCCAAGATGATGTGAGGTACTATGAGAGGTATTCATCAGCTTTATCTAGTTCAGAGTTAGCAGGCTAAAACCCTCTATATCCAAGTGTATATATTTCCACTCCAGGTTCTCTTGCAGAGCACAGAAGCAAGGAAAGGGCCATGCTACTGATCAAATGAGCAACAGAGCATTTGACCTGTAATATAGAGATACTGGTTGCTGAAAGCTCTCTCTCTATTCTGTAAATTAGTTTTGAACCCACAAGAGGTTTGGCAAGTGACCCAGAAGTGGCATGGAAAGTTGAAACATTCAAAAACAGAGGGAAATTACAGACAGTAAGTACCTCTCCTTGCAAAGCTTGCCTGGCTTTTATCCTTATGTAGTCACTGCTAGAGCTACTCTGAGTGTCCTCTTCTTTCAGGTGATTAATCCCTGACCATACTCGGGGGAGGAGAAGGTGATTCAAATCATAAATAAAAATCTAAGTCTAAAGGTCAGGCAAGCCATAGTGATGTTTCAGCTCCCAGATCATACTGGGCTCTGCAGTCAGTTGGGCTCTGTGTCCAGAACATATTTATAAAAATCTATCTCAATAAATCCATCTAACTCCTTTCTCACTTGCCAGTGAACAACACTAGAAGATGTTAAGATGTGTTTTGCATCACACACACACACACAGAGAAATGCACACTTAAGTGAGTCAGATCAATCTTTATATCCCTATTTTGTGGCTGGGCTTCAGAGTCAAGGTAGGATGCCAAGCTCATTCCCAAGATCCATGAGAAGCATCCCAGGTAAGTGTTAATGCTCTGACCCATGGCACGCCATTCTCCAATTTATCAGAGGCTACTGGAACCATTACAGAAAGCATCAACGAAGTTATGATGGGCAAACATGCAATCACATAAAATATTTTGTTTCTTAATTCATGGTTAGCCCTCCAATGATCCTGGGAAACAGGAGGGGACACATCCTAATGCAGAAATTGAAGTACTGGAAATTTTGTGCTGAAGTAAGCTTGTAGCTTTGTGGTTTATTTTCAGGGGTAGGCATTACACTCTATGAATTGGGCACAAAGTATCTCTAGGTTGGAATCTGTCCTGTAGGATTAGAGTCCTGGACTTGGAGCCAACCAGCCTGTTATTTGTGGAGGGTGAGGAGGTGACTGTGTCTGAACTGTCCACTCGATCTTGCCAATACTTCAGTGACCTTTCCCTAGATGTGGAGAGCTGGAGTCCAGTGGGAGCACCATCAGCGCTTTAGAAATGAAAGAAGTGGAAGCAAATTCTGATTTCAGCATAAGCCTACCTGTTTCAGGGATACAGCAGCCCCAGAGTTCATACTGGTAAGACTGGGCCTGGAATGTAGTTTTCCCTTCTCAGTGAAAACAAGTTTGGGTTGTATCAATAAATACCTAAGGAGACACGTATGTATGTATGTCTTTAATTGCCAGAGAGCTATGGCCTAGAATGCCAACATGTCCAAGCTCTTTGCTCCCTTAATCATTTAAAGTGCTGTGCATGCTGCTTGGATACCTCCTAACACTGTTTGCTAGATCAGATATCAAACAGGAATGTTAAACTTTGGAAGCGGGACAGTGGTATGCCTTCGTAATTGCACTTCTCTATGAATAATGGAAGCCCGCTGGACAGGACAATGATTTATTAACATTACCTCTCCTGCCTTCCCCCTTTTCCATGTGCCATCTCAAGCAGTGCAGTCAGGAATTTCTTATCCCTGTATTTTAGTGTAGCATGCTCATTCTAGAGGACTAAAACAATTTATTAGTCCAAGAAAACTTTCATTCTTATAGTTGATGCTGGCATCAAAAATATTTTTCTACCATTGTTGTGGGAACAGTTTCCTCATTCTCAGAGTCACAATGTCTTGCATTGCTGCTCTGGCTCCTATTCCCTTTGCTTCCATCAATAACAATAAGCTGCTGGAAGTTAGAAGCAGTCCTAGGGCTGGCACCTGGCCAGTGAGCTCTTCACTGACATCTTGGGCATACCAGTAAACCCCAGTGTGACAGAGCAGGGATTTCACTGGAGCCCTCCAAATGCTACTGAGTTGCAGGAGCTGCTACAACGGAGGGCTGCTTCCTCCCCTGCAGACACCACTGCTCGCATTTCATTTCTAGCTAATCTCGGAAATTGTCCGTATTTCATCTGCTCATTTGCTTTAGGTTTGCTAAGTCGTTAAATTAGTATCAAGAAGAAATCTCACTGTGCATAATGGTTGAAAGCCAATTTCTAAAGTAAAGCTTTTCCCGCTATTGTTCCAGGGACTCCATTTGCCTGGCAGCACCGTGCTTAGCTCAAAAAGACCCAGTTAGCAGAGGAGACAGTCTGATACCAGCCCATGGTCTTATGCAGCTGATCTCTCTGCTGAGCAGATGGAGGTGTGTGTCTCGCTCAGCATGGGTAGTGTAGCCTTTTGTCACTCATGTTCCAGTGCCTGCACCTCCATGCCTCTGGAAACTACAGTTCACATGGCCTGCTCTACCTGCCCAACCCACGCTGCTCCCACCACATACCCCTGACTGATGCTCCATACCAGCAGGCACTTGCAGTCACCTCAAAGCTGTTTTCTCAGAATCTGGAAATGACAATCCAGCAAGGCTTCTTGGACATGCCTGCAAGACTGAGTGACAAAGCCTCTAAGAATCATGAAAATTGCTGCTTTTTGTTACAGGGCAAATTTAGCGCCTTCTGTGCTGCCAGTGGGACTAAAAAGGCCTTATTCACCCTACTGCCACTTTTCTCAAGAGTGCAATAAAACCTCTCAGACTAGAATGGAAGCAATTGAGATTTGCCAAGTTTATGTGTAAATGATCACTTTTTATAGTGAGCCAAATAAGTCACTGGAGCAAACTAGCCAAACAACATTTTCAGAAATAGCTGACTCCTGATGAAGCAGGTCAAATCTAACTATCTCCTTCTACTTGAAGTTATTGTGAAACACAGGAAAGCATTTAAATAACTCTTCTTTTGCTGCAAACCAGATGTGAAAGATACACAAAATACACAACCATATTCATCCTTAGTGTATACCAGTTAAATCTTCTCGCTCCTTGGACATCATGAGTGTGCTAATCTTGAAAAGAGGGTTTGTTTAGGGTTTGTTTCATGTGATGACTGAGCTGTGAGAAGGAAACTGTCAGAACTAGTCTCAGAGGTGAATTGTTCCATCTTTAGCAACTTACTGAAATGTGATAGATATGTCGCAAATGGATCCTATGAAAATTGTTAGCAAGAGTAACTCACTTCATGTTTTGCAAAGCAGTGAGCCTTGCTTTTATCTAAATATAGTCTTTCTACGCATACTTTGCTAATAAGAGTCAGTATTTTATCTTAAAAGCCAGACTAACATTTTTGTTACTCCTTTATAGTGCAAGGTCTTTCCTTCCCTGTGGATATGGATAGTAGCTTGCTGGTGGTTGCCATAGGAATAGCTGGATTTGGCCCATGAGAGAGCAGGTAGGCTCTTGGGGATTCAGCTAGAGGACATAGGGGAGGAAGCTGACATGGAGCCTGTGAGGCAATCACTCCACAAGGAGCCAGTTAGGTCCCATCTACCTGCCCAGTGTGGACTGTCTCTGCAAGCACAGCCAGGACTTGACAGCTCGCCCACACAAGGTGGAAGTGAACAAGTCACACTGCCATCTTTTATAGGCAGCCCAGGTACACCCACATGTTCATCAGCAGGTTTCTTTCTCTCCATGCTTATCTTGGCAGTGATTGCTTACATTCATCTGAGGAACCAGCCAAATTAAAACACCAAGCAAAAATGTGCCTGTGTGCCTGCTCACCTTTCTACCCTGCTACTGAAAGGGCCAAATTCTGCCTCCAATACAGCATGGAGAGATCTTCCCACTAGGGTCTTCCAAGGACCACCCTGTGCCTGAGGTCTAGCTCAGGGAGCAGCTTCATGTGAAAAAAGGAAAGAAAGTGGGTGTTCCCACATTGGCGTTAAATTGGGATACAATGAAGAGGCTTATGTTGAGAAAAGCTTAGCAACATGTTAGATACATTCCTGGCACCAGTCTTTCTAGCATCACTTATGCTTACTGTGCCTTCCTAAATATTTCTTTCAAGCAGCCTGTGTCTATGGAAAATGGCTCCCTTGTATCAGGAGGCCTGATCACACTTGTTTTCATGGAGCCAGGCATTCAGTCCAGTCACTTTTCCAGAGCAACTCGGCAGAAAATATGGTATTGTGTCAAGCAGTCATTTCCTGGTAACATGGCATCTTCTTTGGCAAATGCTTCTTAAAACAAACAAAAAAGGCACAATAGATAAATTTCTCAATTCCAGGCTTGTTTTAGACCATATCTGCCAGACAGCAAACACTGTTGGTCCCACAGTAAGTGACTTTCCCTTCCTTCCTTATTCCTGCAGCAAGGCCCTGCAGACACTCTATGTGCGTTTACGGATACAGCTCTGTGATTACTTTGGAAGTGCAATATACTTGGCATAAGGGATTGTGACGAGGTTTCATTGGCTCTGACAAGTCCCAGTATCTTCAGTTTTGGCTACTCAAATCTTTGCTTCAAAATACTGTTCAGTTTTTCAGCAATAAAACAACTATCTCAGATGGCACTCTCTGGTGTCACCTGCCCATCCTGCTGCCTTCAGGATCTAGGAAGGAGGCAGGGAGAAGAATGCAGCCATACATCTGCCATTGGCAGTGGGATTCCTGGCTTTGATTCCTCCTCTGTGGAGTCCTATCAAGCAGACAGTTGTCCGGATGTGAGTGTTCTCTGGCCATGTCAGTGTGAATCATTAGTCAGCAATTGTGTGGGATGAGGTCCCCTCCTTTGGAGATGACCTTGTGCTGGGTTTAAGGTTATTTGCTGCTTTGTTTTTACCACAAGTTCTTTACTCTCAGCTGCCTCGTACCTGAATTGTTCCTTTTGTCCTGTCTCCCTTCTGTTTCTTCGCATCTACCCACTTCTGCTTCTTCTGGCTCCAGTTAAACCTGCATTGGACGACTCAAGCTTACGCTTGTTACTGAGCTCAGGACTGCTCAAGGGTTTTGCAAGAGCTCCACATGACTTGAGCATGGCATTGGGGAATGAAGAGTTTTGTATTGGATCATAATTACTGAGCGGTCTGGCACAGAACAAGAGATACAAGTCCTTTTCTTACACAAACATTTGCAGTTTGAGTTGGCTGAATACCTGGATAAGAATTCTCTATGGATTGGGATCCCGTAGGTTTATTTATCTGGTTACGTTCCTGTTTTTTTGATTTAACAACTCCCTAACTATCATCACCATGGTAGAAAAAATATTGATATGCCGGGTACAGGAGACAATTTTATGTTCAATTTCAACAGCAGCTAAGGAAACTATTTAGCTGGAGGCATCATGGAACAGCTATGTCTATTTACACAAAAATTTGGATGAACACCATTGCATTTTCTATTTATTCTGCTTTCCAGTATGGGGACTTAAAACTCAGACACAAGTAAACAACAATTGAATTTTTTTTAAGTACTCCTCATTCTGGTAAGAATACTTTGTTACAGGAAACACAAAACCAAAAACCCTACACATAGGGCAATGAGGGAAGTTATGATCAGAATACTACTAATTGCAACAATGTCAGAGATTTGTGCACAGAAGAACATACTTTCAACACTGAGAATAAGCAATACTGCTTTGACTTTTTAATAATGTGGAGTGTCAAGTACACAGGGTTTGGGGTAAATACAAGAAATAGATTAGGGTTGAGAAGAGTGTCCATAAGGTGAGTTCACTGTCTGTCTCTCAGTCAGTCTTACTTCATCTGTCTGCCTCTACCCCCCCTCCTCCCATTTTGTTCTTGTTTCCAGCAGAAGGCCACAGATGGAGACTTTGGAAGGGCTGAGGAGGAACAGATATGATTAACTGCTTTATTTTTAAAAAAGTTCTGAAGAGGTAAGATTTCCTTATAAGATAATCTTTGTCTGAAAAGAATTTCTAACAAAAGGATATTGTGTTCCAAATAGGTAAATGTTTTGGTTTCTTTATACTAGAGAAGGATAATTAGTCACTGGATGAAACTTGACAGTAGCCTGCCTGTAGCAGCATGATACTCAGTAGGGGCAAATGGAAGACACTGCTGATGAGTCGTAGGCATATTTTCATTAAAAAACATATCCTAGAACTGAGAGAAAAAATAGTCAGAAAAATAATGATTAAAGACTTAAAGACAAATTTATACATGTTGATATAAAACTGAAAAAAAGAGAAAGAAATCATGAGTTAAAAGAAAATAAACTAGGACCAAAAGCTGATCTACAGTGATCCACACAGTTGCAACACTCGCTCTTATTTGTTCTCAAAATGTAATAAAAAGCAGAGCACATCACAAAACAGCCTGAATTCTCTACTGAAAAACACTGATTCTTTTAGAGCATGACCCAGATGCCAAAACTTCAGACTGTATGAATATTTTGGTGTCTCTCAGAAAATTTTGTCCGGCCATCAGGAGCAATACTCAAGTGAAGTTAACTATGCATTAATGAGAGAAAGAGAAAGGTTTGGAGGTTTGGAAACATGGCAGATGTAAAAGGCAGCTGAAGACAGGCAAGAGTGGGGCAGCCATATTTGTATCATAAGCAACACTATGACTAATTTTTGAGGATGCAAGGCATACTACAAGGAGTAAGTGGCCTTTGGATAGATAAAAATTATAAAATTATTAATGGTCATATAGAAAAGATAGACTTATTCCATTCTTATCTGTATTTGGAAGCCAGAAAGCTAATGAACATGAATGCCTTCTTTCCACTCATAAAGCAGGACTATAGCAAAACACACTGACTCAGAATTAATTTTTTTGAAAATCAGCAGACCTAAAAAACTTGCAGTCAAGAGACCTACAGAGATAAAGGAGCAGATTCTGGTCTAGAAATATTAACTTTTAGTGAATCCTGAAACACCAGAAGGACACAAGAACAATACAGAGTGTTCAGCCAACATCACAGTAGGTCACCAGCATACTTGACAGCACTGCAGCTTGGTCTGTCTGACAAGAGATCCTAGGCAGCAGAAAAATGAGTTGCTAATGAAATTAAATGGGAACACAGTCACTAGAAGTCTACACTGGTTTACAAGATAGCATTCTTGCAAGAAACTAATGATACACAATGTCTGTGTGGTTTGTTCCAAAGGGATTAACTTAGGGCTTGAAGCCCCTCTGAAGAGCTTGCTTGCTGGTTCCTTTCAGGCAGCCATCTGTATGCAGCAGGTTTTTCAGTGCTGCTGAGGTATAACCAGACTGAACCAACAAGCAGTTAAATTGTGTTTGGCTACAGTCACTCAATCATCAGCTGTAGGTCACAGGCAAGACCACGGCAGAATCGATCTCACTGCATTGACAAGAAACTCTTCAGGTGAGAGGCACACGACTGATCTCTGCTGTAAAGAGACAAAAACTGCACAAAGGTTCTTGATGATTTGACCTTGGAAATCAAGTCAGGTGGTCAGTATGACTTGAAGCATATAAGCAAGAGATGCTATTAAAGCACCTAAGTGAGTGCTTTAAGGGGACCTCCTTAGTAAGTGGAATCCAGACCAGCTTCTAACAGTGACCAAAAAAAGCTCAGAAACAGAAGAGTTTACTGCCCCAACCTGGTCTGAGCAGGGATGTGCTTTTATCTGTGCAGAGTATTAGGGATACTGTTTCAACACCCACGGTTTTAGGAGGTTGCTGAAATATTGGCATGGGTGTGGAAAACAGCCAAAACACTGGGCAGGATCTAGAGAAAAAGGCCATAGCAAAGACTTGGAGAGCAAAGGCTGTTGAGTTAATCAAGACTTATAAAAAATGTGAAATTATTTGATTACAGAGAATGTTTCCTGGCTGGAAATGTCATGGATGAAGGAGCTCTTAATCTAGCAGAGAAGTGTGCAACAAATGCCAATAGCTGGAAATGGAAGCCTGGCACCTTCAAATGAGAAAATGATCAGAAATGTTTAACAATGAGAGTAAGCATTAAAACAAATTGCCAAAGAAAGTGGTCGGTTCTTCATATCAAGCTATCATCACATCAAATCTCCAGGCATTTCTAAATGATGAGTTTCTGTTAAACAAGTCATTTGGCTCCTCATGGGAAAGACTGTCCAAACCTAATGGCCCATCCCAAGGACTGAAACTCAGCTGGCTTCAGGAAATTCAGACCAGATGATTTACTGACTTCCCTAGCCATCATTTTGTGTGTCTTAGAGACTGGTACAGTTTAGTTTAAGTTTTTAAATTCTTATCTACCAGCTTTATTTTTCATCTCTCTTATAAACAAAGACTTCCTCCAGTTTTTGCCTGTCTGGACTCCACAGGTGGGCAAAGAACCATCTCTGCATCTCTGCAGATGCAAAGGCAATCTCTTCTTGTGGCTAAGTACCCTGCAATATCTGGGGCTTTTCTTTTCTCAGATTTCTCTATTTTTCCTGGAAAAAGGGCAGTTTATCCATCTTTCTCTCTTTCTCCATCTTAAGCCACAATTGCCAAGTCTCCTGGAAAATATTTTCTAGCTTCTGGAACAGATTATTATCCCTGCTTGGTGCAGATCTTTCTCTGGGTGGTTTTCAGAGCCTCTCGGGGCCCACTACTTCCCATGGTCTGGCAAAATCCCTGACCACCACTTGGGACCTTGGTTTGTTTATTTTAACATTTATAGTGAATAAAATGAAACCAATCAATGCTAACCATTGGTACAGAACAAGAAATTAATGTAGACCAAACACATTTCTATCTGCTAAGGAAAGATGTAGAATAAAGGCCTAGCCCAGTGTCAAATTAAATAAAGGCCAGAGTTAAAAGTTTTGTCTTGCGACACATTCTACAACTGTTCAAGCTCTGTGTCAAGAAGCAATAAATGCCAGAGCCAAGGGCTTGCGGGGAACAAGTTCTCCTGCCTGGTCCCAGAAGCTCAGGCCCAGAGACAGACACCAGGAGCATTCTGGTTCATTTCAACTACTGCAAAAATTGGACAGCCTCAGGATAAAGAGAGGGGCCTGTGGGAGAGGGTGGGTCAGATAAGGTGCTCAGCTTCAGCAAAGCTGGTGTCTTAAATAAGTGCATGCAGCACGGGACTGAGAGGAGCACTCGCCTCTCACCTCGAGCCCTGCCTTTCCAGTACTTTGGTTTTGTGCTGCTCTCCTGCTCTGTGTGGGAGGTGGGCTCTGCGACTGATGGTCTATATTCTGTCCTTTGCACTTCTCTTCAGAAGTCTTCAAAATTTGGGTGATTTCTGTGCTCTGTTAAAAAACCAGCAGGCACAGGAATCAAATATCACTGAGACATTTGGGAAAAGCTGTCTTATGCTTTGCCATGGCATGCATGCCTGGGCTGAAACTGGTGATCTGCCTCAACTCCCCTTCTGGGTCTCTGGTGCAGCTGCTCACCCCAGTGGGGCTCCTGGGTTTCCAGCCCTTAGCTCCTTGTCTCAGGCACTGCCAAAGCCATTGTTTTCTGTGCTGGAGCTATGTGGTTTCTGTACTGGAATTATGAGTAAACCATGAAAAAATATTAACATTTTTCTGTAGACTTATGCAATTTTTTCCATGAAGACCCTCAAAAATGGCACAAGTCTTGTCTTGTCATTAACCATAAGGAGTGTATGGTCCACCGGTGCCTTCTGAAAGCAGCAAGTATTTGTCCAGGAGGAGCATGTTTGCAGACCAGAGAGGTTCTAAAGGACATCACTTACAAAACTCCCATCAAAAGACCTCTGTGAAGGCTTCACTAAGCAGACACATATAAACCTGTTTACAGGCAAATTTTGTTCTTACAAACACAGCTGCTACTGCTCTTGAGCAGTCATGGAGCTTCGCTATAATGTCAATTAGACTGGGGCAAAGTTCCACCATGGTGCCACTTTTTACCAGGAGTGGGTGTCTCTTCCATCTGGAGCCAGAATGGTGGCCACCACCAGGGGCCCACTGGCTTCATCAGCACCTCACCAAGGACCCCAGAAATGCTTCCTGTGCTCTCCTACCAGGAAACACTCTTGTATGTGAGATCCCAAACACTTTATAAAGGGCTTTCAGCCTTAGCATGTGTATCAGCACTTTGTAAAACACATGAGGATGGAAACACACATGCCAAATTCTTTGAGCAGTGAGACTGATTAGTGATTCAAGGTTTGTCCTGAGGAAATGCTTTCTTTTATAAAACAGTGGGCTGCTGTCACTGGTGTTTGAGCAGCCTTCATTGCTCAGGGGCTCAGATGTATCCTGTGAAATCCAGACATGCCACTGCGTGTTTCTGAGGTTGGTGGGCGGACATCTGCCCATTACAGAGCCCAGCTATACAGATGCACAATGATTAAGCTGGACTCCTACACACTTGTAAGGTACACAAGGCTCATGGAGTGCCTGCCAAGTTCCTCAAGTAGTAATAGTTCATGACACTCTTGAGATATCTGCCAGATGCCGACACAGTGTTCTGAAGTTCCTATTTCAGGACATAATTTTAAAAATACTTCTAGCTCAGGATTTAGATGCCAAAAAGCATTTGTGTATGAATTGTAATGTAAACCATAAAGCTAAGAGGAAATATCAGAGCCTTCTCCTTTTGTAGATACCTTGTGACTAAGGAGTTAAGAAAATGTTCTTTTATTGGCAAGAAAACAAATACATTTTACTGTCCCATATGTGCAAAATGAAACAACCAATTAACATATATCTGGCAAAGAAAGAATATTTTTACCTTCCAGCATTTCCCACACATCCCAAATTTTATATTGATTGCAACATTTATGAGTTTAGCACAGGGGGCAGATGGTGAACACTGCTGAGCCCCAAGTTTGGCTGACAGAGAGACATGGCACTTTGAAGAACAGAATCACCAATTCAGCTCAAGCCTGAATTTTCTCACATTTCTGCAGCTTACACTAGGAAAGCAAAAGCTTTTTAACATAGTCACTTTCATATCATTAACTTACTGGCATAATCAGTCTTACAGTGCTGATATAATTCTTATCCTTTCAGTAGACACCAAAATGAATTGCAGTAGAAAAGAAGTCCCAAGAATAGACCATTGTCTGCTTTGCCTCACATAGGATCTCTGTGATCTATGTAATTTGTAAATTCAAGTTCAACAACCCATTGGTGCATGTGTGTGTTGTATGTGTGTGTTTTCAGCACATTGTCTCTTTGAACTGGGCTTCTTGGTTTTCAAATCTTTTCTCGAGAAAAACTCACATAGATCTGAGGAAGTCTTATAGCTAAAAAAAACACTAGCCCTGCTTTTCCCAGTGTGTTTTCACAGGGGAAATACAAAGACAGCAACAGCGTGAGCAGAAGAATGCAACTCCCACCCCTGCACCAAGCCATCCTCAATGCACGTTTTCAGCCTGGTCACACTAGCCTCTGGGCCAGAATAAAGTATATATTTGTTGTTTGTGGGGTATTGTCACTGGTTATTTGTAATTGCTGAATAGATTCAAATACCCTGTGCCATCATTTTGAGCTATGTCCCATCTTCTTCATAAAGTTCACATACACTGGGCCCCTGAGTGCAGTAACAAGCTTTGATCAGCCTCAGCTGGAGCTTCAAGCCACACCCACAGGGCCAAGAGGCTCCATTTCAACCCAGCTCAGGGTTGTGATGCCCTGCTGAGCAGCAGTGGTGAAGGATTGCTGCTCTCTTATCTACATCTGTGGTTGCACTTTTTTTTTTTCCCACCATGTGCCTTATTGATCCTGACCTCAGCTAGCAGATTGATATCCTGGCTTAGTCCAGCCTGGTTGTGTGGACCTTCCTGACCATCATTAAACCTGGTCTTAACCCTGACCTATGGACTGAATTTCTATCTTGACCTCAGACCTGTTTCATCAAGGTGATGCTGCCTCATGGTCTTGGCTCTTGGCTGATTCCGGCCGTCGTCTCCAGGTTTGTCCTGTTTGGGGAGGCTGGGTCCTGCTAGGTCTGGGTTCCCATTGTCTCCTGGATCACCCTGCCTCAAGGAGCAGCTGGCCTGTGTGATGTCATGACCCTGGGACATGTATTTAGGTTTATAGGAGCATTAAAATGGTCAAAAGGGCCTGATCAAGAGTCCTTCTTGTCACACAGTAGCTGGTAGCCCATGTGGATAGTTTAGGCTGGGCAATGGAATGTGATGGGATAGAGAACTGTACCTCAGGCCTCATTTGGGGTGGTTAAAAGTAGTATCAAGGCCAAGCTCCTATATCAGTCATTAAACATTTAGGTCTAGTTTTAAAGTCAGTCCTGTTTCTAATACACTGAAATACCATGAGTGAGTGACTGAATCCTTTCCACTCGTTATTTCATGAGGGCCAAAGCTCTCTCCATATGTGTTAGTACACTCTGCAGCATTGACCTGTAAGAGACATAGAGCTCAGGTTTCCCACATAGCTGCAATACCTGTCTCCTATAGTCTTCACCAAAATGACCCTGTCTTCTTCTTGGCAGAAAGTCTTAGGACTTCCCCATAGCAGTATCTCCAGACTCTTCCCATGACCCTACAGTGATTCCTTCTCTGGTTTTCCTAAGCCTCTGCTTCATCTTATGTTGTCAGCATCTTCCCTTATAATGATAATTTGACTTTATCCTGCTGCTTAATTAAAATATTTGCTCATGTTCTCATCATTTAACACTTTTACCAGGTAGGTGAGCAAGAGGTTGTGTGTGCAAGGCTAAAGCTGCATGTCCACCAAAGCCACAAGTTCTGCTTGCCTTTTCCTTGTTCAATGGATGTGTTCTAGTTTGAGGTGTCTCTTTCACTCTTTCCTCTTCCCACATGGATTGCTGTGAAACTTGTTTTAAGAAGCTGCTGCTCTGTCAGATATGGTTGAAACTGACCACCAGAGTCCAGGGTACCTGGGGAAAGGGCTGACAGATGAGCTTTGTGTAAGCCCTTGTTCCTCTGGACTCTTGAACTATTAAGTGAGATTCAAATGCTCAGGGAATGGAGTTAGAGTGCCTTCCTCATATTTTAAATTCATTCAACAGCAACTGCAATAGTGTATTAAGTGTATTTAAAATTCATAATAAAACTTCCTACTTTCTGTTTTCAGAACTGCTGTGCAAGATCAACATTCTACACCGGGTAATGATAAGAAAGAGCATTTGAACAGCCATTATACTGCACAAGTGTGTGGGGAGCTGCTTGTCTTTAATTTAGAGCAGAAGGAGTTTTTCGAATTGGGAAGATAGACTAGTAAGTGTAGTTTGAATGTGCCTCTCTCCTTTACTCTTTTCACTGTTTTTGCTCTAGCTTGAATGTGTAACCAGATAGTTCTGAGACCTTTGTTAGAAATCAGAGTTTAATGTGCAGGCCCCAATCTGAATATTACGGGAGTTTAGAGGTCTTTGAGTATATAATAAATTGGTTTAAAAAGCAATATCTATTGCTCAAAGGATTGTGTTACAGTAGTAGATTTGAAAGTTGTGAGTGACACAGTGGATGAGAGCTGAAGATGTAGATGAAGCATTTTGTGGGCTGCTGGGAGTAAACAAATCATGATTATTGCATTGACAGAGGTGGGTTGTGGGGGCAGCTGACACCTCTTTAAAGTTGGGGCTTTCAATCCATCCGTGGTTACCATGGGATTTGGGAAGACTTCAGAAGCACCATTCAGTCACACTGATGGATGAGACAAGGAGGAGAGCCTGTGTCTGTATATTCAGTGGAGCTCTGCACTGGCTAACACAAATGCTGTTCTGATAAATATGACAGTAATTAACTCAAATAGTAGATTATGAAGATTGATAAAAAAGAAAAGGGGAGTCCAAATAAAAGGAACTCTAAAGAGATCTACATGACCCTGACAGAAGAAAACCATGGCCCAGAGCTGCTCAAATGAGAGTCAGGTGCCTGAATAACTTTTGAGCTCTCAACCACAGTCTGGAGAGAGAGAAAATGAGCTGACAGTCTACTAAGCTACTTCTTAACAGAGTGATTTTATTCCACTTTGAGAGGAAGTATGAAAGGCTGAGCTGTCAATATTTTTCAGGATGCTATTGGTAATTTCTCCTGCTTTTATTTACTATTTCATAATGTTTGCACTTTGGTTTACATCTGGTATGTACACTGGAAGTAACTCTAGATTTTTTTTGCCTGGTTGCCCAAATACAAAAATTTGTCTGGCAAACTGAAGAAAAGATTAGAAGTGCTTTGGCTGTAACTCCCTGCTATGACCAAATCGAGACCTTGATATCCTCAAACTCCTTATCAGGACCACACTTTTGCAGCAATGGTCTGTGTCTTGAAAACTGAATAGCTATTGTTAGCTAAAGCTGAAATGTATTCAGTCAATCAGATTCTGGTTTGAAGATGCTATGTATGGCATGTAAAATGAAGTACTGACAAAATAGCACAGCAATTAAACTCTATTCATAAACTCATGCTCACTAGTTTCCAAACTATTGTTAATGGCAATATCTTTATGGATGTCATCAAGGCAGGAGTGGGAAGGCAGAAAAACAAGAATCACTAAATTAAATTTGAATGTGCATACATATATCCATGGGTTTATTTTCACAAGTGAGATAAAGCCATATCTGTTTTAAGTGTAGTTTTTCTGCTGTTTCATCTGCACAAATGGCTCTTAAAGCAATTACAAAAAACTGTAGGAGATGAAGGAGGAGCAAGGGAGTATATGACCCAAGAGCAGTGAATAAATCATGTGGACACATCCTGTGTGGGCAGTTTGAGCTGGCTCACAAGCAGCACCTGATAAATCTGTCCCACAGAGGATGCTACTTTGTGCTCTACCCTCTGGCTTTAATGTTTCACAAACATCCTGCTGGCCCTCAAATGGCTGCAAGGATGGTTGTGAAAGTGCAAGCCAAAGATAAGTAATACAAAGGTGCCTGCAGACAGGCAGATTCAAAGATCTGAACTTTTGCCATTCATCTTAATGGCATATTATTACTTAAATGATGCAGCAATGTACATTTTAATGTTAACTATGTCATTGCTGGGTAAAACTTGCAAGGTAGAACTGGACTGGCAAGTAATATGAAAATATATAATAGTTGCTCTTGTTGGTATTGCATCATGGTAATGTTTTTACGAGTTTGATATTTGTATTTGTCAAGGATTTTCTTGAAACTATAAAGTAAGCTGATATTGTGACTGTTCTACCATTTACCTGGCAACCTGCCTTTACATTACAATTTGACATTACTGTGACCATGAGGTGATAAAATGTAAGCCCTTGAGGAAAGAAAGGAAGGCAGAGTGATAACATTGGTCTCTAGGAGAGCAGATTTTATCTTCTTCAGGGTACCATGGGAGGCTGTCATAGAGCACTATGAAGGAGCTTCACATTGAACCCCTTTGGAATAGGAGTAAGCAGAAATTACTAGTCCTGGCAGGGAATTGGCTTTGAAATGGGGAACTCCTGATTGAAATTAAATGCATCCTTTGAGGTTCTCCAAACTTAACTGGATGACGCTTTAAGAACCTTAAAAGTTACCCCTGCTTTGTGCAGCAGAAGTGGTGTGGTCCAAAGGTCTCTTCCAATCTGAATGAGGTTTATGTTGTGCCATAATGGGCATGTATTAAAAAGGCGTATTCATTCAGTTAAAAGACTGAAGACTCCCAGCCATTCTTTGAACTGGTTATGCTGCTGCCAAGTGAAAGTCTCTGATAGTCAAATATGGTGGTGATGAGCCCAGTACAAATTACTCCATGTTCGCAGACTGAGTAATTGTATAGTGTATCAGGCAACAGGAGTCATCATTTTGCCTTTCTGTGCAAAAATGGGATTTTAAGATCTGGAGCCATTGTCTTTAATTGGTTGAATAAACCATTTGATTTATCTGTTCATTCTTCCAATGACCTTTTTCCTAGGCTGCTTATTTTGATTCCCCACTGTAATACAAGATACAAACCTCATAGGGTAGCAAAGATCAGTAAGAGTCATGCAAGTAAATGCAGACAAAAAGGTTCATGTGTGCTTTGTGCAGTGTTATATCTTGGTTATTCTGAAAGTTTTGAGACAGAATCCATGTCCTGTTTCACTAGAGGCAGCAAGTGTCTCTTCCCTGAGCAAAAACACTGTAGCTCTTTAAAGGCAGGACACAGATGTCTCTCACAAGTTGCAAGGCATTTTGACAAAGTATGGCATTTAAAAATTCTAATCTTGCTACTTTCCACTGAAAATAGGTGTGTGTTCTTCACAACCCAAGGTGATACGATAGAACTCCAAGCTGGCTAGAATGTGGAGGCAGATCTGAATAAACCTTTTTCTAAAGCTGGGTGTTCTCAAAACTGTAAAAGAGCTTTTAAGTACAAACTCAAGTTTTATTTTAACAGAAACTAGATCCCATAGCTTGAAAAACAGATAAAACTTCGAATGAGACAAAACAGAAATTATAGCACTTGGAAATCAAATTCCTTCTTGCCTGCTGTGTTCTGGCAGAAGAGGTCCTATTTTCAGGCTTTCTCTCAGTTTAGCAGCTCAGGAACTTTCTGTATTGCAACAAAATCTCTTCTGAGACGGTCTTTGAATCTATCACTTTGAAAATATCACTTTGAAGCCCATCACTGAGACTTGGTTGTGTATCTGCTTTTCTTAGCACTTTGCCAGTGTTTGAGCCCTCACACCCTCAGCATAGGCTCTTATGCATTTTAAGTATATTTAAATTACTTGATTTATTTTAATTTGATTGCTTTTAAATTAGATTCCTGTATTATATGATATCTAAAAAACTCTACTGAAGAATTAAAGAGGCTGATAAGAGGGGAGCTATCTGGCAGGCGGTGGAGGATATAAACCATCCAAAGAAGTATATTTTAAGACCAGCTTGGCACTGAACATATGTGGTGAAAGAGCACCATGTAAAGAGAAGTCTCTCTGTGTTTTTAGGGATAGTTTCCTTTTTATTTTGTTTTTATTTAGCTTTAATACCTTACGAGTTGCACAGGGCATGACTGAAGAGCTGACCCATAGAGGAGGTTGCTGTGGTAGTCAGAGAAGGACAAATTAATTAATTAATTAATGACAAAATTAATTAATTAATTTCTTCAGAAAGGGTTGCTAGAGATGACGGGAAAAAGCATGAAGAACTGGCAAAAAAAGAGACAAACTGAAATTTAGAGATGATTTTACCATATGATATGAGGTTTTGGAAGAATATTATAAATACTGTAAGATATTTCAATCTTATGTCATTCACTGCTTCTAAAAAGGTAAGCTGCATGTAGGAAATTAGTTGGTTGTGTTAAAACAAGAAAGTTACTTTGCTCACAGGCACTTTTTTAGTGAAAACCTTCAAGAGACATACAGATGTTTTTCGAATTCTTAGTTCATTCAGTTTAGTGCTATGTACTGCCACTGCTTGCTGTAAGGCTGCTCTAGCCCCCAGTCTTTGCTTTTACCTATTTTTAGTTGGAAAAGTACTAAAGTCTCTCTCTGTACCCATTTAAAGCAATCGCCCCAGATGGAAAAGAGAGAGAAGTATGCCAACAGCTTTCTTTCCCTTTTGATTTGAAAGGACTGTGTGCATAGAAAATGGCACAGATATTTTGGTTGTTCCTCTCTGAACCAGAGACAGCTGTGCAAAGGGGAACCCAGGCCCATTCCTGGGTTTGCCAGCAATAACAGATCCATGGCTGTACAGCTCAGCAGAATAGATGATATTCCACCAGTGATTGTGGTGGCAAGACAAAGACCAGGTCAGACCAAGGACATAGTGGGTTCCTGAGCATTTATATGGAGGAGTGGGAGGTCTGGGTGTGAGGGAAGAACAGGGTACCCAGCTGCAAGACACAGTGGCAGGTTAGGAGTTTCAGAAAGGGCAGAGTCACACATGGCAAATATTTGTGTGGGAAGCTTTTAGAGCTATTCCTTAATGAGTTTGCAGTGTGCCAGGCCTTAGATTGATGTGAGTCAACTACTTGGTTTTTAATCTCTTCCTCTGCACGCATAGTGACTATTCATGAGAGGATTACACTGAAGTATCCTGAAACTAAAAGGCATGTTTAGGATCTAGTGGCTACAGGAATAAAAGTCACAGGCAAGTTTGGATGGCACAAGCGGGCTGCAACCTTGTTTGTGTTTTCTGCTCAGTGTCATGTTCCTACTCACATTTATACTAACTCATAATGCAGCATCAACTCTAAAAATTCAACTGCTGTTGCCAGTATGTAAATTAAATACCTCACAAGGGTGTCATCTCTTCCAGGATCACCTTGTTCTTACTGCTCAAGAAGTCAAGTAATGGGAGCAGGTGATCACATCAGCTGAGAAAGTAGACGAGCCAGTATCTTCTGCAGATCTAATGTTTTAAAACATTCTGAACAAGCACATACCTGCCTAGATTTACCCTGGAAGACAATATAATACCCCTCTGTGTAACTGCAGAGTTACTGCCTGCTGAAATGAGACTCCTGAGAAGCTGAAGTTTTGTGTAGCTCCAGATACTTCAGGCTCACCCTTGTCTCCGGAGCACATTTTGCAATGCTTCATATTTAAAGCTATATACATATGCTCAGCAAAACCAGATCCCTTCCTCAGGGGGTGAGGGGAATGGGGCATGGCAGCTAACTACCAGCCTAAAGAAAGAGGGAAATGAGTCAGTCGTTAAGTAGGTCACTTCCACTTTGTGTAACAGTACTCTTCTGGTACTCAGGTTAATCTCTGAAACAAGGAACTGTCTGGGCTCAAGTTTTCATCTGAGCTTGCTGTTTCTGCTCCAGGCAAGTGGGGAAAGTAAGGAAGAATTCTCTGTATAAAAATTGGTGTTTTCAGCTGATGAATATAGGTTTGTAGATTCTAGTGGAACTATTTTAGCTCCTGCTGATTGAACATGTGGTTTAGTTTTGTTCTGTGCATCCATCTAGCCTAACAAAAAAACCCAAAAAACAAACCAAAAAACACACTAACCCTCTGTAGCAGCTGCATTGGCTTCTGCTAATATTTGCTTCCCTTACAGTAAAACCTAAGAAGTTCAGCAAAAGATACTTTTATGACAGATCATGTCTTTGAAATTGTGAGTTTCTGAAGACAGAACACAAGTTCATCTGCAGTGTGTGGTAGGTTGGTGTATCAGATTTTCTTTCAGGAACCTTCTTTGACCCTAAACAGAGGTTCAAAATATTTTGGTCATCAAAGCTCTCAAACAAGGGGGCTTGAAGATTAAGATATAACAAAGGTTTTTTCCAACCAATTTCTTAAAGAAGAGGGAAAGGTATTAGTATTGTCTTGTTGTGGCAGACTGCTGGCCTGAGACACTGTCCTTGCTGAAAAACTGATAACAGTTCAGTTTTGAAAAGTGGGTGTTTCTTCTGTGTTTAGTCACCACATTAGGCTTTCATAAGGAAACAAACAGAAAAGCCCCCAAACAAAAACCCACCATCATTTCTCATGTTCCTTTTGCTTTCCTGAGAGACCTGTGTCATAACGACTCACTGAGTAAGAAGCAAGCTGCTGCTTCATTTTTTTTATCATCCCCTTCTAGGAAACAGTTGCTTTAGGACTGATTCTAGTAACCTGATACCACTTGATGTATTTTTGCTGGAATATGGAGCCTACATAAAACGCACCATAAGCAAATTTCTTTATAATGGAAGGATCGGGAAGCTGCAGCTTGGCAGGCCATTTCATTGGTGTGGCTTTTTTAAGGTGGATTTTCCAGATGCTTTTTAACAGATGATATTGTAGACTTTTTCAAAGGGTATTAGGAATATGCAGTTGCCACTGTTTTTAGAGCATCCCACCTTGGCTCCACATTTGGAAAAGCCTGACAGATACCACTGTACAATCTGAAAGGCAAATTGCTGTTATTTGCACTTTCCAATGTGCCTAATTATTTGTCAGTGTTGCACAAGCCACAGACTCCTGCTGAAATCGAATCCCATCTCTGCAGACCCAAATACAGATGAAAGGTTAGGTCTTTCTTCTCATAAACTGACAAAAATCCACGAAGAGTAGCAAAAACCAAGTACCATGTTCATTAAACCAAAACATCATTCCTCTCTGGCTGGGACACAGTAGTGGATATAGGGACTTACTTGGATAGAGGATGGGCAGATGTAAAGTGACTCTGCAGCATGATGTGATGCAGGCAGGGGCTCTTCCAGTCCTGGTCCTGAAAAGGAGCCAGAACAGAACTTTAGGTAGAATTTCCTCCCAGCTGAGCAAAAGCTGTTGTAGACTATGATTACAGTGAGATCAACCAAACCAACTGGATCCACTGCACACAGAGGGCATCCCAGGACTTTGGGCTGGGATGTCCTCTTCATGTCCTCTAACTGATGTCCTGAGACACTCAGCACCTCCTGCTCTGCAAGGGGCTGGCACTGGCAGTCTGAACACATTAACAGCAGCATGGCCTTTGCCTCAGACCTTTCCAGGGTGCCAGCACTTTTGCTAAGATTTCTTGACAGCTCTGAGAAAGACAATTCCTCATAAGGCCAAGACTTATTTCTGCTATCAGTAGGAGATGCCATCCCTTCCTGCATTAAAAAAAAAAAAAAGTGGGGAACCCTGGCTGGTGACTTTGACATGGGAAGAGCTTTCTAGAGAGTTTAGAACTTGCATTGGTTGCCTGGCACAGGCTGAGGCACTAGGGAATGCTCTGAACTATGAAGACCATGCAATTTCTGTCACCACATTATCCCAACTGGAGAGCTGTTACAACTCATTAATGCTCCCAGACCATACAGACTCGACTTTGTTGTCATTACAGTATTATCTGTCCCTGAGATATTGCAGAGTGGTGCACCTTCCTCCAGCTCTTCCTTTCACTGCAGCACATGACTGCACGTTGCGCATGGCTGAGCTGTTTGTCTGGCTGTGCCACATGGGAATTTCTCCTGATAAGGTAAAGCTTCATGTTCTGCCCAGAAGTGGAGCCTGGCCCTTAAGAATGAAGAAAAGGAGGAGATTTGCACTTTGTTCCTTCCACTAGAAAGAATGCTGCCCAGTGGTCAGATTGAAGTAAACACAAGATAGGGGGCTGGAATGCAACTCTTGCCTTATCAGCTCCTGGCCCCTGCCTCAGGAACCCTCTGTCATCTCATAACATTTATTACAGGCCTACCAAGCATCAGAAAGGGTTCTGGGTTTTGGGCTTCTGGTGCTAAATAACTTATGTGATGATGAATGAGTAATTTAACTTACAGCACCTTGCTTCATTATCTCCAAAACTCTTAACAGGAATTTCACTGGACTCCCTGGAAGCTCAGTGTTCATAAATTGATTTAAGAGTCTTTTCTTGTTATGTATGAATAGTGTAATAACCTTGAAATTATTATTCCAGAGCCAAGTGGTAAACACCAGCTCAGATTCACACTGTATGGGTTTGTTTGCCCTGGAATGGGGTGGCTGCATTGATGCTATGCTGCTGCTTTTTGCCTTGGTTTCCTCTAGGACCCATGTAGCATAATAGTGGCCGTGAAAACTAGCTTTTCTTTTAGGGTAGCTTTTTGGGTTTGAAGTCTTTGAAGTAAGCAGATCCCCTGTTAAATTACTCAACTTACTTTTAAAAGGTCTTTTAAAAATAGTCTCAGAGACTCCTTTTTGAAGAAATGGTTACAAGAAACTAAGCCATGTATCTTCACATAATAATTATGGTAATTAGATCCTATCCCTTACTCTTATGCTTTAACTATTCAAAAATGAGGGTATAGCCTTACAAAAGCCCTTTTTAATATATGTTTAGAATATTTGGCAACCTGTTTTCTCCAGGCAAAAGACATTTCTGCTACTTTCTGACTGCTAGGGAGGAGCTGGTCTGTACTTGCAGGAGGGATTTCCCTAAAACTCAGCACCTGGAGATCCCAGCCCTCAGACACTGACACTTTGTCCTATGGGTTACCCAAACACCTCCAGCTTTGGGGGTTGCCCCAGCTCTCCTCATCTTGCAGGTATCCATAGCCACTATATTTAGGATAAAGGGGTTTTTTAATATTTTATTAATAGTTTCATAATCTGTAACCAAGAGGAGGTGGGTTTTGAAATTATTTTTTTCAGATAATAATTTGTCTCCCAGATTCTTAAGTAGTGGCTGCTGTGATCATATTTTCATCCCAGCTGCCTTGCCCTCTATGAGGACCAAAAACTAGATGTGAGCCATGAGGTGCAGCTGAGGGGTGATTAAAATGTGTTATTTCACTGTAGCTGTGCAGAAAACAGATGCTGCAAACAGGTATTAGGGAAGAAGCACAGCTTTTAAAGGGGTGTGTTGTGAAGGAAGCAGGCAGGTAACGTACCTACCACAGAGATACAAATTTGTGGCAGTAAAGGCCTTCAGCCACAGGGATTCCCAGAGATCCCTCACATCTGAAGATCTGCTGTGGTTTTGCTCTAATAAAAGAAGGTTAATTAGGAAGCAGTTTGCTTGACTGAATTCTACTCTTAATCTTGGTTGAGGTTTTGGTTTTACTGATTTTGTCTATATCCTCATGTTGCAACAAATGTAAAATGCTTCACTTTTGTAACTTTCTTTGGTGTCCATAGTCCTGAGAAAGAATTAAATTATGCCATAGGGACACACTTAGGAAAGACAAGGAAAGAATAAGACTAGGAAGAGTGCTTTGGTAGAAAACATGGAATATCTCTGACAATGTGTGCCTGGTAACAGAAAATTGGTTATGTGGGATTTTTCTGGAGAAGCCCTTCCAAACAAGGCTCAGACATAAGAGGAAGTAGTCACCTAAGGCTGCTTTGAGACTCATATGCTGCTGATAGCCTGTGGGGACAGCTTTCAAATGGAGTGAAGTCCATGTCCGATAGACTAGTTTGACTGGTCAATTCCCACTGAATAAATTATTACTGCTCTTCAGGAGAAAAGGCACCACTCTCACAGAGCAGAACCTGCTAATGGGCTCTACTGCAAAAAAAAAGCTGGAAACTGAGGCACTTTGCAAAATGGAGTGAAAAAAACAGCAGCTCTTGTTTCAGTGTAGCAAAGCACTTGCCATTTCCATTTCAAGACTGATGAACTTCTGACAGATAAGAACCCATTTGGGCTCTATATACCCTGTGATAACCAGAGTGTGAGTGCTTGACAGGTGCTGTCTTTCCAGAGACTTGGCTTCAGGACAAGTGCCATGAATGTGGGCATCTGAGAGATTCATGACAGTTTTTTAAGGCTAGGAAACATTTAAGTACATGAAGGTATTTGTATATATTCATACACATATAGGTACACATGTACATACATCTATGTATTCACTATATTCAAAGAGGTTGCAAATTTTTAGCAGAAGTCATGCAACTGGGTCTGTGTGACAGTTTATAAAATTATTAAGTTTTGAGGTTTCTTCATTTTTATAATTTTTATTAAACATTTTTAAAGGATCACTTTTAAAATCCCATTAGATTCTTCCATTTGTCTAAAATGGTTTGTTTCAGTAAATGAGCATACCTGTGAATCAACTAAGTGTGAATACAGTGGTGTAGGAGCATTTGTGTTTCTCTGCTGAGTTTTCACACTGGGAAAAGCAAAAAAAAAAAGAGGCATTTTCTGCTGGAAAAGATTCCTCATATACAATTTTTTTACTAACTTTAATAAAAAGTCAAAGAAGAGAAAACATTCAAGTCTCTTGACCATTGCCAGCTCCTGCTGCTGCTGCTATTTGTTTATAGCTTATTCCTTTATTTTTATTATTACTGACCATTTATTAGTACTGTAATGGTGCCCAGATCTTCCCCATGACGATCGTAAGTACACGTACAAGCCTCGTAAACAGACGAGCTGATACCATTTCTTCCATGAAGAATCCCAGCACACAGTCAGCCGACCTGGAGCCAGGAAGTGCAATACAATAAAATCACATCCAGGCTTTGGGGCATGTTTATGAGCAAACACAACCAAGGAGGGTTTTGAAAAACTGCTGGCAAAGTCTCAGGTCTGCATGCTGTAGGGACACCATTTTATCCCTTCTTCTTGGAATAGAAAGGGGCATTTCTCAGACGAAATAAAGGCTTGTAGTCATCCTGCAGAAGTGGCCAGTGCCTGCATTCTGGGGAAGGTGTGTTCTGTACCTTCAGACTGTGAAGTGTGAGCAGTGCCCCAGCAGCCCAACTGGGAATGAAATTTGGAGCCTGGAATCGGCAGATGCTGAGCTTGATGGCCACCCCACAGTGTGCCACCCCCTATTCAGGGACAGGAAGGACCTAGGCTGGAAGGGCAAGGCCCAGCCACTGTTCTGGGCACCTGGGTACATTTCTTCCCTACTGAGGACTTCAGTAGGAGTCACCAACATGGGGCCTTGATAAGGGAGAGGGTTTGTGAAGACAAGAGCTTATGCATATTTGAAGCTTAAACAAAAAAAGATAAATTGGATTATCAATTATACCAGTGGATAAAGTTTGGGAGGACTTTGAGAAGGGAAGGAGTGTGTGGACTTGCACTATTTTGAGAGTGCCGAGGGATTGAGAGAGGACTGGTGAAATTTAATAGAAGGAGGGAAGATACTAGATACTTTGCACTGAGGCTGAGAAGAGATTTCCTCACCTACTCACTTCTGTGTGAGACAGTCTAGTTACTCTGAGGGAAGATAATCTCAGTACAAGAGAAATGAAATCTGTGATTTTTTTTAAATACAGAGAGGCTAGGAGGAAGGTTTTAAGAGACTGCAGACACCCTCTATTAGAATACAGTAACTACAAATATTATAAGGTTGTTGAGTAGAAGGAATGCAGGTGTAAATGTCAGGACTGAGTAACACGAGGTCAATGGTTTTGCAGTAAAAGAAGCACTGGGCAGGACTGTGAGGGCTCAGCTGGTACAAGTGGAAAAAGTCTGAAATTAGAGAAAATGATGAAGTAAAGAAACTTAGGCTGCTGTGGCACTGGAGTGAGACAAGGATGTTGGGATGCAGTAGAAGGGTAGAGATCACAAAGCCCAGACATGTCTTGATATAAATAACAGTAATTCCCTGAAGCTAATGGACTTGGTGTGATGTTCATTAGGTGAGGTCAGAGAGGGAATGAAAGAATAGGGTGGATACGCAAAAAAGATCTCTGGGACATAATTCATCTTTAAACCTGCTGGATAATGCCTGGCTTGGGCTGGCCTGTGCCGTCAGGGATACCAACAGCAGGGGAATAACTCTGTGCCTGCCGTGGTGGTGAAGCTGAAGAGAATGAAGTGAGTTATATAGCAGTACAGGCACTAGGAGAGCAGTATTGCATTGCCATATATCAGATGTTTTGTTTATAAAAAAGCAATGATTTCTGCTTCTTTATGAGAAAAACAAATAATAGAACATCCATGTTCTTTCTGTGAAAGAAACCGTATCTGCAAAATTCACCACAGCAAGTCTGAAAGAGCATGGAAAGTTATCATGCTTTTTGATTCAATAACCTGCCTTGAGAAGGCATTAAATACATTGTTTGCAACAACTGTTAATACTATTTAAGGATGAAATCCAAGTAAGCTCAGCAACCTATTGCAAACAAGAGTAAATTGGCATGTTAAATCTACAGTTTGTTTACAGTGGTTATATAGCAGCTTTGTAGCATGAAAAATGCAATTTGTTGGAATACATTTTTTTATGGTATGTTTCTTTTGGCTCTTGGGAATTGTCCTGTGACTCAGATCATGCCCAATAAAGAAAAAGGCTCCACCTGAAGTATTGCTGTTGTCTGCATGGTGTTTATGTTGCTAATAAAGAGGAAAATGCTTGCTCAGCACCTCATTCTAAGGCCATTGTGAAGCAATATGCAGTTTCTGAAACACAGCTAAGTGGCTGTATCCTGTATTTAAGGCTAAAATATGTGTGAGACAGGAGTCATTTTATTCCTCTAATGTGTTTGCTCTCTTATCCCTTCCTGGCAGAATCAAGCTTCTGTGTTTGAGCTGCAATGCTGAAGTCTGGAGCCTCATTCTTAGCACAGTCTTCTAGCTGGGGGAGAGTTGTACCCTCTTATCATCCAACTAAGTCAGGTTTTCACATGGTCACTACAAATATATTATCTTGCTGCTCTTGCCTGTATCTAAATATTTAATTCCTAGATTCTAAGCTCAAGGAGTATCTGTCAGTGTTTTCTTTAAAAACCCCATTAGGAAAGGAGAAAGAGTTCTCTTCCTTTCTTATAACATGGCAGATGAATTCTTCAGAACAAGATCCTTTCTGTGTATAATTTGGTTAAATATAAGAAAAATCCTGAAGACAGAATGAGTGAAGTTTCCTTTCTAGAAAAATGCATTTTATATTCTGTATTTTGGAAGAGATTTTATTGCACCTTTCTTCTGTTTGATTGTTTTGTTTTTGTTAGTGGAGAGGAATTCAAAGGAATGAACTTAAGCCTATGAAGCAGTACCAGTAATCACATTAAACATAGAATAATTGAACTAGCAATTTCCCCCAGCTGTAGGCAGTTTGTGAGCAGCCAGGCAATAAATCCACTGCCATCTACCACAGAAAGCACTGTTGCCTAGTTTCCCTTCCCTTTGCCTTGGGATTTACTTTGCATTCAATGGATTGTTTCAAATCCTTGCCTGCATTCAGTATGAAGGCTGCAGTCCAAGTGCAGCAGAGAGTTTCTTCCTTTGCAATCACTGACCAGGGCCAGGCCTTTCAGTATTAAACATGCTTCAGGGGACAGGCACAAAGAAGTGATCAGGTGCTGGAGAGCCTGCTCTGTTGCTGAACTTGGAAAATAGGTCAGCTGTCCTTCAGCTGCCTTGAAAAGACTATAAAGGGGATGAGGAATAAACTTGTTTTTCTTTCTTTCCTATCAACATTGTTCCAAACCCAGAGGGGGGGAAATATCCATCTCCTACAAGCTGTACAAATACTGATGTTCAGATTATAGGTTGTTTAATCTTTCTTATGCTATGAGTTCTCCACTCCTTGGGCTGTTAAGGGCTGTGATTGCCTGAGCAGTGCTGGGGCAAACAGAAATGCTCTCAAAACAGATCTGCTAATCCCCTAGAGCATGATGGTGTCAGGCCACTGCAATGCTCTGCTGCTGCCACCTTTCTAAGCAAAATCACAACTCTGTAGAAAGACCTTCTTTAACTACCCTGACTTTAATTTCCTCACCAATCCTACAAATGGGGCGGTGGGGGTGGGGGGAGAGCATTATATTTCCTTTTTTTCCCCCTTCTGTACAAAGAAAAACCTCTCTGTGAAAAAGAGAGCCTTAGCATGTAGCATAGTAACATGAGCATAATAAACAAGAGTGGCTGTCCCCATAAATAATAAAAGGAATGTTTCTCCTCACATGGCAGCTTTTCAGAGGAGAAAAGGCAGGGAATAGGTAGCCCTCCTCTAATGTGCAACCTTGCAAACTCTAATCCCCACTTCTGTTGTTTTCTTTGGCAAGCCACCAGCTGGTGGAGAAGGAGGTACCTCTCTGCTCTGCACTCCCTTCTAACTTTTATTCTCTTTCTTATCTCTTATGCCTTGAGTTTGCTGGAAACTCAGGGGCTCCTTAAAAACACAGTTGTATTTCTTCCCTCTGCCCGTGTGGTGTTTTATGTTCTCATGACGATGGAGACATGCTCTGCTGGTGATGAACTTGGACTCATAATATCTGCATAGAGGTGAAAATAGACCATTCACAGCTTAACATCCTCCTGATTTACGTTCTTGCAGCAAAGGTGATGAGCTCTTGATACAAGTGAATAACTGTATCTTTGGAAAATGTTTCTGATGTTGTTTCAGCTGCTTAAGTAAAAATGTTAAGCTTTCTCAACATTAGGAACATGATTTAGTGGCATGTCAAGATTTCTCTTTTCTGGCCACTCAGTTCAAATTTTGAATATATTGTAGTTGGCTTCAGTTTGCAGAGCCATGTGTTAGCTACTGTAGTAGCTGAAAACTCATGCAAATTATCCCTTTATTCTGGCTGAGATTACGACATTAAAACAACAACAACAGAGAAAAGCCTGTGCAGAGAGTATCATAAATAATTTAGCTTAAGTGAATGCTGAAATTAGTCAAGGCACCGCATCGCTTGGCTCCAAGCAGTCTATTTACAGCCAGATATGTAGAGTACCCTCCAGCCAAAGCCTAGGCTTACAAAAATGGAAAGCAGGAAAAACAATATGATCTTCTTTTAAAGAAGCATGTTGGAATGATCTGCGGGGTTAAATATACCTAGACAGTGCTCTGTGCCGTAGCTCCAGCAATCTTGGGAGAAAACAAACTGTTTATAGAGAGCCCTGAGCTGGGGAAGGAGATAATGAAATATGCTCATGTATTATTGGCAAGTGCTCTGAATGGTACAGGGAAGCTAAGTGCATACAGTATTATCTTGCATAATTATTGGGTCACTGTACTGTAAACTAAGTGGCTTCTATACTTAGCCACACTACTGTGCTCACTGCCTGATTAAGGACTAGATCCAGCCCTCTCTCCTACCAGGCTGTATTTACACTGAGCTCAAAGGATCGATTTGGGCCCTACTAATTCTTCTTAGGGCCTTCATTTCTGAATAGCTGAGATGAACGTGGGGACAAGATAGCAATGGGCATTTGTAGTCACAGAAATAGGGATGTTCCCACTGCAGCCAGGCACAATAGAGCCTTTCCAGGGAGTCCAGGGCTTGAAGATTGAATGAGGCAGCAAGAGGACAAACCCAAATAGATGACTTGGATCATTTTAGAGATCATTTAGATCATAGTTCTGCTGTGAACTATAGACCAGATTATTTCATAACTAGTGCTTAGTTTGCATAGGTCAGAAACCCTGGAAAATCTCAGCTGGGGAGATAGTATGTGTTTCTCACACATTTCTTTGAATGTGGTTGTCATGTACAGATACCACTTGAGGAGGGACTTCTACCAGCACAGCAGATCAGGGAGCAGGTTACCTGCAGACTCATGGGTTGAAAGACAGCTCTGACAGGCATAAGCAGCAGTCTGTGGAAGGGGAAAAGTTGAAAGACCTTTTTTATTAGGGGCACTTTCAGAACCAGCCTCCTTAGCTCATTTATGAGTCCCAAAGTGACTGTTCAGTTGAAATAGTCTTGGAGAATGGGGGGAAACCCAAGATAGTCCATGGCAATTTCTTAGGCAACAAAGTGTGTGTGCATATATATATATATATTAACCTCAGAGAACTTAGCAGGCTAGCTGAAATGACACAAGACTGAGGTAAAGTCAAGAAGAGAGGTTGTGAAAGCAAGGGGCGAGAGAAGGAAAAGAAGCCAAGATTACAGACTGGGATGAGATGGAAACAAAAGCCAGGAACTGAGACAGAAATGGGGAATAGAAAACACAGTGGGAAGAAATGAAGTTGAGAACAGAAGACAAATAAAGAGAGAGTAGAAAATTAAAATGAAACTATTATTTTATTTTTTTTTAAGGAAGAATAGCAGCTCAAGCCTTGGGAAATACACAAGGTGAGATAATAAATGAAACCAAAAACCAGTGTAGAGAAAGTAGTGTGAGAAATCATTGAACAAAACTGACATGGCAAGGGAGATGAGAAATCTGTACCAAGACACTAGTAGCAGTATTTACATTTACTGACAGGCCAAAAGTGGGTTAGATCTCACATTATTAAGGTACATACTTATCCCTTAAGCAACGATACCACTTCTTCTAAATGACTGTGATAGGTCCCTACAGTCTTTATTCTGACCATCCACAGTATAGGACTGCATACAAGATAATTAAAAGAGTTTCATTTTTTTTTTATATACCTGCATCATCTGACATATTGCTAATTCTTTCCAAATCCCAGAGTAGCATTAAATTTCAAGATCATAAAATACATTGGGTGTATCACATTGTGTGACTGCTGCAATAGAGAATTTCCACTGCCAGTCATGCCTACCCTGTCAATGATGTCCCCTATCCAAACAAGCAGACATGAGGAGACAATAATCTCATGGAGAAAGAGGAGATGGTGAATATGCTTTAATTAGTAGATAAAGAATCTTTGACATGTCTTCACATCCAGTGAATCCCTAATGCCACTTGCATAGAGGGAAGAAAAGTCAGTAAGAGTCTGCTTTTAACAGTTCCACATGAAACCTTCAAATCTATGTCAGATTCTTCTAACCATGTATGTTTTAAGCTCTATAAAAATATCTTTTCCAAAGATTGAATTCTATTTGTGAACAATGTAAAAAAAAAAAAAAAAAAAGCCAAGAACTAACATAAAACCTTAGAGAAACTTCATTAAGACCTTCAGCCTTCATATAACCTTGTCAAGAAGCAGTGGAAATAGAGGTTTAACCCGTTCACCTCTCTTCCTGTGCAAGCTGGGACAGAGTTCTGGGCATGTACACAAGGAAGTGGCTTTTGCTGCAGGACAATGCATAGTGTGCTGAGGAGTACAACTTATCATTGTACTTGGGCTGGCTGTGAATCTTGTTTATGGATATGGTGCTGTGAAACACTGTGGTAACGATGCTCCTATTTAGCTCTTTTTTTAAGTTGAAGACTGCTGGTGTAGTCCTTAGGAGCCCAAATGTATCACTTTTATGGCACAAAGGCTCATCTTTCTGCTGCTGAGCCAGTCCACATAGGTTTAGTGGAAAGTAGCTTAAATTCTTTGGATGTGTTTACCTGCTTCAGAGATGGCAAATTATGAAAAAGTGAGCCTGTTTTTGAGACTGAGAGGTGTGGTTTTGAAACACTGTAAGTGCAGCATGATGTATGCTTGCAAAAAGCACGTGCAAAGCAACTTTTTTGTGAGACCTGTTTGTTTTTTTCCCTTTTAAAGAGGCAAAGTCTGCCCTACATATTTCAGATTAGGGAAAAATCTTACAGTACCTTACTGCACAGGACTATTCACCTTATTAATTCGTGTTTGCCTCAGGTGTAAAACCAGAGGCACTGAACAGCTCCACTAGGGCTAGCTACATTTATTAGAAACTTACTGCAAATCAGAAAATTTCATAAGATGAACTTGGTGTTTCCATGAGTAACCTTTTATTCTTTTCCTTGTGGAGGGGTCAAGATGCATAGGAGCACTTTGTGAATGTTAAGGTGAGGTCTAAATTAAGGTTCCAACAAGCAGAAGCTATTTCTGGAGCTTTTATATCTTCAGTAAACTCACAAATGAAACAAGTTACTATGACTCAATAATATTTTTTTTTCTGAATCCTTGCAGGCCTTGTTTGGTTTGCTTTGTGGGAATTAAATTACACTTGCAATTCAAACCTGCAGTGTGTGCATGCAAGGTAGAGGGAGGCTGCTTGGAGGGAAAGTGTTATGCACTCAGTAACGTTTTTGTATTTATTTGTTCAGCATGCTAGCTCTTGTGCTATTTGCTGGGAAGGAATGCCTACACAAAAAGCTACGAGGTGGATCAAATAAAAAAGCTTAGAATGTTTTGAAAGTCTCCCCCTTGACTTTGGACTGAAGGGATCTGTAGAGTTTTTGGCACATTATAAATCTGTGTTTACTGAAAAGAGAAAAAACCCAACCCAGCAGTCCCCCTCTGACTCTGGCTTTATGTCCGTTGAAGTCTATGCCAGACCTGGTTTATAGAATGTCAAGCGCTAATAATTCACAATAGATCCAAGAGAAAAGAAAACTTGAACTGCATTTTGGGTCAAAACATGTAGTTTTAAAGTCTAAATATACTATGCAATTTGATCTTAATTGGAAGATCCAAGCTTACATCACATTGTTCCAACTCTTCTCCTAGAAACTTGAATGTAAACTTTGTGTTTAAATATAAACCCACCTCTGGGGCTGGCATACTCTCTTTATTTATTTTATTTGCCAAGCTGCTGAAAAGGTCGCGTGCATAAAGAGCGCTCTGCTCCTAATCTTTTTAAGCTATTGACAGAGTAGCTCATGCAAAGCACTTGGTTTTATTGTGCCTCTAGAAATGAAAAGCAAACTTTCTTATTCCACAGTCCTTTTCTTTCACATTGATACGTTTCTGTTTTTGTGTTGTAAATACTCATTCTGGCCTTTGGTTACAGACACACCATTCTATATAGGAAATAGATATATGCTACAGTTTAGAAGTAACCTGAGCACAAAACTCTTCTTTTGACTAGATAAAATCTTTCCTTATGAGGTCCTCACTAATATCAATAGGATAAGTTGGCATTTCATTGCACACTCCTTGTTTTAATCCTATTTGCCTGTTGTTCATATGCTTCCTGAGAACTGGGGCAGGAGAACTTTAGGAATAGTAGATTGTGGGGTTACCTAAAGTATCACCAAATTTTTAACCTAAATTGGAGTGCTGACAATGAAATCTAGCACTCAGGCATGTGACTTTGTGTCATTTTCTGCATGATGCCTTCTCATTTTTCCTGAACTTCTGTCGTCTTCATTTTCTTGGAAATTTTCACACCCCAGTCAAAGTCCCAAGGATGAGCTTAAAGCCACCTGCAAGATTTATGCTTATTCTTTTGGTTATTCATTTTGCTGTGGATCAGAACTGAAGTATCCAGTTGCTCTTCGGAAGAACTGAGTTTAGGGTATCCACTGGGGACTGGACTCCTGCACTTATGGCACCACCACTTGTGGCTAAAATTCCTGCTGAATGCACATCAGTAAATGACCTGGGAGGCAGGAGGAGCCAGGATGAAGCTGCCACATTCTACCCCACCTCTTTTCTGCAGTTTCTAGACCGAGTAAAAAATGCTGCTCCTTTGATACAGTGCCACATCAAAAAGGAAAAGTGTAAAACTTGACTGAAGTGGAAGTTGATGAGCCATCCACAAAACACACCTGAGGAGGTCTGGGCATTTCTAATTTTCTAGTTCTACTAATTTTTTTAGTCACCTGCTCAGGATGGCTGCCACTGGTGCAGCTGAGCTTCTCCACTGCTGCTTCCTCATAACCCCAGCCTGAATTCACCAGGTAGGTATCCCTGGTCATCTGAGAGGCTTGGTTTCATGCGGATACACTGAATTCAGCACAGCAGTGCCAGATCCACTTTTCTCAAAGATTTTCTGGCTTCTGGATCTGCTGGTATGGATTTCCAGTGACCAACTTCTAGCAAGGTGAATGGATCTCTTTTTCTCTTCATTTCCCTTTAGATACAACTTGTTTTGGAGCAGATAAAGCTGTCTACATGTGGCAAGGTTAGCTGTGTTGAATGTTTTGAGGCAACATCCAGAAAGCTGGTTCTGCATACAGTAGCAGGATCAGGACATGCATTAAGTGAGGAGCAGGGAAGATTAGATCATAGATTAAAGATTAAATAAGATAATGCAAGAATAAATAAGCATAACAGTGGTAACAAAAATGGCCAGATTCAGAAGCTTTGAAGCCTCCCTGATAACCAGGGCATTACAATGACTTGAACAGAAAGGCTGTGAACTGCTTTATTCTGCTCTAGTGGAATACAGAGACTTATTTTGTGTGGATCAGGCACAGAAAATGCTCAAATGCAGAGCAGGATTGAATCTTTAAAGCATTCTACAATGTTTTGTTTATTCCTGTATTTTATCACTGCAAACTCAATCATTTTTGCTGGCATTTGGAGACTCCACTATTGCTTTACTCTCAGCACTGCCTGATAACAGGAGATTTGTGAAGACCTCTCTGTGCAAAAAAATGGAGTGGACAGAAAAAACTTTCCCCAGTGACTCAGAATTATATCAGTGGTAAGTCTAGGGAGAAACAGATTTTTAAAAGCTCCTGTTGCCTTTGGAACAAATTGGGAGGGGGAGGGAGCAGTGTTCATTTAAATTGTAAAGTCTTAATTTTTAAACAGAGAAAGAGAGCTGTATCTAAAGAGAGAGAATAGTGTGGTTTTCATAGCAATATTCTTTTTTCTATCAGTAGTTCTAGAATTTCGATTAGAGACAAAAACAAACAACTATGCTGCCAACCACAGAGATGAAAGAAGAAGCCAATGGAGAGAAATAGACTTTTTCAAATAGTACAGTGATGACAAAATACCAAGGCTCATTGACAGCATTGTCAAAGCTTAAAATTATAGCTAATGATACAGTAGTGGCTCTCTGACATTTTAAAATAACACAGCACATGGATTTCTCACTTCATTTGCATTTTTTTCTTCTCTAGAGAGCAACAAACTTAAACTGATTCTGATGCTAGGTAATAATAGCCAGTATAAAATAATTATTATCTCAGACTATAGCATAAATTGAATCAGGTGATCCTCTGTACACTTTGTTATCAGCCTGCTGGGAGCAAATATAGCCCAGTAGTATCAAAAGTCATTAGTTCAAGTCAGGACTTGGGTGACTGAGCAGGTGGAAGTTTTACATGTCAGACGGAGGAAGCTTAATGCAATATTGAGTAGCAGTTACATAAACTCTGCTACGGTGTTACTGCTCCTTTACAGATAGACAAGCTGCAGAGATTAGGGAGTTTGAAGTGGTTAGAAAAGTCAGGTAGTCCACAGCCATAAAGCTTCTCTTAAAGTTTGTCTGGATTCAGGTTTTATCAGCAAATGATTGCTAAAGAAATAATTTTGTAAGCTTCTTTGCCTGCCTCTCTATCTGAAGGCAGGCTAATTTTCACCACAGTGGTGCTCTCTCACTCCCACCATCATTTGGCACTGAACTGTGAATGTGATTGAGATTTACCATTCATTCAGGGTTTTGTTCTGAATCTCATCTTGGAACATCCACTTCTGTGCATCTGATCCACAAAGAGCTGGTACAGCCTGCCAATGCTGTGGTACTGCTCTGCCACAGAGTAAAATCTGCTACCAGCCTGGGGACTACAGCTCAGGCATCCCCTCTGCCAAAACCCCTGACACTGGGCTTTAAAGCTCTTTCTTCCTCCTTCCACTTCGGGTGCCAGAAGAAGGTTTTTTTTTTTTATCTGAACTATGCAGTAACTCAGGTACCAGGTGGGATGCAGGAGGCCCTACATGAGAATTTCCTGTAATGGTGTGAGTGACCAGAGCATGCATGTAGGAATGATTTGGACCTTCCCTGGTTGAGGAAGACTCCATATTCTAGTTGGTTCCTTTCTGGTGAGTGCTGTAGGCTACTGCACAAAACTTATCTAGTGTCCACAGGTTTAAATAAATGCCAATAACCAACAATTTGAGGAGAGATACCACATGGAAACAAGTAAAGAGAGTAAAAGTAGAGGTAAAAAATTTTATTACTTCTAAGCTACTGAGAAATGCACAACAGGGAGAAGAGTGTTTAAAACTGAGAAACGAAACAGAGAACATCTAAGATAGCAACAAAGTTGAAAGACCTGAATATGCTCATTTGAAGGGTGTGGCAGAGGTAATACAATAAATAATCACTACATTTGAAGAACTGGCATGTCAAATGGAATCTAGAAGTAAAGATTTTGAATAAGAGACTGTGACTTGCTCAGATAGTCAGGAAAGGGCATAAATAGCAAATACGTCCCTATGATTAGGATGAAGCAAGAGTACAATGCATGTAAGTAGATGGATCCATTGCATATCTCAACCATCTGCAAGACCTGTAAATACTGGATGAAGTATAACCAAAGATATTGAGAAAAATTTAAAATATGATCCCACATATACTTCAGGAATAGATTATATCACAGTGATGAAGTGTACGTCTTTACCAATGATAAAGTTCTTCTTGCTGACTAGGAAAGTATTAAACCCAAGGGCTTTGGATGTCAAAGAAACACAATAATGAAAAGAAAAATTGATGTAATAAAGATGAAAATTAGTAGGAAAAAACAAAAGGTGACTAACAGACCAGCTGAAGAAGGGGCAAAAAAGTTTAACTTAAAATCAAAGAGAAGTTAGGATTGCTATCTCCCTCTTTGGTGGATAGAAAGTTAATATTTAACATGAGTCAATGCTGGCACAAGAATGCAGTAGCACAAACTGCCCTAAACAAATATACTTTGAAAACTTCAAAAATTTTGAAAAATCAGAGGAGAGAAGAATAGCTGCCCAGTCAGTATCATGGAAGTAGCATTTTAAGACAGAACTTTACAAACATATTGAAGATTGATAAATCGTAGGCTGCCAGGCTGACTCTGATAACAGGGACACAGTCTTGATGACCCAGGAGATCATTTCCAATCCTTTTTTATAAACTAGAATACTTGTCGACCAGTCCTCTTACTGATAATGCCTCAGATGATAATTTCTAATACTAAATAATATTAAAAAATGAAGTGACTTGCTCCTTTATCACCTGCTACTCAGAGGGAAGATGTAGAGAAGAGGTATAACCTTTTGTGAACCATAGGACTCTGTAAGAATGCAGATATTCTTTCTGTTCACATTGGACAGCATTTTTTTCACTAACATGGTAGTGTTTTACATAGATAAAGAAGATTATCACAAGGGTAAAAGTTATGATAAACTAATACAAATGTTTGCATTTTAAGTGCACGTTTTTCTTGTATAATCAGAATCACATGTAATAGAAATAGGCCTGGAGAGAGACTTAGAGAAGCAATTTAATTTATTCTCTCAGGGATGAACTATACCCTACAGCATTCCTGCCACATTTGTACTTTAAGTTCTTTTTAGATCTCTCCAGAGGTGGAATTGTGTGAACTACCCCAGCTATTGCAATGCTTTTGTTGCGCTCACTGTTTAGAAAGGTTAGCTTAAGCCAGTGCTGAGCAGGGCAAGATTACTTTCTGTTTCTTGCTGACTTTTTTTGTAAGGCTAGTATGACATTGCTTACTCTGAAGTTCTTCCTGTTTTAGAAAAGGATCATTTCGTGAAGATGAGAACATGGATCAGCCTGGCACTTTCAAAACAAAGAACTGAAACAAACTAATGTGAGTGGTGAGCAAGAACTGGTCCTAACTAGAAATGTTTTAAAGAATCTGTTAATAAGAAGAAAAACTCCTCACAATTAAAAGGCAGAGGTTTTGAGTTTTAAGGGGAAATACAGAAGCACAAATAACAAGGACAGTTGGTTGATAAATTTCAATCTCAGATTTCTGGAACTTAGTCAAGGGAGAATACCCTGGTAGAAGTAAGCCATAGAATATTTAATTTCTTTTGTTTTCCACATATTGGAAACTAAAGGAATTCTAGTAATAGTTGTAATTTTTTCAAGTAGAAGGGAGAAATGTTACATTGAGAGTATCATGGAAGAGAAAAAATGTTCATGTAATGGAACTGTTATGTAATTTGAAATAATGCAGTGTTGCATTTGACCTACATCTCAGCGTTTGCTGATGTCGAGGTGAGGGGGTTCTGTGTTTTCAGGTTGTTTTGTGTTGTATGCATGCCAAAAACCAATGGCTCCATGCTCCCAATGTGCTTATATTGAGACCAGGTTTTTTCATGAATTCCAAAGAACCCATTTTGCAGCAGGAGGAGAACCCAGCCTTTGTCCAGGTTTATTCTGCTGCTGTTTGTGGTTTTGGAGAGGGTTTTCTACATGTAAATCTGTTTATAACAAATCACTTTGTTGCTATCCTACGTGCTTGCCTTTTAATTAAGGCATTTCTAATGCCTCCAGGTCAGGTGCATGACACTTATTTTTCTTACCACAGGAATAAGCACATACTTTAAATATAGGCATCTTCCTACAGAGTTAAAATGTTAGGATTTACAATCCTCAATAAATTACTTTATTAACAGGATTTTAGGCATTACACCTGAGAGAAACCGCTTGCTTACTTCTTATTCTATGTTTTTACCATAAAGATAGGACAATGCCCCCTTTACCTTGCCAGGGAAGGAATTATAAACAGTACTTTCTGTAGATCACATGCAAGTAACTGCTGTGCATTATGCAATGTTGATTAAAAGACACATGATGCTGCCTTCAGTATCTGTTGATCACTCTTAAGTGAGGTATCTCTAGGGCACCTGTTGCTACCATAGTCCAGGTACTGTGTGTTGAGTAGAGACATGAAAGAACTCTGCTCATAAAATTACCTTGAATAATGAAGGGCTCTGTTTTGAGCTTGGCTGCAGAGCCAGCTGTGACTGTAGCTGTGCACCACAAACTGCTGCTTGGTACTTCCTGCAGCTTTGTGTTTCTGCCTCAACCTCTACATAGGTAGTTATAAGGCAGATGGAAGAGTTCCTGCTTGCACAGGGTGATCTGGCATAGCATTGCAGCCGGGACAATGGTCTGAACAATTTTGGCCAATAACACCTGGAGTAAAGCTGTGAACACAAGACCTCACTGCAATCTACACTAGTCAGCTCCACAAGGGCAAGGACCAAGAGCCTTCAGATTTACACTTGAAGTGCTCTCCTACCTAGCACTAAACCAGGAATTAATGCTTACAGCACTGCTGACTTTTGTGGAGTTTGTGAAGTTTATTATTTGTTTAAAACACATGATAATGAGGCCTCTTAATATGCATGACTGGTTTCTTGAACAAGGTGGGTTTTTAAGCTGCTGCTATTTCCCTTTAAATACAAAGCTTAAAACTTGTATGAACTTAGCCAGATAACCAGAACAGAAGGCATCTCTGCTAGTTACAGTACAGTGACACTGGAACTCTGCTCAGCAAAATGTTTTAAGAGTACATTTGAACACAGTGATTATCTGTATGTTTAGAGGCAGGGCAATGGATTACCTGAAGAAAACGTAAACTGATACGGACATTGCAACTCTACTATATTTCAATAGATATTTTCAGCCTAATTTCAGTGCCTAGAAGTTGTGCCACCATAATACTGCTAGAAGTACTTTCCAATGTGATGCATAGATTTTTTTTCTTAAAAATGTTATCAAATTATTGCAGTTTCAAAATTATCCACTTTTTACTGTTTCTCTTGGAATTGTTACAAATCCATATGAATAAGAGGCACTGTTTCTCACTGTTCTTGATCTGAGAGACAACTGCAATACAAAACACCTTGCGGGAAATGTAGGTGTACTATCTGCAAGCCAACTCCTTTATTGCAATGCATGGTATTTTAACATTGCACACTATTATTTATTGCATCATTGATGATTGCACATTCTCTCATTTCAGAAAAAAATTACAAACTGTGCCACAATTTTTTCACCTCCCTTTTACAATATTTCTATTGGATTCCAATCTGAAATTATAACAGGTATTGTTTTTTCATCACTACATTGCTTCAGGGTGACTTCATATATATAATTTGCTTTGATAATTTATCATACCTCAAAGAAACAGAGCGCACTTGTAATTAAATTGGCCAGTTACATGGCCATATGATCTATGTAGTTCTTTTTTTGAAGCTGCATTATCTAAACTGCAAAGTACAAATTTATTTATGCTGCAGTTATGAGGAAAGGCTGTAGATTAAATTAGATTAAATCACAGCTCAAAATTAATGACTTATACATTCTTAAATTAAAAGTTGGATAAATTAAATTAATGTTTTATCACAGTGAACAATCAAAAGGAAGCCATTTATTTAGGATATCTTTACTTACATATTTTAAAACTCACCTATAGTGCAGCACGTGTTACTTGTTCTCTGTACAGGTACATTATGGTTCTCAGCTGCAGCATTGTAACCCCATCTCTTAACTGTTTTCCACACCTGTTTTTATTTTGTTGCAATCTTCCATTGTTTTTTTTTTTTCAGGATTAGGATAATCATAATCAAAATAATAACTAAAATCTACTTTCTTTTCTGAGTCTTATTTTATTTAGGAGTTTCTTTTCTCCTGTATAAGCTGATGCATGGAAACTAGTTTAACTATAAAACTGCTGATTTTTAAAATCCCAAAGTTTCTATGAGTACTAATCATACTTGAAATACACTACTTGAATATTTATTGCCTCAAAAATGCACAGGTTCTTTGGCACTTTAAGACACGCATTGCCTTTATAAACCTTTCTTTTTCAGAAACAAAAATTTGTGCATAGTACTGTAGCAAGATTTCTGCATAGAAATATTATTCCTAAAAATTAAACTGACACTCTCTAAATAAGAAACAAAGTCTGTTTATGCTATTGGGCATCAAGTATTTATAAACAAGCTGAAAAATCACTTCTTAAAAAAGTTACTAACAGTGGTTTAAATCTTCTCTTTTTTTTTTTTTTTCTGAGGATGATGGTGTCACTAAAATAATTATTTAATGACAATTATTTTAATCAATAACAACTCAACACACGTACAAGTTTCAGATTACAACTAGATACTGGATTTTGGTAGTTAGGAAATTGAACCATTTGAGACCTCTATGGTTCATTGCATATAGTTCAATGTTTAAAATACATGTTTATTACATTTTATGTCATTTTTTAACTATTTTTCACTCACCATTAATGTTGGAAGACATTTCAGAACTAATTTCTGTGATTAGAAACATATTTTTGCTTTGCTGCAGAGCATTGCCTACTACTGGTACTGATTCTGACGAAGATTAACTGAAATGAGTAGGTGTTTTGCTTGGAGAAGGGCTGATGATTAAACTTCAAAATATGTAATGCATTAGGAAGCTCCCAAACTGAGATCTCAACTGGTGGGAGTTTTTGTCCATTACTACAGCTCTTTTAATCACACAACCCTGAGTTAACTGTTGGTGGACCTGAGCCATCATTCCAGCCATGTCGTACCTTATCCTGCTCCCTGCAGCAGATTTCTTTTGCAGGTCAGCACATCCTAGCTTGGCTGCCCAGCTTGACTTAGCCCCAGCATTGCTGCTGCTGCCAATAAATGACACTTTCCTTTCTCCCACACTCTCAGTCAATGTGCAGCTAAGAGCTAAGGCTTCATTGCAGTCCTGTCTTCACACAAAACCTGCACAATTCCAATTTGCATTCTGGTCTCCTGCCTGTCAGTCGCAGGTTACAGCCATACAGCAGAATTGAGATGTGACTCATATGTGTCACTATTCTCCATGATATTATGGACTGCACAGTGCTTATCTCCAGCTGAACAGGGGGTACTGGGCTTTACTAGAAGTGTGCAATTTTAAAAATTATTAAAAACTTTAATTTGATTAATGTATACAACACTGCAGAAATCAACACGGGACCTCAGAAGAGTTGATGAAGAGGTGAATTTTGAAGAAAAGACAACCTCTGACATAAGTGGTAGGAAGAATGGCTTTTCAATTTTTTTTTGTTTTTAAACAAACCCTACCAATTGAAGTCCCATAACTATCTGTAAGGATTACTGGAAAAAAACATTCCTTTGGAGCCATTTTTCTTACCATCTGTGATCTCATAAGTTTCATTCAGTCAATAAATTTACTGTTTAATCTTTGTTCTGTAGGGCATTGGGACCATGACCAGGTCTTCACTGAGCAATAGGCCCCACAAATAAGATATGAAAAAGGATTGTGGATCCTGAGCTGTAAAATCCAGTCAAATCAGGAATTTATTAACAGTAATGAAACCTGTTTTTCATGTATCTCAAGGCTGGTGTTTCCAGTGGATTCCCTCATGTGTCATAAGGGTGAGATAAGATCCATCTTCATTCTTCCCTTTTGTAAAGACACTACTGTCAGCCCAGACACTTATTTTCTGAAAAAGTTCCAAACTAGAAACTTGTCTATCTGAAACTATTCAATGGGCCTTGGGGCTATAGCTGACAATGTAGAATGAGCACAAACACCTGCAGGCTGTGCAGTCAGCAACCTTGCACCTTTGGAAGACTGCCCATAAGGACAGAGCTACTAAAGATCAATAAAAGAACCTAATTTGAAAACAAATTATGATGTCTTCTGAATGAAGGCTTTTTCCTTTGAAAAGGCAGAAAATACAATGCACATGCATTGCCTGGTGATTCAGGTGTTAGCAATGCTAAAGATGTAGATGACACTGTGGAAGTCTAACACATTTTGTGTGTGAGGATAAAAGTGAGAGGGTTGCTGGTACAGCTCCACTGCTGCTGGGAAGTGCCAAAGTGTTAATGCAGAGTCCTCTTGTGACCACTGCTGCCTCGATATACAGAATTACAAAATCACAGAGTGGGTTCGGTTGGGAGGAACCACAGGGGGTTATCTGGTCCAACCTCCCTGCTCAAGCAGTCATCCTAGAGCACATGGCACAGGATTGTGTCCAGACTCTTCTTGAATATCACCAGAAAGGAGACTTCACAACCTCCCTGGGTAACCTGTTCCAGTGGTCAGTCACCCGCATAGTATAGACATTCTTCCTCATGTTCAGGGGAAACTTTCCAAGCACCAGCTTGGGCAAATGAAAGTGATGAAGGATCTGGAGCACAAGTGCTATGAGGAGCAGGTGAGGGAGCTGGGGTTGTTTAGTCTGGAGAAATGGAGTTTTATCACACTTTACAACTACTTTCAAAGAGGCTGTAGAAAGGTGGGGATTGATCTCTTTTCCCAGATAACAAGTGGTAAGGTAAGAGGAAACAGTTTCAAGATGCACCAGTGGAGGTTTAAATTGGATATTAGAAAAGATTTATTCAGTGAAAGGGTCATCAAGGAATTGAACAGGCTGCCCACGGAAGTGACAGAATCACTGTCCTTTGAAGTTCAAGAAAATGTGTAGATCTGGTGCTTCTGGACAAGGTTTAATGCTGGACTTGCGGGTGATAGTTAACAGTCAGACTCAGTGATCCAAGAGGTCTTTTCCAACCTGTACAATTCTATGATCCTTGCTCTTAGGGATACACTGTTCTTGAGCTTGAATATTGACTAGCTCTCTTGGAACCATCTTCCATGCAAGGCCAGTTCCCATGGGATTCTTCCAAGAAGGTAGCTGAAAATTAGCTCTCCTGAAGTGCACGGTTGCATTCCTACTGGTGCCCTCCCTCCTCCATGCAAGATACTGAATCTCATGGCTGCTGTAGCCAAGGCTGCCCCCAACCCTCACATCTGCAACAAAGCCTTCCCTGTTTGTTAGTACATGGTCGAACAGCACACCATTACTCGTTTTTTCCTCCACCACCTGTGTCAGGAAGTTGTGGCCAACACTTTCCAGAAACCTCCTGGGCTGTTTGTGCTTTGCCATGTTGTTCTTCCAGCAGATGTCAGGGTGGTTGAAGTCCCTCACAAGAACCAATGCCTGTGACTTTGTGGCTGCTTCCAGCTGTCTGTAAAAGACCACATCTACTTCCTCCCTGTGATCAGATGGCCTGCAGCAAACACCCACACAGTGTCCCCCTTATCAGTCTGCTCTTTTAACCCAGCCTATAAACTCTTGACTTGCTCATCATCTACCCAAGACAGAGCTCGATTCAATCCAAGTGTTGCCTCATCACATAGAAGGCAACTCCAGCACTGCCCTTCCCTGGTCTGTGTCTCCTGAAGGGTGTGTGTCCCTTCATACAAGATAGAGCAGCTCTGAACAATGACAGGATAGCCCTGTGCTTTAAATGCCAAAGGAGCCATAGCTACACTAGAATTCATACTTTGCCCCACTGTTGTTAGCAACAGAAAGGTTTTGCTGGAAAAATTAAAATTAACATGGACACAGTCTGGTAGAATTGTATTCTTTCTGGTTTTGAGAATGATGTAAGTTCTCTTTAAAGGATTAGCATTAAAAAGGTTCTTAGCATTAAAAATAAATACACATCAGTGCACAATGCATACAAAAGAATTAGTTAGCTGACGTTTATAGTATATGTGTGATTATGTGAACTTGAATGAGCAAATTCAGGTGCATATATGTAATGAAACTGTTTTTAAAAAGCTTGGCCTCCTGTCTGTCCTCTTTTCCAGGAAATGCAATGGTATATCTGGAAAAAGCTAGGCTGTTACTAAACAGTGGGAAAATTGCTTTTGAAACTTGTGCTTGCAAAAGATGTTTTTCCTTGATGTCAAATCAATTTGCTTTTGGGGGTGCAAGGATGCAGAAAACTGTTTTTTCTTCAAATGAATTTTTTTTTAAAAGAGCTTCTGTAGCAGACTAATTAGTTTGCTATCTAAAATGTTTTGTTTCATGCCTGATTTCTTTTCTAAATATATAAATACCAGCTAGTGTTTTAAAGCTTCTGTAACTGTGAATGGCTCTGCTGTCCCTCACTGCAAGCTACATTTTTATTACTTCTTCCCAAGAAATTTATTTTGCTGACATAGGCCCTAATCCAGTAAAGTGTTAAAACATATGCTTAATTTTAAGTGAGTTGAATAAAGCCAACAAAACTTTCCTATGCCTAAATCTAAGTACAAATTTGTGTTTGGCTTAGCTTGGGGTTATAGTTTCTGGACTATGATCTAGAGGGCTTTGTGTGTTTTGCAGAATGGATGCCCTCCTGAAGGAAGAACAGAGTTTTGTGGAGTTTTAAGGTATTTTGTTATTTATCAGAAGATCTTGAGATGAAAAAAGTGCCAACAAGTGAACACTAAAATTTTTGGACATGAATGCACTCCTTTAAATATGTATGTCATGCATCTCCTAACAAACTTCTCACAATTTCCTCTTCTTCCTCTAGTGACAATGTAATAGCTGAAAACAGTTGCAGTAGTAGCTGATTGTTTTTACAAATGATCACTTTCTTTTCTGTATTTGTTTTCCTAGTTGTATCAAGAATTTTACCTTGGAAAAGAGGTGACCTTTTTTCATGCTAGTGAGCAGATGATTTGGAAATTTAGTGTTTCTTAATATTTTGTTCTGTGATACTGAAACGTTTTTAACAGTGGGTGCACACAAATCATCTTTTCCCACAGAAAGGGTGAAACCACAGGAGATTATGACTGAAACGCAGCTCAATTTGGAACTCAAAACTCATGCAAGTAGAAGAGGAACTGAGGATTCTGATGCAGTAGCTAGAGGACAACTGGTTACAAAGAGAAACGTATTCCCACAATTTTCACTTCTGCTCGCAATCTCACAGACCTAGTGGACCCGGAATAAGCTGCCTTCTCCTTACAAAGGTTTGTATGAGACCCAGAAGGAAACAAACTGGTACAGTGCCTATTTAAGCTCACATGATTGATTGTTTCGTTACATCAGTGAGTTTTCCACTCAAAAGGGGATCCAGTATCCTCTTCGTCAAAATTGACTTTGTCTAATACCTATCAGCATTAGAAAGCTCTGAGTTGCCTTTTTTTTTTCTTCTTTTTTTTGATGTAGGGTGGCTTAAAGGCTTTGTGTGTTTCATTTGTACCATGCAAGCTGTCAGGTACTGCAGCTGAAGAGAAGAAAGAATGCAGAGAATTTGTACTAAGCTTTAATTTTCCTTAATAGCAGGCACAGGATTTGTTCAGAGAGTTTTATTATTGGGTGATAAGGTAATTACAGCAGTGGGGCAGAAAGCCAGAAGAAGACAGAAAAATCTATTACTGTGAAACATTTAGGTTTAGAGAGTGCCTGGGGTTATTTTTAAAAAAACATACTAGGCAACCTACAAACAGTTTCCTACACATTTAGGGAAATTTAAACACAATATAATTATTGCACCTAGTGTGTTAACATATATAATAAGATTAAGTATCTTGCAGTTTGCAAAAAAGTAAGGGAAGGGATTTGGCTGAAGCCACTGAGACAGAAGAGGTTAAAATCAGTAGCTAGAGAAAAAAAGAGCTGTAAGACATTCTGCAAGGGTTTTTTCTATGAAAACATTCATGCCTGATTTGTATTTGGAACAGGCAAGTCATTTGTTTGGACTTCAAGGTAGGTTTCCTGTCTCAATTCAGCAAGTTATACCTGTCCAGAAACACTTAAACCCATTCTTTGTCTCAGGTTTCAACACAGCATAAAGTTTAAGCAAGTGATTGAAAGGTATTTGAATAAAGATGGACTTTAGAAAGAGACTGAAGGTGTCTTGCTGATCAAAACCCTAGAGACATGTAGGAACTATATACCAGTATTATATAAATTTTTTAAAAAGTAGAAATAAATTTTTATCATTATTTTCTACTTCATTTCCAACAAAGCATAGGAAACAGTGGATTTGGGAAGAAACATAATCTGTGTTTCTCCCAAAGTATCTTGAAGCCTCAAATGGCTTTGGCTTTTTATATTTTATGTCATTGAATTATCATAAAATAGTTTTATAAGAAAGGTTCATAGTAGCAATAAGTAATACTAAATTTGTCTCCTTAGTAGCTACTGACTCAACTGTATGTCATATGAACATGAGCTTTTATTCACACATTTTTAATTTTCTTATTCAGACCACTGAAAGATGTGTCAAGGATGAACTTCTCCCTACTTACTCAAAAGATTGCTTTAATATGACTGTCTTTCCCTTTTAAAACAATTATTGAAAAAAACCCTTCAGAATTGCTTTGGGTAGACAAAGATATTTTCCTTCAAGTGTAAACATTCTCCTAAGATGCTCATGATCAATATAAAGAAGTGTGGATTTTTTAACGCAGTAAAAAAAGTCTTACCGAGTCTCAAAACATGCTATTTCTTTCATTTTAATACATAGACTACAGTAATGCTCACTGTAACACAAGTCCCTATGCTTTTACAACTGAAAAGCCTGGGTAAGCTGGCTGTCCTCAAAATCTCAATGGATTTTCCTTCAGCAAAGGCCTTATCCAAATCTTGTGAAGCTGCTAGAATTCATGAACCACGAAGGCACCTCTTAATCACATCCTTATCGCAAATGTCATGTTTGCGCTCCACTCCCAAATAGATGAGCTGTTAGGAAGTGAAAAAGCTGGTGCTATCTTGAAGAAAGGATGGCAGCAACCTGGAAAAGAAGGGAGTCTCAACAGTAATACCAGGAGCTATTTGTGTTCTGCAGATTGCAAAGAAAAACATCAGAGCACAACAGCTAGTAACTGCCACATGGAATGGGAGAAGTACAGTGAATTTCTGTGTTTCGTATCATGTTATTAATTCAAATTCTAACTGTTTTTGTAGGAGAAGCTGTGGTTGCAGCCTCAGGGTAGGAATTTGCAAGGAGTGTCCTTGGCCAGTGAATGCTACTTCTGTTTTTATCATACTTCCAATAGAAGTACAGACCTCCTTTCTAGAAGAACAAAAAAAATTGCCAGGTGAATGTTCAATGGAAAAGTGTCTTTAAAGCTGCCAATGCTACCTTCTTCTGCTGTGGAAGACAACTTTTAAACTCAATTTCAGAAATAATGATGCAGCCTGATGAAGGTTTAAAAACATGACCTCTTATCTTACATGGCAAAAAGGGAGGCAACCTCTAAAATCAGGGAAAGAAGCAAGGCCTGTGCCTCACTGATGACTAAGCTTTGATTTGCACCATGGTAAGAGTTACACACAGAATGTACTATTAGATAGATCTGCCTAGTTCATGTTTCAGATACATAGGAAAACAGTTAATTTCCGAATCTCACTACAAAAACCTAATTTCCTAAATAGTTGTTCTTTGATTTTGTAAAGGTGATAAAAACTGATTCAAAATTAGCTGCTATAGGAGAAGAGCAACTTCAGGTACTTTAGCGGGCTCAGACAGATGTGGTGTGGGGAGCCTGGAAAAGGAGGGGAGGGACAGTGCAGCTCACTCACATGATCCCAGTGCTTAAGCATTGCAGTAAATTCTGCTGATAGCACAGTGAGAAGTGGTCTCCCTTTCCTGGAGTAAATCCCTGTTTTAGCAAGTGTAGGCAAAAGGGTAAAATATTTAACTTGGAATTAAACTTAGCAAAATAAACTGAATTTCTTGCACACAAAACATATAAGTACATTATCCTATCTGTCTGAAAGGTCAGGAATGGCTTAATGACATTTGAAACAGTTGTGCTGGAAGAGCTGAAGAGCAGGGTGCTTGAGCAATGACCAGGCAGACCATGAATTGTCTACAGCACAGGTGGCAAAAGAGAAAGGTTTGATTAATGTACGTGGACACTTAAAGTGGGGCAACCCCTGGTACAGCTGTGACCTGATGTTTGCACTGCATCTTCTTTCTCACTTCCCCATTACCCATTTTTGTAATGAACTGTAATAATTTCTGTCTCAGTTTGGAGAAATATTATTTTGTTTACAACAAACAAATTGCAGTGACTCTCAACCCTGTATAAGCTTGACACAAGATAGGCTGAGTAACAAGGTTTGGACATATGTTTCATACTCCGTGCTGCTGATGTACAAAAGAACAGACTTCTCTGTTGTTGTTTATGAAAACAACTGATTCTTACTGGAATATATATACATACATACACACACATGCCCCCACCCTTATCTTTCCATTTTGTGAAAGAAAAAAAGCTGTCTTCCTCTTCCCCTTTTTTCTATTTTTTCCCCCTCACAGCATAACAACTCACTATTAGACTGCTTGGTATTCTCTCTCTCCCTGCCTGCTTCAAGCGGTCAGTCCTTGCAGTTCCCTTGGGATTCTGACAGCTTTAACTAAATGTAGTTGAGAGGGATTTTTTCACTTCTTAATGCTTTCATTTAGGAAGCGCATTTCCAATAATTTCTGCAAACAGCCATTGTTTCAGTGGCAAGGTCGACTTTATTTCTTGTAATTGAACACTTAGCCTAAATGGTCATGAGTAATTTAGTTCCTGCCTACAGCATGCTCGAATTTTTATTAGTTCATGCCATTCACTGTTGCAATTGTTAATTGGCCAGTCTTAAGAGCTGAGGTCTTGCAAAGAAAGTGCAGCTCTCTCTTGTCACACCACTGAAATGAATAGTGCAAGGGATAGTTTTGAGGTTTGAGATGATTATGGCCTGGCCATTTTGAAGTACCTTTCACACCGGCATGTGCTGGAAATCACTGGTGCCTCTGGGAGTTAAGGCGGTGGAGAAAATCTTTCTCTCTATTGATTCCAGCCCAGTCCCACTGTATGGGAAAAGCTGAAAGCTTCAGCACATCCCATTCCTTGCCAGGTCCCATTCTAGGTTGCAGGGTTTCAGGCAGTCTCCCTCTGCTATGTGTCTGACTGTACTTGACAGAGTAAGAGGACACAAGAGTGCATGGATGGACTATTGTTAGACGACATGGGCAGCACCTGCTCACTGCAGGGAAGAAGAAGGAGGATTCAAGAGATGCAGGAAGAAAGCAAATATAGGAAGAATAAGGAGTAGATAGTGTAAGGTGTCACAACCCCGAAACTCAACTGATTTACTGGATGATTTTGCAATATCATGAGAAAGTCGTCTTTTCACTGAAGCTGAAACTTCTCAAATTACAGAAATACAAATACTTACTTGGATACCCCACTAAAATTAAAGATGTCTGTCATGGACTGGGTGTTGGTGGAGCTGAGAGGGGAAGAGGGATTCATCAGCATACCGGGCCCTGTTCGCCTGGCGGCATTTTTGGGACATGATTAGTCAGAGCTCTACCTCAGAGGGATGATGGAAATCACGTACTCTGCATAAAGTGGAGTAAGCGCTCCCATTTCTCACAGAGGGCGTCTAGCAATTCCCTCGAAACAACCGTTTTGGAGACAAGCGGGGCGGGGGGAGGAGGGCTTAATTAATATTAATTTTCTGAGGTTTTTTTTTCCCCCCTTGCTGCCCTTCCTTCCCCCGCCTTTGAGACCCAGCTCGCTTTCCAGGAGGGCAGCCCACCTTCCCGCCACCGCCGCTTCCCCCTCTCCCTCCTGTGGCGCCGGGCCAGGTGGAGCGGCCATGGCAGGGCAGGAAGGGGCCGCCGGGCGTTCCCGCGCATCCCGGTGTCCCGCTGGCGTCCCGGGAGCGCGAAGGCGCCGGTCCCGGTCCCGTTCCCGCTGCCGTTCCCGGCCCGCCCTGAGGCGGAGCCGCCGGAGGCACCGCCCGCGCTGCCCCCGCCCCGGCTCCCATTGGCGCGCGGCGCATCCCCGTTAGCGCTCGCGGCGCGCTCTCGCGATGCTGGGGCCGCCGCCGCCATATTGTCGCTCTATTTNTGCGGGAGGCCGGCGGGGGGCGGGGGGCCCGGGACTCCCGCGGCCTCTCGGCGCGCCCCGGGCTGTGCCAGGGTGAGGAAGACAGGGAAGGCCTGTGCGAGGGGAGGGAGCAGCCCCGGCACCCCGGTCGTGCCGGCGTGCTGGGGCGGGGTGGGAGAGCAGGGACGGGAAGCCTTCGCGCAGCGGGGCGTTCAGCGAGAGATGGAAACTTATTTTCCTTCGCGAGTCGCTGGAGCTTCCCGAGGCGGGGGGGGGTCGGGGGGGTG
>VXBI01013026.1:213227-257022 GCA_013397375.1 Toxostoma redivivum
GAGAGAGAGAGAGGGAGGGGCTGGCCCGGCGCCTGGCAGGTGACAGGTGTGAGTGCGCTGGGCGAGACTCCGCCATTTGAGGATGAGTACCCGAGCGTCTGAGATGTGAGATTTTGGTGCCCCGTGTCTTTGCGGGGGCTGGCTGGGCTCGATTCCATATATAGTATATTTGGGACGTTGGTTTCCATTATTCGAGTCAATTTAATTGTCGAGTAGAAATTCTTGAAATTATTCTGATAAGAGGGATTTTGCAGAAAGGCGATGCATACTGCTTCTCACTTTCTTCCCTTTTTCTGTTTTGTCCCTCTGAGAGACGTGGAAACGCTTTGTGGAGGTGTGTAGTACTCTGTCTCATTCATTGGAAGGCTCGTATGAGAAGTCTGAATCCTCAGTCTGTTAGATGTAGGCAAGGCCTTCAGAGCAGAAACCCGGTGCCCTTTGTGCTGTGCCTGGTGGCTCAGCAGGGCCCGATTTGTTCCCAAGACCTGTGGGTGTTTCTGTATTAATGATGGGAAGCACATACATAAAAAAGGACTTTCCAAAGGGATGCTTCTTAGTAAGGAGTGTGTTTCAGGTGTGGCTTTCTAATCATAAGTTTAGGATATCTGATACAGACTTGATAAAGCAGTTTCTGAAGTTTCATCTGTAGCATGCTAAAAATGATGCTGCATATATAAAATATTCAATACACTAACATGTGCCTTCTAAACATCAACGTCAGAGTCTTTATCTTAGAGTGTTCAAATTAGTTAATGTCATGATTTTACACACCAAAATGGTACTGTTCATGTACTACTGTATAAGGAGGGCCAATGATGCTGTAGCAATAGCATTATATTCACAATTGGCTGAAATCAGGAATAATTTTCAGCTTGGCTATTGATTTGCAAATAATTAGGCATTTGTGTTTCACATGCATATTTCAGTTATTTGTTCTTTACCTATACTGCTGTAATTGGGTTTTGTCAAACCCCAGAATTTTGATACCTGCTTTTGGCAAGAGGGAAGTTCCACTGACACATTAGGAGAGACGTCATCAGCCTCAGCAAGTTCTCTCCATTTTGTATGAAAATCTCAGTCAATTGACTGTGATCCACATGTTAAACTTGGGGATGCTTAACTATAGATAGTACCTTGGTTTGTGCTGCAGCAGAATGAACCCTCAGTTGAGTCTCAATTTCTTGTAAAAACTGAGAAGACCTGAGTGGTTTTTCTCATGCTACTTTGCAGTGGAGAGAGCCTGCAAAGGGGAAGAGGTAAGGAAGATGGTTGGGGGAGGTACTCAGTCTGGGTCATCCCAATTTTGTGTTTAAGAGATGCTTGATAAAGCACCATCCCTATCATTACATGTGGGGACAGTGCCATCTTGCTATGCTGTGCTATGCTACCCTTGCTTATGCCAGCTTTTCAAGACTTTGTGAAATGCAAACCATTATCTTTCTCAATATAAGAGAAGTCAAAGGGTTCTTCTGTCTTCCTTTATATCTGCTGATATGATAATAGAATTCTTGAAAATGGGCACTCTTCCTATGATAGCTTTCTGGTAGAAACTTCTCTTTTTCCAGCAGTGAGAGAACAGAAGAAGATAGTGGTTTTCCACACCATGGCATTGCTTTGAAGGCCAAGGTCTTGTGTGCTTTTGTAATGGTTTTTGGTGTTATATAGGTAATTGGTATGTTTTTTGAGTCTTGTAGAATTAAAGCTGTCATCTGTTGGAGAGATTATTCTCAGCAAAAAAATCCATAATTTTTAATTTATTTTTTTTTACTGGGCAGCTTAAAGAGCTATTGGCAAACTATTTCTTTTTGCAAGTGTCTACTTTGAAACATAAAACTCTGGTGCTACCCATCCTGTTACAAGTGCTGCCTCCTTATCATGATCTCCATGGTCAGAAACACTGGAAGAAATAAGTTGGTCAGACGTGACCTCAAGTTTATGAAATTACTGTAAACTTAGGACTGCGGGATCAGGCTGATCTTTTCTGAACTGCCGCAAGCGGAATGCTGAATGATGTTACTGTTGGTGATTTTACAGAAAACAGAACAAAAATTCCAGTGATTCAGAACTGGATTTTTTAAAAGCTGTATTCAGAACTCAAATATTTAAATGTTTGACATGAAAGGTAACTTTTTTACCACGAATGTATACAGTGATTCAAGTTGGGTTTTTCTCACTTCATTGATGTAGTAGGTTATCTCAATTGGGTAAGTGTGTGCTTTCTGTTTCAAGGAGGAGAAATGCTGCTGGATGCTCTAAGGCATCTTGAGCCCTGCTTAGCAACATGGTCTCGTTTGGATTCCACATATTTAAATGCAACTGTGAAAGCAAGAAAGGTGTCAGATGTACAATTGGATAGTATTTTTTTATAAACTTCAATGTCATCAGGGGTTTTTCAGTATAGCAGTTGTTTCAGTTTCACCCTCTCTTGAGAATGCTTACCAAAGAATCACAGACATAATATTGATGCTTTCCCTGACAGAAGTTTTTTGTAGAACCTTTATCCTAATTATAATTAAGGATTTTTTTTATTGAACTGATCAGCAAGTACAATTCTCAATCAAGAAATTACTACAAATGCTATACAGATATTTACTGAGTTTTCTGGTTTCTGTTACACTGCCTTTAGGTGGTGTTCCTTAATTGGTAGGAATTGGATTCTAGTGAAACCAAGTGTAATAGCTTGACATAAGTAAAGATAAAAGATCTTTGTGTGTAAGAGTTTGTGTGTGCCCTGATATTCTTGGAACGTGACTGTTGCTGAATGAATGGCATCACTTGAGATACTGTTGTTGCCATAGGTGCAGTTAAGGTGTAGTTAAATAGTTAATATCTTTAGAACATATTAGATTTTTTTGCTGGTTGCAAGAAGTCAAGCATAATTTGGTTATGTGCTAAATAAATTGAAAGTTAATACCTAGTCAGAGAATTTTACCAGAAAAATCCTTTTTTTTTTTTTCTTGAAATATACATTCTACTCTTAGAAAAATGCTATGTGGAATCAGTTTTTGTAACAATGTGCAAAATGTGGAGCTCTTTCCTATTTTAAGCATAGATGAAGATCAGATTTCGCTGTCTTTAAAGATGAGTGGTTTAAAACTCCTTCAGATCCTGGTTGTACTATGAACAGAATTTAACTTTTCCATTATTTAAAAATCTGTGTTTCAGCATGGATTTAAATCTTGTGCCTCCATTAATGTTTAAAAAAGCATTAACTTAGGAATACTCTATGGCAGAAGAAAACTGTAGGTTGTATATATGAGTTTTTAAAAAACAATCACCCAAGTAACTAGGTCTGCTACACCTATTAGTCATGACATTGTTAGGTTTGTTAGAATTTGCCAAAAACGGGACAAAGCCACTTTATATGCTCACTGTTTTGATAATTAACTTAAGGTAGATTACCAGTTAAATGCAAAGTATCTTATGCTTGTCCCAAAATTAATCAAATGTGGTGCTATGTGGTACTGGCTGGCTGGTCTTCTGGGGCTGCCAATGAAAAAGGCAGAATTCCATCTGCTTTTACTCTGATTGAAAGCATGAATTAAAGTTACTTTTTTCTACAAAGCTACCAGTTTTCACAAAATTTGTAGAACCCTTTTTATCTGTGAGGTTTTATATGTCCTTTAAAATGCAGTTGAAAATGATCAGAAGATGAAAATAGTTATAAAAAGGACAAACAAAACACGTAAATGCAGTTTCTTGCTAGAATTTTTTTTTTTTTGCATTTTAGGAGTTCACAATCAGCTATTCTCTTGTGGATAAAATGTTGAGATGCACCTATTTTCTGTGGTTTGGTTTTTTTTTAAGAAATAGTCGCTGGTTTTGTATATTTGTGTAGCGTATAAAATGTCTTTAATTTGCTTTTCTAAAGTCACAAATCTTGAGCAATCATATTTTATTTAATCTTGTGTCTCAGTAAATTTTGAGGTCATTAAAATTTCAGCAGAGAAATTAGCCAAGGGACAAGGTGTGAAAGATTTTACATTATAATAATGTTGAACAAAAGTTAAACTTGTTAAAGTTGATGGCTTCATTAAGATCATTTCTTTAGAGAAAAGTTTTGCATTAATTTAGCAGTTACCTGTACTTAGCTGCTAGTTGTCTGTGGGGTAAGAACCAGATCTGAAGTGCTGTACTCTTTTCTTCAGTCAGTAGTTAGAGGACATGAGAGGTTAAGTATATTGTGGCCAGTGCTTGGAAGAGAGTGGTAAGATAATAGGCTTCTGGGATAGAGGTGGAATGCAACTAATTGGAACACAGGGGCACGACTGAGAGAGAAAATCTGTGGGAAACAGGACTATATTACTTTTGCTGTTTCTGGGACCCTGAACAAAAATCACATTAAAATAGGTTCTTAAGAAGATGAAAAGTGAAAAAAAAAAAATTGGTGATATTGTTGCTTCCACTCATTACAGAGCTTCTTGAGCTGTGCCTGCTCTTGTGTTTGTGTGGGTCTGATTCAACAGGAGTGCCCAGACTGACACAGTCCATGAAGCAGCACAGAGCAAGAATGTGCATGAGTAAGGGAGGAGTTACGTAAGTGCAAAACACATACATGTTTTTCTCAAAATACACTATCAAAAACATTATTTTATTGTTACATCAGGTCTAGTTGCAGTTTCTTTAGATAATGTGACTTGCATGTTGGTTGCATACTGGTAGTTTAATTCAATTGTATCTCTGTGGGCTGTTGCATGCAATGGTACATGTGATGTACTTCAGATCTAACTAATTCATTTGTGAAGGTGAGACATGGTAGTATCAAATTGTTTTAGTAAGTCTGAAATGATTTGATTTTTAATATAGATTTATTACAGACTAAATATTTTATGGAGCTTTTTGAGTCTTGAGATAAGTATTTGCCTGGTACACCTCTATTTTGTCCATAATGCTAGTAGAAATGGGTAAGAAATCACTGGCAGATGGGAAATACTCTTTAAAAAGAGCAACCTTTTAATTTCATTTGCTGCATCCTGTCTTTATTGTTCAAGACTATACTTTCCTGTTATCAGATGTTTTCATAAATGAATTGTAGAAAGATCAAGCATAAATATGTTTAGGGAATAACTCTTGAGACTGTCAAAGCTGGGGCTTTAGAATGCATTTTTCAAAGGAAATTGCACTGTGTGTAAAAAATCTCTTGCTGAGCCATCTGTTTATCAATGTGTTCTCAGAATGTCTTTTTTAAGAGGTAAATGAAACTAAAATATTACTGTAAGTTTCAAAAATTTAACTACGCCACAGACATTAGTTACTGATCTGATGCTTCAGAAGCTGTGAATGACATGTACATTCAGATAAATCATCTCTTTTCTTGAAGCTGTTTGGATTGTGGAAATCAATTTCTGTTTTGTACTGAAGGCTACAAATGCAGAAGTCTTTCTGTGTGTAAGTCCTAAGCCTGATTTCCCCAGGTAGAAAAAAATGAACTGAGAAGAAATATTTAAGTTGTGTAGTGTAATTGTATCTTTTGTCAACTCATGTTGTATTTGAACTTTTAAGAACTGAAGTCTCCCCTCCCTGTGTCCGTGCTGTGCTACACATCTCTTTTTGCAGTACTCTCCTGTCTTTTTACAGTAGTAATAGTTTTTTTATTATTTCTGTTAACTTTTTCTTTACTCTTTGAAAAATCTGTGCCATGCAGAATTTATCTCCTTCAACCACTTTACTGACATCATACCATATTTGTAGGTGAGCTAGAAAAGTGGGAATCTGCTTATTCATATCCTCTCCATTTACCTTTCCTAGGTATGCTGATCTATACTTTATAGCCGAAGCATTAGTGCCCTCTTGTTTATACTTCACTTTGTCATTCTTTTTTGTTCTTTCTTGGATACCTTTCTCAAGAGACCCATTCAGCATTTGTAATTTCATTCCCATTTTGTCTCTTCTTCAGAGTATCATTGCTAAGTTTGCCCCTGCTTCATTTAGGCTTTCCTGAGAGAATGATATAAAAAAAAAGCTCTTGAGTTCTCTATCTGAGTTAAAACTTAGTATGAACATATGTGCAAGAAAGGTTGCTAAAGGATCTGTTTTTGTGCCTCTACAAGAAGCACATTTTGTTCTTTCTTTTCCATGTGTAAAATGCAATACTTTTTTTTGTTCCTCTTCCACATTATCTGGCAAAGGAGAATAAAATAAATTGTAAGCAGCAGGTGAAAGCTGTCGTTTGGATTGTGGAAATTCCTGTTCTTTCCAGTCTCTTGTGTCTAGCAGGTGATCTGTTAAGCAGCAAGGTTCAGAGAAAATACCCATTATTTGTTTCTTCTTTTCCCCTGCATGAGGCTGAAAACCCCTGTGGTTTCCAGATCAAAAGGAAAATATAGTTTTTGTTATTAGTGCTTTCATACATACACTGTGGAGGAAAAAGATCTGTTTGACGATGTGGTATCTTCACTGTTCTGATGGTGTTGGTCTTGTCAAAGCTGGGAAAGCTACCAGCATGGCCGTTTGATTTTGGTTGGATGGAAGAGTGTCATCCTTCCATAATGCAGCAGTCTGCATTCAGAGATTGCTGGCGTAGTGCAGTTATGTGTGCAGAATGATGTTATTTTTCTGGAGGAGCTGCAACATTGAGTGAGTAGTTTTGGTTTATTGATACAAAAATATGTCTTTGCTGCCATGAAAGGAATACTTTTGCTATTTTGTCAGTATTCTGCATACATTAATTACTCTTGAAGTAATATAACGAAACAGCTTTGAGATAGGAGGTTTAGAACAAAAAATGGAAGAACACAAGTGTTTGTGAGCATCAGGGGCCATTGATATTTTGCTGTAACTGAACAGGGAAGATTACTTTCACTGACACAAGCAGCTGGTCCCTTGTTCTGGTCTCATCTGTCTGTGAGGCAGGGCAGTTTCTGTATGAGTGGTTTGAAAATTACCCAGATTGCTATTTAACTTAGGTGATCTTGTGAGCTAACCCCTGCATGCCAAGGAGCTGCTGGATCAGTCTGGCAGCCTTCTGTAACTTCCCACTCTGAGGGGGTTGTTTTGCGCTACATCAGTGACAGGGCATGGATTTGCCATCCTTTCCTCTAAGTTTACTGATGTGGTTTTAGTATGAGCCCACAAATAGGTTTTTCTGCAAATCTGAGGTGTGGTAGAAAACCCAGAAGAATAGAAATATAGAGGAAATAAGAGTCAGTCTGGTATTGTGGATGATGAAAGCCTCGCATGTAACTCTAGATCTGAGAGTGGTCCTGTGAGAAAGAAGCAGGAAGACCAGTTCAAGGAACTATCCCTATGTACTGTGGCACTGCAGCTGTTCACAGAGTCACCAACTGAAATGGTGTAAATTAAATGCTAGCCCTTCAAAAAGTAGAACTAACTTAATTAGTTGAACTAACTTCACCACAGAACCCATGTATGTGGATTCTACCACTGTGTAAAATCTTCACTAGTGACCTACCTGGGTGAAAGGTGGTAACAGTAATTTTTCTCCTCTTATGTGGACATAATCAAGTAGTCTTAAAGGCTTTCAACAGCTGTATTTTAATTAGCTTTAAGTGATGGCGCCTGCAAGAATCCTAGCAGTCTTCTCTTTGTCAATAAGAAAGTTTTTTCTAAGGTTTTCTGATCTTTAAATGCTGTAGTCCAGTTTTACAGTGCAGTAGGAAATTCAGGTCCCACTGAAACTTTTGAAAGTGTGGCTAATAGGTAAGTATAAGTGCAATGAGTTATGTAAACTATGGAAAGAGATTGAGACAAAAGGTGAAGCACTCTTGAGGAAAAATGTGGTTAAACTAGGATAGTAAAACAGATGTTTTGTAATGATGTTCATATTTCACCTGTGTACTGCAAGGGAGCATTATTTGTGTTGGAGCCTTTTGTAACCTTTTGGAGCCTTTTGTAACCTTTATGGGTTATAAAACTAGTGAATCTCTTAAATTATAACCTGTTATTCAAACATACTAATGAATACTTCATTTAAAGACGAGTAAGTTAAAACTAGTGTGTAGGTGTTCTCTTTCAGTTGCAGATTCTGAATGGACTTTCGAACTCAACAGTAGTTACTAATCTGGCCTCCATGTTCAGATTCTAGGCTGGCAGATACCAACAACTTCTTCAAGATAAAGTTTAGGCTGTAATTTCTTTAATGTTTTCTTGGGTGTGTTTATTATATTGGTTTTGTGTCATTTCTTATGGGTTTTGCTTGTCAGTAGTTTTGCTGTGACAAGAGAGTATCTTAAAGTCAAAGTACCACCTAATGGAGTTAGCAGAGTTGATGGAGCTACAGGCTTCCTTCCTGTTCAAACTGGCCAAAAGAACAGGCCAAACTGAAGCTTATGTTTTTTCAGTGCAGAGCCAGGGGCAGCTCTCTGGAATGTTTTTTCCACTCCCCATCAATGAGTGGGGAAGTTCTTGCCAACACAAATGAGACTGAGACCTGCAACTTGCCTCAACATAATATAGTTTATACTGAGAGGAATACTTAATCTAGAAAAATATTCAGAGTTATATTAGCATGGGATCTTGTTAGTTAAAAAAAATTGTCTTCATGTTTGAAGTTTTTACGAGTCTTGGACAAAACAGTATTTCAGCATTGTCTGTGTGACTTCAAGCTGCTGCCTGTTTGTGATAAGGGCAAGTCATCACCTTACACTGTCATATCAATGAATGCTACAGAATGCCTGCAGTGACTGTCAAAATTCACTGGTTTTGAAAGCCCTTTCTCATTTTATGTTTAATTATTGCCACTTTCTCTGGCTGTTGTAGCTTTGTTTTCTGGTATATGTGGATTGACTGGGATTTTGAATTGATTTAGGAGAAGCCTAGCAGTGCAGCTTTGTTTGCCTTGTGAACTTAAGAATTTGTTGTCATTCATTTATCATCTTTTCTGAACCTCTTGTGAGAATGAAATTCTGTGTAATTGGAAAGAATAGTTCCTATTTTGCTCTTTATTTATTGGGGAAAATGGTGGTGTTATCACAAAATTAAAGCATGGGGTTTTTTTTGGTTTTGTTTTTTTTTTTTTATACCTTGGTTCTTGCCAGTTCCTCTGAAAAGTCCCCATCTGCATTTTTAAATTATGCCTGCCTGTAACCTATGGCTTATTATTTTTGCAGGACAAGCATTAGAAAATTGGGATGAGTGAAAAATTGAATTCTTGTGAAATACAGAGCCAAATAGTTACAAATCATTTGCTGCTTTATCTGTGTGACACTGTTAATTTTATCTTTCAAAAGTCGGTCTACTTCTATTAACAGGCCTCTTATCTTTGTTGCAAATGCAAGAAATGTATTAGTATGTCAAAGCTGAGAAGAGCTATCTGGACGAGCAGAATTGCTTTTTCACCATGCACTTGTTTAATATTTATTGTAATAAAATGGGTTCTCAGCTTTCTTTAGTTTCCTGAGAATACACAATATCTGGCTATATATTTGGTTAGAAGATAAACATTAAAGGTTTAACAGTTCTTAATTGTATATACTTTTTATGTATTTTTTTTTCTTAATAAAAGGGTGTCAGCTTATATCAATATCCAGAAAATATATCCAGACAATATCCAGAAAACACCGTGGAGAGTCAAAATCTGAGTAGAAATGGTTTATTTCTGCACTTTTCTTCTGCTTCTTTGTCCACAGTTTACAGAGAGGGCCTGGAATAGGGATCACACAAGGACAAATTCTTAGTTGCGAGTCCTTTGGATTTTTAATATGAATTTTAGTCTAGTGTTAAACTTAACTGCTGCTGTGGGACTCTTCTTTCTTTCCAAGTGATGTGACAAAGTGGAAGAGGCTTGCAAGGCTAAAAGCTCTTGACTCGCCTGATGCTCTGAGGCATCTTTTCTATTCTTTCTCAGCTTTCTTGTTACTTTTCTTTGTCGCCTTTTTCAGAGCAGGTTACTTACTCAGTTAATTTTTTCCTTTGAGTAGCTAGTTGTCTTGTTAGAATGTATCTGTTGTCACGGTTCTTATAAGGATTTTTAGTTTAAGGTAGGAAAAAAGTAGATGATAGGTTACTTTGTAAAAGGGCTAGTGATCATGTTTTAAAGGTTGTAACAGCAGGAAACAATAGGTGCTGAGAAGCTGTGAATGCTGGACACATTTCAGATCTTCCTGGCTTTCCTCTTCCCTTCCCTTGTTACTCTCCTTCCCCCAATCCTGTGTGGAGTAAAATGCAGAAAAAAGGATCAGTAGTATTAGTCCCTTATATAACAAGCGAGTGCAGTGATCACATTCGTCTTTGCTTAACAAAAGGATGGAGAACAACTAGCACTCTTTTCTTCCTTGAAGACAGTTCATAGTGAAACATGAGAAACCTAGAACAAAATAGCAGTTTTAAAAATTACATATTATCAGTTCCTTGATGGGAAATCTATATCTTATTCTAGAAGAAGATAAATATGGGAGGCTAACTGGGAGCTAGAGGAGTAGCTGCTTAGATGTCTGTCTTACTTTTCTCTACTTGTGCATCAGATAGGGCCTTGGAAGAAAAGCAGCAGGAAAACCGAGTTGTATGGGCACCACCATGAGTATTTGTATTTGACGCATGCCTGGCAGTGCCTGTAACCTCATCTCGGTGTTGGTGAAGGTTTTTTTCCCGGGTTATTGGATGGATTTTTGTTTATTTTCTACTACTACGAGTTTGGCAGAAAATAAGTGGAAACTAGAGGCTTCCTCCCAAATATTGAGGTAGTGCTCTTGGGTTTGTCCTTATATGTGTTGGTTTGGTAGCTAATAGAGAAGAGAAAACAACAACTAGTTTTCCATGACCGTACTTCACCCTTTCTTTTCCCCCTTTTTCCTGGCAGCTGTCAAAAGTCCTCCACCATTACCCCAGGGATTTCTGCCAGTGCAGTTTCACAGGTGAAGATAACTGCAGATACAAAGTAAAGCTCTGTTAGCCTAAAACTATGGGAGCCCAGCTGCGAGTCTCTTCCTAATATGGACACCCTTTGGATCCAAGGATCTCAATTGCCCTTCTAAATGAAAGGATTGTCAGAAAAGGGGAGTTCTGTGGCCATTTTTTTATCATACTGTGTTAAATAGCTGAAGGTCTTTCCTTCCCTAACTCTTCTTTCTGAAACGTCTCCACTGCCTTTCAGTCCAGGTGCTGTGTTTTGACAGAGTTGTTTCCAATTATAGCTGCTACCAATTGAAGGAAGTGGTTTGCTGTTATTTACCCTTTGTATTACTTCTCTAGAACTTGTATGTTTCCTCCTTGGTCTTATCCTACAGGCCTACATTGTTGCTTGTTTGTAACAGCTGCCAGAAACAGCTTTGTGTGATTTGGCTAGTTTTTTAACTTTTTAAGTGTTTATTCTAGTGCTAAGGTAATGTAAAATCAGAAAAGTCTGATTTAGTGTTGAGTAGAACCTTCATTTTTCTCCCCCCTCCAAGATTGTCCTTAGGAAATGTTAAAGGTGTGATTTGTAAATCAGTGTAAGTGGACTGCTTCTTTCCCTGTGTTTACCCAGACATTCATCTGACTCAAAGCTAAAGTAGCAGAAAATTAGAACAACATTATTCCCTGTCCCAATTTTGCTCCATGAACTGGCTTGCTTCAGAATCAGGTAAGTGCCAGAATTGGGCACTCATAGGAGGGAAGTGAAAGGGGGAATGCATGCCTGGGAGCAGGACGAATGACAGTGGCAGTATTGAGTTGTTTTGGAACAGCATTTTAAGGAGTGGCTGAAATACCCAACCTTACTGTCATTAAAATATTATGAGTAAATGGTATATTAGGATATTATGAGTAAATGATACATTGGTAAACAATATAAATCCTTGATTAAGATGAAAAAGGAATTTATTTCTTTGCCAGTCTGGCTTCCAGTAGGTATTTATGAAAACTCTGGATTTACCAGTGGCACCTCTCCCATCAATTAAAGAAATTGCTTGAGTTTTATAAAGGAAGGAAGAATGGAAAAGAATATACTGAGCCAGCCCAGAAGTAAAGGAAAGTATTCAGTCAGCCCAGAAGTAAAAGTGTTTGTGAGACACAATCCTCTGTGCTCCTTGATCAGGAGAGAATATGATGAAGGTTGCTGGGAAATTAAATCAAATCTCAAAGTTCATTAAATAAACTGGGATGTTTCACAAGGTGAGTCACACAGTGTAAATGAGAAGGAAGTAGACATTGCCCTTTAGTTACTTGGTTTATCATTAGGGAACAGGAGCGGGAAGTTGGAGCTTGTGGTACTTGGCTGCTTAGTTATCTAACAACATATTCCCTGGCCCACATGCTTCAGACCTTTCATTCTGCTTGCATCTGTTTCTGAGGGACATAGGACCACGGGACTTTCTAAGCAGTACCCAAGTGTCTGATAGCGGGCACAATTTTTACTGTTTCGACTCTTCGGTAGTGATAAGTGATATCATTATACTGGGAAAGGTGCAAGTGTTTTCAAAATGATCAGTGTACTTCCAAAGAGTGGGTGGATATTTTTCTGTACTCATTAGCCTCTTTCTACCTACCCACCTCTATGGAATGGGAGTTAAACATAAGAGATTTTACCATTTTGGAGTGTGTGGGACAAGGTATTAGTGGTCATGCCAGAGGAGAGTGAAAGAGTTGCATTTGATGCTTCCTTGAGGCTTTTCCTACTGTCCCAGTTTCATGTGTAATTGCAAAAACTTTAAAGCGTGGCAAAATGAAATAAGGAGAGTTTATTTTGGATTTGCCTAGCAAGAAAAATTCAAAGAATTTTCCATAATAATTTCAGTTATTTTCTCAGGAAAATACGGGTGGAATGAAGTATAGCAATGTGCAAAACTGAAGTTCTGTTCTGTTTGATCATTGAGCATGTCTTCTAATTGTATGTTTGGTTACTACTGTATCTTTGAGCTTGCTGTTCTTAAAAGATGACCCCTATGAATAAACTCTTGGGTGGAGATATCCCCAAATCCTTAAAATAACCAAAACTGTTTGCCTCTGTTAGAGCAAATCTGCTTTATATTTCATTAAAATAAGCATATGACTGATTGCATTAGCCAATAATTTTCTATAAAATCAAAACTTTACCTTAGCAAAACAATTATTTTCTTTCACTTCTGCCTTTTAGTTTGATACACTGTGACGTGTATACATTTTAGTATAGTGACTTTACTTTCTGGTTTGAAGTGTAGTTATGAGTATTTTGAAATTATTATTATCTGTAATGAAACATTTTAATTGAAGCCACTCTTGAGCAAAAAGATATATGGTCTTTGTGAATGGTGTAAAGACAGAAAAGAGACTATTTTCTTTGAAAAGCTGGAGAGCCTAACTTTCTGCCTGGACATTCTGAACAAACTGGTTTTCAATTAGGCTTAAATAATTCATTGAATCTCTTAATTGAATTTCTTTTTTAAATGAGTGAAAGGAAATGGTAGTTTTTGACCACCAGTATTTTAACCATTTTTTTGTTAAGAAGCCTGATTGGCACAGATGTACATAAGGGAGAAGTTTTTTTATTTCTTTCATTTTTCTTCAGCTGTTAGGGATAGTGATGTTGTAAGTATCTTTGCTCTGTTAAGGGACCGTGATTATAGCTTTTAGATATTTGATTTTTATCTTTAATGTCATGCATAAAAAGTGGGCATTTGCTTTTATTGGTGCAAATAGCGAGTGAGGAACATGAGTCTGTGGGTGGGGGGGAAGTGTTCTCTGATAATGTGTTCTGAATTTTTTACTCTTCTTTTCTTGGTTAGGATCAAGTGCGTTTACTTTTTACCTTGACAAAAAAAGGGACTTCCTTGTTTTTATTGTCCCCTACATGCAAAATGCATCATACAACTTCATTTTTCTCTTGGCAGCTTGGACTTAAAGAGAAATTTAATATGTTGGAAATTGCTGGAATTACAGGGGGAGAGCCTGAGCTTTGAGTCTCATTGAGTTGGTGTCTTACATTTTGAGGTAGATAATGAAAGTTTTATCAGAAACCAGTACAACTTACCTTTCAAGAGCAGATGTAATTGCCAAGAACTGAATTAGCAAGTCATTGCAGACAGGCATATGGACTTCTAATTGAGAATGTTGTGGTTTTATACAATACTTGGTAGGATTTATATCAAAATACGCTAAAGGAATTCAACAGATGGTAGTCAAAACCTGTTTCTAGTAGGCATTATTGACTCATCTGTTCCTCTCCAAAGATCGTCTGGGTATCTGCTATGTGAGATTTTTTTTCTCACTAGTTGGTTGTTTCTCAGGAACTGAGTGTCCTACAAGAGAATCTGCACTATGATCTTTCTATACCTGTTTCTAACATCTTCTTACAGAGCCAGACCTATTTCACACTACATCTTTACCTGGTTTGGTCTTGCTGACTGTGGCAAGATTGCTTTTTAACAGATGAGAGATTAGACAAAAAAGCATATAGGATAATTAAACTGTTCGTTTCTGAATATATTTTTTGTTCACTGGTAGGATGTGCATGAAGAAGTGACAGGAAAAGTGGGAAAAGAAACACTGTGCCAACTCCAGTGGTTTTGCAATGAGCTGCATGGTGCTGCTCAGTACTGAAATCAGAGTTTCAATATTCTTAAAACACAATCTTCTGTCCTTCAAGGCTGAAGAACATATTTGATATATTTGCGGTTATTTTGAATGAAACAAAGTGAAAGAAAGGAAAAGAAATTGTACTGATAAGAATTTCTTTCTTTCTTCTTTCAGACTTTCTTCTGAAGTCTTCCAGAAAACCAGAGCTATTTATATGTGGTCATCTGTATTGATGACTGTTTCTTACTTTTAAAACTGAAATTCCAAATACTTTGAGTCAACTTCATGCTGCTGATGACTATAATTAATCTAAAATGACATTTGTCATAAAGTTAAAAATGCTAAACTACCCAACTGAATGTTTGGTGTTCTGAAGGGTTTTCACAATTGAGTGACGAAGTACCAATCTCAGATAATGCATCACCATGACACTCTGGTGGAAATTTTTATTTTCATGAATTACCAGATACCTGTACAACTCAGTTACTTTGTTCATGCTTCATGCCTTACTTCACTTGCAACTTCATGAGACTTAATTCAAATTTGAAGGAATTTAGTGAACAGATGGATTGGTTTTCTGTTCTTTTACCAGACTGGTGAGTATTAGCACAGTTGCTAATAATGGAGTAGTTTGTTTCAACTCCTTGGAGATGCACTGAAAGCTTGAAATCAAATATGTCTGATCTTTACTTCATATTAATTCAGTACTTCAGACTATATTTTTATTGCAAAGGGATGCAAGACCAAGAATTCTAGAAGGTACCTAAAGTCAGCTAAGAGTTTTATTTTCAAAGGCCCAAGTGTCTTTAAATGTATGTGTGAAAATGGTGGACTTGAGAAACCAACTTTTTATGGTTTCTGTAAGCAATATTGACATGGTTCATTTTGTTGATGATAACAGTAGGTGGCTTTATTTATAACTAGCAATACGCTAATTGGCTTTGAGAGTTCAGCAGTCATTCTGCTTGTTCCTGTCACTGGAAAGAATACAGTGCCAGTCTAAGAATTCCCTCCTGTTAACAAAGGAAGTGCATCTTCCCCTACACGTGGACTTGTATTGGCACTTCTCAGGTACCTCTTCTAACCAGCTCCATTTGCTACAGACTAATTCAGGCTACCCCTTACCTGCCAGATAATCACTTTCTGTTCACCTAGTAAAAGGACTTCACCTTTTCAAGTGTCCAGTGAGCAGAAGATCCAGAGAAGTTTTTGTGTTGGAGAAAGGAGAGGAAAGCTCTTCCGGCAGGTGGCAGCAGCAACCTGTTGAGCCGAGCTGGGTTGGACTGGCTGGGTTGGAGGTGAGAGGGCACAGAAAAATGACTGGTAAATGATAAATAAATGAATAAACTTCACTGAAGATAACTTGCTAGCTTTTAATAGATAATGCCTCGTTAAACGATTTTTCTCAGGCCTTTGTACAAGATGTGGTGCAAGACTCTTGCCAAAAGAGCTCTGGAGTAGTGTTCAGAAAGGAGCCTCTCTGAGTGACAGCAGGCTGCTGTTGTTTGCTCAGCTACTCAGTGTAGGATCTTCAGAGGAAGTAGATTAGTTTAGGCTTGCCTGTGTTACCATACTGTGTTACCACAGTAAGATGTATGTAAGAGGAAGTGTGCATTTTTAAATAAACCGTTTACTTTTTGTGCAAGATAAACAAGTAGGACTTGTGTTGGGTCATATATTTGGTCATGTCAAAATTCATGTCTGTATCTATGTAAAGATAAGACCAAGTAAGGTGCTAGAACAAATATCTGAACAAAAGTACGTTTGTGGGCTCCCACGGGCTACAGTTTGACCATGATTTTATCAGAATTTATACTGTAACAGTAGTGCAGTGAAACCTGACCCCTGAAGAGGTGTGTTAAGACCGGTGAGAAGCCAGACTGCTGTCTCAAAACTTCAGTGTGGTGTTTCCTTCATGATATGAGCTACTGTAGTTATACCACAGGATGATCAGTAGTTTGGGGTCATTTGGGCAAGGTTTGACAAATGCACTGCTTATCATTCTTTTGTGTCTCGCAATTGCTGAAGAAGTGCATGCTTCTGGCTAGTTTTTATTTGAATAGATTTAGACATGCACAACCTTAGCTCCTGGGAGATGATAAGCAATAGAGCAAGAGGCAAAGGGCAGAAACTGATGTAGAGAAAGTTCCACGTGAACGTGAGGAAGAACTTTACTGTGAGGGTGACTGGGCACTGGAACAGATTGCCCAGAGAGGCTGTGAAGTCTCCCTCACTGGAGATGTTCAAGAACCATCTGGACACAATCCTGTGCCATGTGCTCTAGGATGGCCCTGCCTGAGCAGGGAGGTTGACCAGATGACCTCCTGTGGTCACTTCCAACGTGACTGATTCTGTGCTGAGTTGTATTCAGGTGAGAGGGAAATTACATCTTAAACTTCATTAAGGCTGTGTCAGTATTTGACACGATAGTCATTCCCGCTTGAGGTTTGTTTCTGGGTTTTTAAAAAAAAAAGTCGTCCAGAGTCAGCAGGCTTTCATGTGTTATTGTTACTGGCTTGCCATATTGTAGTATCTCTTGGGAAGCAAATAAAGAGTCAAAATACTAAACAGGGCTTGTTCCTCATGACACATCTCTAACAATTTCCCTGCCCAGCCATGGTCGGAAAGAGTACAGTGTGTACTTGGTGTTTAAAATTCCTCCAAATCAGTATTATAAGGCTTACTCTTCAATTACAGTATTTCATATAAAAAATTCTGAACTGTGTGTTGAATTAAATCTGATGATAAACATCTGAAGTTAACAGGTGAAAAAAATACATTTATTCCTTATTCTCTAATTTAATAGTATTAAAAATGTCTCATGAATGCTTTGAAGCAAATTCGCAGAAAGAAGCTACAAAAGTTGGACATAACTGTTTGATATATTTTAAATTTAAATGTTTGGAATAATACATTTAATTTATTGACTTTTCTGATATGTGTTCAGATACTTGCCTAAGTGTGAAGTATGTATGTGTGAATCAGATATAAAATGAAGTAATAGAATGTTCCCAGAATTAGTGGGTTTTTCCTTTTTAAGAAAAAGTAAAAGCATACTTTCTTTCAATATTAAATGCAATACTGTCAAAAATTGTGCTGTAACCAGCAGGAAATAGAAGTCTGTGTGCCAGGGATGCTTCTTTTGAGTGTGGTTGAGACACATGTGTGCTCCCTGTGTGTGTGGAGTATGGCTCCGTGCCATGCTAACATGCTATAAACTGGCTTCTGTCGGGAAGCTTTATCCATGTAGTCATAAACCTGAGTATTTGTATGCCCGTAGCTCACGCCCAAGATAGAAAGTGCTTGTATCAATAGAGTACAGCTAACAAGAGTTCCTCCCTTTTCATGGCCTTGTAGACATATTTTTGAATAAACTTGGAGTAAAGTAGATCACTAACAGAAAGAAAGTCATGTCCTATTGCTGCTGAGTCTTAAAATCTTACCAGGAAGCTAGGGTGTAGCCCTTACACAAAAAGGATAGCCAATATTGTGAGAGGGATTGTATTGTTTTAGTCTTGTTACTGTATCAGAGCACAGAAAATTTGCTTCCATACAAAGGTGCTGTAAACAGTTTTTACTGTCATAGTTAACAGTTTATTTTCCCCTCTTCCATTGCTTAGGATTTGTTAAGAGGACAAATGCAGTTACATTTTGGCCCTTTGTCTGAAGGATAGAGATCCAGGATCAAGTTTTGTGTGTGAACTAGTGAAAGAAAGAGGAAGTGGTAAAATACACTTCTTCCACAGACCGGAAGTTATGGTGGTGGGGGAGTGGGGGGAGGCAGTTTGAACTTCTGTTTTAAATTAGTTTCTAAGAGAATTTCTTGTAGCCCTTGCATAGAATTTCTTGAAAAGTAGGTGGAAACTTCCTTTTTTTTTTTCTTGTTTTAAAACATGCTTGTGAGGTAGTAGTCAGTATTCCCTTTTATTCTGCAATAGTTGGATTATGCATTTAATCAGGGAATGCCAAAACCTTTAAAGACCAAGAGTGTAGTTTCATGAGCATTTCTTTCCATGTCAGCACTGGCATGGGCTGCCCTGACCTTAGCTTCTTATTCCTGCCTTGCCCCTCAGTTGTGCTGGTGTAACTACTTAATGTGCCAGGTGGCTTTGCAGCAAAGCAGATTGTGGAATTTACCATCAGAAAAATATTATTTTTAACCTGGATTGATTCCCTGACTGGCCTCACTGCTCAGCTGCACAAACAGTTGTGCCAGCACAGCTGAGGAATGAGGACCGCTTAAGCTGGTACTGCAGTGGAAAAAGTGTTGTGAAACTATAGCTTAATCTGTGTATTCTAGGTACAGTTGTACTATGCTGGCAAAATATTCTTTACATAGATACAGCTTTTATTAGCACAGATTGAGTGTGGGAGAAAAGGATAATTGTGGGGATAATTTGTGGGGTCTGATAGGCTTTACAGACATGTTCTGACAACATAAATATGTCTTGACAGTTCTGTGTAAAATTTATTATTCTTTACATAAACTGATTTGAACTACTATGCATCATTAGAAAATTTAAGAAGTGTAAAATCAAGACATCCTATGCTTTTTTTATGCTGTCTACATGGAATATATGTAGTACTGAGATAGTTGCTTCCATCTTCAACCACACTGATATTCCTGCAAGTTCATTCAACCTTTATTTTTGAAGGTGAGAGTAACAGAAAGTCTTACAAGAAATGAAATTCACAGTTTTTTAGTAGATTTGATAAGAAACTGAAAGATCTGAAGAACAGATTTAAGATTTCAGGAGATAATATGCAATTGCTTAAGAATTCCTTCTTATATAGCTGTGGGTCTTTGCTGAGTCTATATAGCTATGAGTCTCCTTGGGAAAGAAAGTATAAAAATTCTTTCATTCTTTGTCCTGAAACACTGAGTCTCCTATTGCTTGTCAAATGTCCTGAACACAGATAATTAAATTATTTAATTTATTTTCTGATTAGATTTTCTTATTTTAGATGTCAGCTTCAGTTCTCAGTCTCATGTTATAAATGGGGGGTAGGGGAGTGGGGGGAAGGCAAGTGTTTTCCCTTACTTGGACCAGTTAGAATTCTGTGATGCTTTGCTTTGAAATTTTCTATTTCTGCATATTGGTATGCATAGTATACAGTGTTGAATAATTAAGAGTTGATATTACATTTCTTTCTATTCAGATACCATTCTGCTAAGGTGGGCTTCCTTCAGTCATATGTGCCTAACAGTTTATTTCTAGGGTTTAAAAAAACAATCTTGCAATATTTCATGGTTTTTACTCCCTATGTTGGCAAATATCTAGGCTCTTGTCTGGCTGTAAAAGAGTTTCATTTATTTCGTTTGGTAATGAGTCTTCTCAATGCCTTCTACCCAATTCAATTTCCAAATATCCGTGTGGAATGGACTTAAATACATGCACAATGAGAAGTCTTAGGTTTTGAAACAAACTAGTATTTTAAATGCTTTTGTTCAGCATTACTTATCATATAATTTTAAAGTTGAACAATTATAAATCAATTGAGAAATGAAAGATCGGGTTACAGTAGAAATTCGTGCCTTTGAGTTCACAATCCCTATGGCAACAACTGCAAGGAGCTTTTTCTAATTATGCAAAGTTTAAGGTTTCATTAAAATCAAGGGGGTGAAAAAGCAGCTCCTAAACTTCTACATTTTGTGGCTTGGAAAGGAAGCACAAATCTCTTCTTTGGAGACAGTTTTTTTTTGCTGACTGTTTGTAGCTTTCCTATGCACTGAAGAGAAATTTTAATATAAGGGTAAGCTTACTGATCTGTGCAAGAGTGAAATTGTTATAGTCACTGATATTTGAGAAAATTACGCGGTAGTTGGGAAGCTGTAAAGACAACTCATGCAGAAATTCCTCTGATGTTGGAAAAAAGGAGTATGGGCAATGCATTTTTCTGTAATTAGTAGTGGTTTCCTTTGCTGAATCGATAAGAAATACATTTCTAACGTCCAGTGTTGTTTGTAATGGAATTTTCTTTATAGTAAGTTACAGGAGGAGCTGATTTTTGTCTCTTATAAATTAAGATACAAGGAATGATTTTCTTAAAAGGCAAGTTACATATATTGTAGAGTTTAAGTAATTGTTAAATTAGTCTTTGCTATGAAACGTTATAGTGGGTAAGTGTGTTTTGTTCTACTGTTATATATACTAATTCTACTATTAACTCATGCATAGGAGCATTTCATAATTCCTCATTTTGAATTCATATGACTGAAATTGAGTGTTCACAGAAGAGTTTATTGTTCTAGAATATGTTGTTTTCTTTTGTTCCTGAAAGATACAAGGCCTCTCATGTTGGTGGTATTAGTGGCATTTAGGTTTCTTTAGATTGAGCTATCAATCCTGTTAGGACTTACTACTGATAAAAAAGGATTGATTTTACTATAGTTCAAACACTGTAGGAAGTGAAAATGTTTCAGAATATATTTTAACATCGTGAAGTTAATTGACTCTAGGTGTATTAATTTATTTATTATAACCTGTGTTGTATTATGGCAAATTGAGTGCATTCTTTGGAAGACTGAAATCAGTCATGCTTTCTAAACGTGTCTAACTCTCATTGATATAAAAGAGCACAGTATGGTCAAAATTCTTGGTGTTAAATCTTGCAATTCATCCCAGTGTGATTTAGTTGGATACTGTCACACCTAAACTGCTGTATCAGTCCTCTGTGCCTCCCAGTGAAAGGTTAAGATGTCTTGGTCAGTGTCATTAGAACTACTGCTTAATAATAGTGAGGGAGAGGCCTCCTCAATGGTTCAGTCACTGGGGGAACTGCTTTTTTTAAGATGGGCAAAAGAATACCCCAGCAGTATCAAAATGAGGCTGCAACATTTCCAGTGACACATCACTGACATTTTTTACAGCTTGAACATAACTTTTAGGGTAAACTAGAAGGACACTCAAACTTTTGTTCCTGTGTAATGACCAAAAGGGATTTTGTGTCAGTTTTGAGACTAATCAGTAGGCCCTCTGGAATATCTGTAGGGTAAGAGGAAGCCAGAGCATTTCAAATATTTTTAATCTTTTGTTTGTTTTGGTTGTTGTTGTTGTTTTGTTTATTTGTTTTTGTTTTGTTTTGTTTCTGCATAAGGAATTAACTATACCACCTCATTTAAAGTAACTAACCATGTATTTGCAACATGATGGCAACTTCTCTTTTATGAAAAGTGTAGCGGTTTCCATTCCTTGTTGGTAAGAAGCAGCTTTCCAGGGCAGTGAGGGAAAAATGAAGTTTAGAAATCCATCTGAAAACATTTGGTTTTGGTTTGGATTTTTATTTTTTCCTTAGTTTCATAATGACTGGTGCCAGTAGCAACTCATAGTAGCCCTTTTTGATACCTATATGCTTTTCCATTTGCAAGGCTTACTGTTCTCATAGCCAATAGATGGCCATCTTGCATTTATCCAAAAAGGCAGAGCAAGATCTGCCAGCTGTGATGACATGGGAAGATTTGGATCTTGACAATTTTTTCTGAACTTCAGTGTATGATATTGAAAAAGCTTTTCCACTCTCTATACTGGCATCAAAACTTCCCTGCTGTGCAAATAACGTTAGCAGTGGCTTTGATTTTTGGCATTAAAAAGCTTGGCATTTTAAAATTTCAGTTTTAAATATTTAAAAGTGTTCTCTGTGATGTCTAGAGAGGACATGTGTCTGGGCTAGAAAGAAATAAGTCTTACTCAAACGGAACCAAATTCCATGGAGGTATGTAAGCATCTAGTTAGTGGAGAGGGATCTAAAGGTCTGGAAAAAAGTGTGGGGACTCACAGAAGCTACTGATTAAGGATTTGCATAGAGCCTAGCAGTACCAGACCAAATATTTGGCATAGAAGTTTGAATTTAATTTGGAGTCAGTGTCACAAATTGCTCTGAGGGCTATAATTTTTCCTATCACTTTTCCTCCTACCTCATTCAGACCCATAACTTTCCTTTCTATCTGTTTTTTCCCCGCTTCAATTCTTAACTAGGCAGCTCTCAAACCTGAATAGTTTTCTCTGTGTTCTGCAGAAGAGGGAGATGTGTGTATTATATATGTAGGAGTAGAGAAAAAGTATTTTTATACCAGTTGTTGTATTTGCTTAGATACCTATCATTACTTGATTTGTAATACAACTGCTGATGTAAAAGCAGCAAGTTAATTAACGTTTTTTAAGAAGTGTCTTTCAAACAGCAGCTTTGAAAGGGCTTCTCAGTATGCTCAATATGTACTTCTCAATAAGTCAGGCTGTCAAAGGATAAGCAAAAGGGCTTTTCAGAGTGAACATAAAAAATAGCATAGGCAGCATGCTGTAGGATGTGATTATTCCTTCCCTTCAGCACTTGTGAGGGTGCATATGACAGCTTGTAGCCTGCCATTGCAAGAAATGCTGACAAATAGGAGCAACTTCAGATGAGGGAAATAAGTGGTTAGCGATGTAAGTGGAGAGGCTGAGGAATCTCACTCAGCATGTTTAATGTGGGGAAGACAGGTCTAAAGATGGACAAATGTAAAGAATTACAGGCAAGATGGGGCAGGAATGCTTTTCTCAGGTAGCAAACAAAATGACAGGAAGTAATAGATTGCAAGAAGGGAAATCTCAATTGGATATAAAGAACAAGTTGCTCTTAGTGAGTATGAATAATCAGTGGAGGAGATTTTCCAGAAACCTAGTGGAATCTCCATCCTTGAGATTTTTCAGAATTTGTCTGCCCAAGGCCTCGTGCATCTGGTTCAAACCTAAGTAAAGTCCTGCTTTGAATAGTGTTTGAAGCTGCTCACCTCTGTCAGTACCTTCCAACCTAAGTTTATCAGTAATTCTATGGAGATAGAGTTGGTTTTTATTACAGAGTATTCAAGAATTGTAGGCCCAAGTTTAGAAAACATTCTAGATCGACACTGTTTTGTCTGGGATGCTGTTGGAAGTGCTTAGAGACAGAGCAGCTTTACATTATATAGTTACAATTTTTGATGCCTCCTTGAATTGAGATTGCTGCTTCCTAAAATCTACTTTTACATGTTTCTTAGAAATGCTTTTGATTTGGGTTTTTTTAGGCAGTTACTGCTCTTCTGCACCTGTTTTAGGTGTAGATTTTTGGTTTAATATGTAGTCCTACAGGACTATAATAGGAGTGGGATATAAAAATGATCCAGTCATAGCACTGATCCAATGCTGGCTGCTGAAATAACAACACATGGCCCGTAACTCACTGCTCCAATTCAGCTTTTGGTCTAGCCATGCTTACAGGGTCTGTAATTCAGATTCTTAATTACAGTTCTTGGAATGCAGGTGTAATTTATGTCAGCCTCGTTCATTATTTCTTTCAGTTTTGCAGTAAAGTCTTTGACTTCAGAATAATACATTTTCAGGCTTTTTGTGTGATAGGATCTTCCGATCTGCTGGATGTGATACAGTTCAATGTATCCAATATGGTTTGAGCTTACGCAGCAGCTTATCACTGCTGAAACTCAAAGAGAAATCCAGCAAAAAGGAAAAGTATTATCTTCTAATAGATTGATCTTTTGAATTTGCCGCAGGGAAGAGGTGGACAAATATCATGGCCAAAGCAAGAAAGAGGGCAAAATTGCAGGGTCTAAGAGCAGAGTGGCAATAAAGGCAAGGTATACTGAAGATTTCAGTCTGTTCAGCTTTCTCAAGTAGTTTCACCCTAAATCTGTAACACTTCATTAGTAAAGGAGCATGCAAGGCTGACTGTTGCTGCCACACAGTTAACTTGCATCTTGTAGTCTTCTCATAGGGGAAGATTTATATGATAATCTTATCCTCACAATGGGTGAGAATAGTGATTGTGGACTTGTGGTCTTCAGGAAAGCTAAAGGAGCCGATTCTGTGCTTTCCTGACTTAAGATGACTGCTGGCCTTGTGCCACAGGAGGCAACTGACAGATCTAATAATCTGAGTTCTAGAGCTTCACTGTTTGCATCTGGAACTATGAGTGGCCTTTGCCCCTGATTTGAAAAGCTCATAGAGATTTCAGATATATATCCAAAGGATTTTTTTTTCTACTTTTTTTTTTCCAAAAGAAAGTAGGTCAGAGTGTTAATTCTGGGATTACTTTGAAGAGTTGAAAGACAGAAAACTTTTAGTTGGGTGAATAGCCAGATTTCATTTGTATTGAAGCCAGTAGATTTTTGTCTAAATATTTAGAAGTATCATTTGCTTAGGGCACTTAATGAAGAGCCTTAAATATTTTGTTTTGTTAAAACTTTAACTGTTTTGCATTAGTATTTATTTGTTTTTTTAATTAAGAAAGATCAAAGAAGAAAAGTGAGATGAGTGTTACCTGTGGAGTCCATAATCTAAATGAGCACAATTCTCTCTTTCGCGACTAATTTTTTTCTTTTTTTCATGCGTATAGATTTTGCCATAAATTGTGTGCTTAGTTTGGCAGTCTCAATTATAAGAGACATTATAATCAGTATCATTACCATCCTAGACCAATTGTTTGTGTTACTTGAATATTTTTAGGTCATTTTAATTGATGTGAGTGAAATTTTGTGCTTTAAATATGAATATAAAAAATAAGGGACTTTTTGCATGTAGATGATGGAATTGAGAATGCTTTCTGAAGGGAGTATCTGGAAAGTAAAGGGAATACTTGGAGTTACTCTTCAACTTCGTGGATTTCTTGTGGCTTTTTGTGACACATGCATTCACTACTTTGTGAATACCAGAGAAAGTGTAATTTGATCATCGAGCTGCGTTTGGTAAATACCAGTTTTGTGGGGACAGGCTGTTCTGTCCATAGGGGAAAAGGTCCCTGCCAAAATCTAAAAGCTTTCTCTGTTATTTGGTTGTCTGTTATTTTGCTCTAGAGGACTAAAATACGGATGTGTGTTATTTGTGACATAACAACATCTGTATTTGTGTTAGTTGCTGTAGTGCTTGATTAATAAGGTTTCAGACTGCACTTTTGATGAAATATGGCTAAGTAGTTGAAAACTTTTGATAACTGATTCTACAAAACTTTCTCTAACATATCAGTGAAACATTAAAACCTTGTGATGCACACAGCCTGCTGCTGCTTACCAACTGTTTGAATACTTACTTAAGTCTGGTATATATCAGATAGAATTATTTTTGTTCTGTTGTTTGATTCTTTCTTTAACAGTCCAAAGCTACTTCCAGTTTTTCTGTAAATGGTGTATTTTAACACATGCCTTCTAGGAGGAAGTTGTGTGGTCTCATGGCTGTACATGACAGCTGGGAAGAAGTAAACTGGCTTGTTTCTTCAGCTTCTAGTGCAATGCACACAGCTATGGGTTGGTGATGGTCCATTAAATGCTTTGTGCTATGGCTTTCAGGGAAATGAAATCACAAATTCCACCACCAAGCTTCCAGCTACACTCCTGTGTGGTGTCAAAGGTACATTTTGGTGTACACGTAACTGTATTTGTATGTCCAGGAAAGAGCACTGAAGATGGAAGGTGATTAAGTTGTTTTGCTCTTAAATCATACAGTTTGTAACTTGCAATAGCTTACAGACTTGCTCAAAATATTATTGCTCAAGCTATCCTTGGTATCTTTGCTTTTCTCTAAGCAGATAATCTCCCTAAAGCCAGTTTACTGCTCAGGAATTTTTCACTTTTCTTTTGAGTAATGTTTTGTATAAACCAGGCATTCTCAAAGTAGTCAGTGAAATATTGAATCAGAGTGAAATGCTGTATGAATGTGGATTCAGCAAGCTGAATGGAGTTTTTTTTGTGCACATTGTATACAAGTGCTGGCAGAGTCCTTGCTATAAATTTTTGCAAAATGTTAATGTTCTTCTTAAAGTGCCTCCTTAGCATATGGGGAATCAGAGACTTTGACCCTGTGACCTGGAAAAACTCCTGTTGTTTCAACAAGTTAGAATTGCTGCTATGTTTTAAAATGAGATCAGCAAGGAAATTGCATTAGTAGGAGTGTTTGGAAGATGATACAGTTCAGAAAGGTAGTGTTTTGCCTACTACAATACAGGAGGAAGATGATGAATGAGCTGGAGTAGGAGAAGATAGAAATTGTCTCTTTGGTTGTGTTGCAGTGCGTTAAATTCAGAGTGTGCAGCTCTCTTCGTGGCAGTACTGTGGAGTTCCTGCAGGATGTTAAGCAGGACTTGAGTGATATGTGTGTTAAAGCACATCAGGCTTAACTGTGATGTTAGTGATATATTTTACTCTTAACTTCCCAGTGCTTTATGATTTTTTTTTTCTGAAAAAGTAATATTATTAATTTGCCTTTGGTACAGTTACGCTTTTTTGAGGTCTTTTATTCAGTTACTGTGTTGGTTTGGCTTTTCATTTGTGGAATATGATGAACAGTACATAACATGGCTATAAGGGCAAAGACCCAGCAGCAATATTCATAACAATGTTATTGTTCATAGTAGCTTTATTTTAGCAGGAAATGAGAGTCTAAAATACTTTTTTAAATTATTGTTGCTATTCTAATATACCGACTGTCAGAAGCTCTGTTTTAAAATTTGGTAATAAGAATTCCTCAGACTAGAGGAATTCCTCAAGCTCTTGCTGTGTGAAATGTTACTGTATCTCATTGGCTGAGTTAGAAACTTAGTAAAATATGTTTCCCTCAATGGCCTGAGGAGATTTCTGTTTGGTGTCTCGACAACCACATTCAAAAGCATTGCCAGTAGTGATGCAGTAGTAACAACCTTTAGAGCAATAGAATAAATGAAGGATGGAAGAATCTCTTGGCTGGTTGGCTCTTTTCTGGGAATTACTAAGAAAACAAGATTAATTAAAGTCTTAGTGTAGAGATGGTAGTTTCCTCCAAATCAATTTTCCTGACTTGGATTATTTTTCTCCAGCTCTTGCTTATGGCAAGAGTTAGCCTTATATCCTTTATCTTACATTAAGATCCTTATAGTTAACCTTATACTTTTATCCTCAGTAAGAGGATGGACAGAGTTGTCGTCAACCTTTAGACAACTTCTGGCCACTCACATTGGTAACTCAGGTGGGCTGTACTGACACCTTTTGAATTTGTTCCACCTGCTTGTCTAAACTACAAATAAGTTATCTACTTACCTGGTTTAGTCACATTCAAGAGCCATAAAGGGAACAGGGGAAAAAATAGTAAAAAGACCGTACTTGCCAAATGTAAACGTCTTCCCAATAAGAACATGTATGTTTTTTTTTTAATTTCAAACAACTGGAGAGAGTGTCAAAGGTGCATCTAGACCTCAACTTGAAATCTGTGTTTGTTTTTTTTTGTAATCACACAAACATTTGAGAACCAGGTTTTCTTGGAGTCCAACTTGCAGATCTTTGCTTCCTGTATCTTTGCTTTCTCACAGTGGATGCTGCTCTTGTTGGGCTGCGCTGCTATGACCAGGTTGTGCCAAAATGGGTGCAAGATGGGGCTTGCACAACTAAGAATATATAAATTTAAGTTAAAAAGTAAAGAATAGAGAATGGTACCATGAGCTCAGGGAAATACTTAGAAAATCTTCCTTGTAAAATCAGGAAACAGCCTGTACATGTGTGCCTAGGAAAGAAAGAGAGATGCAAATGTCTTAGGAGTTTTTCCCATAAATTAATGTTTTTGGTCAAAGCAGTAAGAAAGATTCACCATAATTTTGAAATTATTTGGGACAAGCTTTTTTTGTTTCACAAAATCTCACTTTTTATACACCAGGTGTGCTATCACATTTTAAGCCAATATTATACATGAACCATTTCTTTTCTCTAGGGAAAAATGCAGTGTAAATACTAGAAAATGGGACACATCATATAATATGAATAAGACAACAATTGGCATGCCTTGTTACTGCTGGAATTTCTGTATGTTTTTCTTAATGTAATTGTATACATTTAATTTGCTATATAACCTAAGTTCAGCAACATCATCTAATTGTAGGAAAAAAAATTCTAAAGGCATTACTTAACTGCATCAAAATCCAGTTAATTATCCTTGGTTTGGACACTACTGATACAGAATGTTTTGGGTCTGAAGGGGCTTGTAAGATCAGGAACGCCTTTCAGAGGTTCACATGGCTCAAAGTGCCACCAAACTGTTCACTACCATTGAGAGGCACCCACAACTTCCCTGGGCAACCTGTTCCAGTGTCTCACCACCCTCAACACAAATAATTTCTTCATTATATCCAACCTAAATATATGCTCTTCTAGTTTAAAATTATTACTTGATCTTCAGAAGTTTTTGGTTGTGACTATGGCAATTATTGAGATACTTTGATTCTGGAATGTTTTCCCTAAAATGCTGTCATGGCCCTTGATCTCTGATTAGCTTAATTTCTGGCTTACAGTTGTAGGATAATGGAATTCTCAGCATTTTTAGGGGTACTTGCTTTAGTATCAGTATGAAACACAGAAATAAGTCTTTCAAATACCAATCTAGTCATCAGCAAAACCACTGGAAGATTGGGTTACATAGTGCAAGCTCTGAGATTTGTAATGCTGTTGTTGGCTTCTGTATTGAACTGCTGAAGTTCAGCTGTTTGCCTGGATACAGAGGCTTTCCAGAGCTTCCTGCTGTGAACTGAATAACCCAAAATACATATCAGAAATTGAGCCACCTGGCAAGCTGCTAAAACATGGCACAACATGTTTATGTTCTCATATTAATTTTAATGAAATATGGTAATATTGTCATTTGGAACATACTAATAGGGCACAAAGTCCACTCTTAGACTTTCCACTATTGTGGAAATGTGGCAATAGGATAATTTTACATTCAACAATTGTAGGTCACTATAGAGGTCACTATAAACGAGAACAAAATCTTTATATATCATGCATGTAACTTAGCATTTCTTTAGCCTTTTTGATTCTTCCATCATTGAATTGGCAGTATAATAATGAAATTGAAGTTTTTTTTTTTCATGGATAAATCTGAGAGTTATTGCAGTTTCAGACCAGGTGGGTTTGAAGTGTTTCTCTGATGCAGTCTTCTGAGTCATGGGGAAAGGTGCAGTGTTAACAACACTCTTTCTTAGTTCTGAATTGAAGCAGTGACACTTCTTGCTGTTCTCTTCAGAGTGAAAGCTAAGGTATATGGAGTTTCATTATGAAACTCACCAGTGCTTTTGTATGTCAATATTTCAATGCAGATTTGAATCTCTTTGTGCCTGGTTAAATGCAATTTCAAGTTATTTTGATCTAAATTTATTTCTCTAAGTCTCATCCCTGATTTCAAAAAACAAATTGTTAGTGTATAATTTTGAATAGAGCTTTACATTGAGAAATCCTGAGATATTCCTGGTCATGTGAACTTCTAACAACATGTCCTTCCTATGTGCCCGCTTCTATACATTGATGTCCCATGATGGCTCTTCAGTAGTAATTGTGCATCTCTTACTGAAATGTTTGTTATCTGGTGTGTGTGCTCTCTTGTTTTGGTTTTAAATTGAGAAATCACTATCAAAAACTACTGCTGAATATGTAGCTTACTAGGAGTTGTGATTCTCGGTTCATAAGATGTCTGTTTCATTTATGTGAGGATTTTTAAATGAAATACGAGCTTAGCAAGTGTAAGCTGAATCTTCCCTGGGTTCAGTGAAACCGTCATGGGACTGATGATTCTGGAGTTCAGATTGACAGCTCTGAAGCAGCCAGTCATGCTGGACTGTGGTTTTCAGTGGTGGAGCCAGAAGTCTGCAGGCTCTGCAGATCCAGGTCTAGTTGGAATGTGGTTTCATGCTATTGAAAGGGTGTTAGGAGCCAAGAGGTTTTGAGATGGGCTTCTGTGTGCTTAGGCTACAGGGTAGTCCACTTTGGCCTGGAGTCAGTTATTGTAGAGGTTCCTGAAGCTGCTCAAAGAACTTGTCATTCACATACATTTTATTGCTGCTGTTGGCAGTAGGTTACTGGTGAGTTCCCTGAACATCTACAGCTTTTTGAGGGGCAGTTTGTTCAAGGAAGACTTTGATCTGATTTGGACTGGTCAGATGTAAAACCTGAAAATTTACAAACTACTTTGGAGCCAGCTCGGAATCAGCTTTTAGAATTGTTCTATATGTAGAGTAGTGATTGCAAGTCATGAAAGCAGGGGGATAGCAACAAACAAAGTAACAGTTTCAGGTGCTTGTTTTACCCTACTTGTTACTGTAGTCACAGCCAGCAGGTACATCAGGCTTTGTATCACAAACTTCACACTTTTCTGACTCTTAGATATTCTGGACTTCTTTGGCTGTGGCTCTGATTCTTCTTCATGTTGTAGCTTTTACCAAGCTATCTTCTACTCAATGAACTAGGATGTAGTAAAATACGGGAAAATGTTTAAGACTTTCTTAGCTAATGATGTTAAGGTACTAGATAGGAGAAGGAAAGATACAGGTGGGAAAAAGAGGGATAGGTTATTAAAGTTCTAGTATGTCATCTCTTGATGTGTAATGAGCCTGGTCTTGCACACAGATACTACATTTATGACTCATTGCAACTGAGAAGAGCAGTCTTGGATTTGTGAGAGGTTAAGTGAAACTTTTGGTGCAAAGTTCAGGAGCAGATGGAAAAGCCAGCAGAGCTATTGGGCATCATCAGAAAGATACTGAACACATGAGAAATGGTTCCATTCCTGTGTAAAGCCCTGGTAAGCCTTCCCCTTCAGTACTGAGGGCTACAGTCCCTGTATTTCAGGGAGCATATGTTGGTGTTAGAAAAGGTAGTGAGAAGATGTTATATTATTTTTAATCAAGACAACAGCTCTTGCCTTCCAAGGAGGCATTTAGACGACAGACTTACCAGTTTGGAGAGGTGAAAATTGTGGGAGGATTTATGAGTGAAGTTTGAAAATTAATGCAGGTGGTGAATGCAGAACTGTTACGAAATCCTGCAACTTGGAACTGTGTATCACTTGACCTGTAAGACAAGAAGTTTGAAAAAAGTCTAAGGAAGATTTTACTGGTTGATTTTGAATTACTGTTTCAAAATGCACAGAGTAGTAAACTTCTGGAGTTCTTTGCCACAGTGTATTGGAGGAGCAGATCATTTCAGTAGGTTAAGAAAAGGAATTTGATTAATACATTGTCAACAGGTCTGTAAAAAGAATAAACAGGATGCTGTTCTTGAGTTTCCTCAATCACAGAGTTGTACATACGGAGAGAATGAGAGGAATGTGCTCAAAAAAGGCTTAGGCTTACATGTTCTTCTTGGGTATTGCTTTCTGTTGCCACTCCTGCAAACATCACTCAGCTAAAATGACCCTTCTTTGACTCAGTAGGATATTTATGTTCTTACACTAGTGCACATTGTGATCAGAGAATCTGTGAGAGATTACAGTGTCTAATTAGATTTAAACTGGTTGTTTAAAATAATTGCTTCATTTTAGGAAGCCTTTGTATCTTTTTGTCAGTCATCAACCAATAGCAGATTTTAAAGGAGATATAGTCAAGTGAATTTAAAAAAAAATTAATCATTTTTTTTGTAGACTGTCATTGTTTTCAGTTACTTTTTCACGATTTTTTAATGAGGCATGGTAATATAGGTGTGGTTTTCCTGGCCCGTTCTGACTGACATTTTTATTGTCTTCAGTTTTTTTCTCTTCCTTCAACTCTTAGAACAGTTGCACTGTAAGTAGTACATACTCTTCAAAATAGCCACACCTACTTTTGACTTCAGAGAGTTCATAGAGGATTATCTTTATGAAAGCTTTACTCTGCAGCATCAGGAGAAATTAGGTATGCAGAAGGAAAAGAAAAATACTTGACAGCTTTCTCATATTGTTAATCTATGGAAGAAATCTGATACAATCACAATTGGGGATGTGAAGATTAATACTTTTCTACTTGGCCTTCCTGTGAATTAATAATGGGGTTTTCATTCATTGGGAAGCCAACAAATGGAAGCAAATGTACACATTTGCATAATAAAAAAGGGAATAAATCTACTTAAAGAGTTTTGATTATCTAGGTAAGACTGACATGAAGAGTGTTAGGACTGGAATCCTAATGCAGGCAGAATTTACAGTTACTGTGGCATTCATTAATATAATTTTTAGAAATACCCTGACTGGATTATGCAATGCAATTTTAGCTTTGTGTATCTCATTTCCATATAACATCCTACAATTGCCATGAAATAGGTTTTACAAGACATGTACAAAACATATGGTTGCTTCTAAGATGAAGAAAATGGTTCATAGGGATGGATTTATAACATTCTTGGACTTTAAATTCTGAGTTTCATCAAATACTGTATTTAAGATACACATGTAGTTCAGAAATCTTGATTTTTATTTTCACATATATTTCCAGTACAACTTAGTGGGTAGTGATGTAGAGCTTTTAGGGGTCTTGTGAGAACTATGTGGACAGGAGAGCGCATGAGAAGTGTTGCTCTTAAACAGTTGGATGTGCCTTAGAGAATAAGTATAGGAAGAATTGAAAATGCCTTCTTAGCTGTCTTAGAGGTGTTTTGCTTTCCTCACCTTTAGTTCATCTCCAGTAAAAATGAGTTAAACCCTTTTTACAAATTTCAAAGCTTTCAGATCCAAATTTCTGTTGTGAACATACTATGCAAAGAATACAGGTCAAATCTCAAACTGCCAACTCCTAACAGTAGCTTAAGTCAAGTTCAACTGCTGTGATAGATTTTTCTCTGATAAAACTATATTCCTGAAGAAATTTTTACAGTGATCTGAGAAACCCTATTTTTAATGTGCTTATGTATGAGATTTACCAACCTGTTGCTGAGCTATAGGTGAAAAGGTCAGCTGTGCTTTGATAGAATTGTCAGAATGACCTGCAGTAAAGGAGGGTGACTTTATTTTTAATTAATTCTCTTAAGGGAAAGGAAAAAAAAATCCAAACCAAACTTAGGTACAGCCCATTAATAGAATCCCTTAATATGTACATTAGCATTACTGAACTAGCACGAGTTAAAAATCCAAGTCAAAGAAAACAAACCCCCCCCTTTTTTTTTTTTTTAAATAATTTGCTCAACATGAAAAAGGTACAACCCCAACTAATTTCCCTTGAAAAAGAAATTGTGTAACTGGTCATAGTTTCCAAGGAAATACCTGACAGATTAAACCTCTTTAAATGTTTCATGTGTGCACACTTTTGCTGTGGGACCCATTAAAATACATTGTTATTCCAGCCAGAAGTTTAAAAGACATTATGAAATGTGTTAAATAAAAAATTTATTTCTGGAAATTACTCTTTGTAATGAATTTGGAGGAATAAAAAATACCACATTGTGCTTCCAGGTAGGAATAGCTTCCAGGTAGGAGTCGCTTCCAGGTATGATCACTTAAAATAAATTTTCCATAGGAGCAGATTATTTCTTTTAACTGTTCCAGAGTTTGCCATTTTCCTCTGACCTTGCTCATCATTATTTATTTGATAGAAGTCTTTTGGTTTGATCCAATTCTGTAATGAGGTTGGGGAAAACTCTTAGTGATGCTTGTTTGGTATTCTGATTTTTTTCAGTTCTAAGGTCATGCAATGAAATCAGATTTATATTTTTCATGTTCTTGTTTGGATTCAGAACAGTGCAGAGTAGAAATCTGGCAAACAGTTACAAGGAAGTATCACTATGTAGTAAGTTGAGGATGAGATGCAAAACTAACTGTGATGGGATAAATTTATTCATTCTTTATTTAAAAGATGGATGATAATGAGTGAAGTGTAACATCTGGATTTGATAATACTAGTCTTTAAGCAGAGATACTGGTGAAGAACTATTGAAATGGTTTGAATTAGCCATGGAAAAGCTGAGTAATATATTAGAACAATTAAATTCTACTAGGAATATTTAATAAACCTGTTTCCATCATCTAGTTCTCACTTTTTTTTTTTTAATATGCATTTAAAGCATTAGCGATGTTAGTGTAACCTTTTAGATTTTGTCCTGTCACTTCTTAATCTCCTTTGCAGAAAGAATAAGAAGATGAGACTCTGGGGTAGAATGTTCTTGTTTCTATATTTTTTCCCTTACAAAATTAAATTTTAATTTTAAGAAAGCAAGTGTGTGTTCCGGCTGCCTGAGATTTGGCTCCATGTCAGCTTTCAGAAAAAGTCTATTAGGAATAGATGGGGAGAAAAGAATTTCACTGTTTCTTGCTGTTAAATTTATAAATTTTTTTGTATTGTAGTTTCTCAGAGAACTGTATGATTTTGGTTTTGTTATTCTTGGGTTTTTCTTTTTGCTGCCTGCAAGGTGTCAGTGACATAGTTAAGTGTGCTGTCCTGCATGTAGCTAGGAACCAATTTCTTTAAGGAAAGTTGGCCTTACATGCAGTGGTATCTGTTTAATTCCCCCCCTCTCCATTTGCTAGGCACACATACAGGGAAAGTTTCTAGTCTCATGTTTAACAAGAATGTGCAGTTATAAGTGAGGAAGAAAAGGGAGAATAGGTATGGAAAATGGCATGTAAGAGATTGGAGAGATAGGTTGCAAGAGAGCAATATGGCATTTATTGTCTGATGTTCTTTTTTCCTCAAGCAATAGGGATACAAAAGCATACTTCTGATTGTAAGGGGAGTGTTAACACATAAGTAAATTCAAACTGGCAATAAGCTTGCAATGCTTGTTACTGTCAGAAGAATGGAGATCCTGCTTAGAAGGAGTCTTCTGTGGATAGATATTCATATATTTTTAATGTGATTGCCAGTCTTGTAGACTGGAGAGGAAATTATATTTTTTAAAGAAAGCTGAAGTAAATGCTAGCAATATTAATATCAGCTATACTTTGTCATTCAAGAAATTCAGTGTAAAGAAACCCTTGATGGAAAGTGACCTAAGGTTAGTCTTTAGTTGAGTTATTGGAGTGAAACATCCAAATTGAGGTCTGGCTGAAAAAAAAGCCCATAGAAGTTTCTTAGTATTTGTTGACTTGGTGCCTGGATAGGTGTTTGGATAAGATAATAGGAAAAAGGTAGCTAAATCTATGGGGTAAGGCAGAAGGTATTGCCCATGAAAGCAGGGAGTGAGGAGGGGTGAAGATAGTTTTACTTTTTTTGGAGTTACCCAATGCACTGATACATAGTCTGTGTGTCTTAGTCCCGATGAAGGAGCCTGAGATAATTATAGAGGGATTGGGTGGTTTCTTTTTGGCTTTTTGCTGGGTTTTGTTGTTTTTTTTTTTTTTCATTCATCTTTATAGTTGCTTGTGTGTTTCTGCTGTTGGTTTAGCAACCTCTACCAGGCTTGCATTGCAACTTGCTGCATCTGATTTCCTGTCATTGCAGCAGTCTTTTTATGCACAGTGTCTGTAACCTGCACTATTAATGCTACAAGAAAATGTTCTCTTGTTTCTGCATTCACTCTCTTAAGAAATATTTACAGCCAGATTTCTAAAACAAGCTTTTAGATAGATTACTTTTACAGCATTTTAGCCAGGTGAGTAAAACACAGATCAGATGTGAACAGATTAAAACCACAGGAAAGCGTGAGCAATTTACTTGCTGGATGTAGCTGAACTAACAAGGAAGCTATAAAGGCTGCATTGATTTGAGTTTGGAGAAGGTGAAGGGCATGCTGGCTACTGTGGCAGAGTTCTGCATATTTCCAAAAGCTATTCTCTTGAATGCACAAAGGCTGTTTTCCAAATGGTAGCTGACCAAAAATGGGACTTCAGTCATAATGGATGCATCATAACTTAAATGGAATTATTAAATACAGCAGTTATGTTAAAATCTGCACAATTACCTTTGATACTAATTGTGGCATGGACTGTATGTGAAATTGCAGTAGGAAAAATTTAGTAATGAACAAGAAGTGCAGATAACATTCTAGTCTGTCAGCTTCTTTGTTTAGATTTTTTCAGGTTTAATTATTTCATAAAATCCATTCTGGCAGAATCTACTCCGAAGAACACTTATTTTATAAGTGTTTTGTGGAAAGTCAGCATGATACTAAGTTAAGTTTTGTACTGAAGAATTGTCTGTGATGTGTTAAACATGTACTCTGTCAGAGGAAAGGAGACTTGAAAAATTATGTATTTGACTAGCACTGGTCCAGCACTGTAATGGCCAAGTATTTGGCGTCTGAATTATATTTCACATTAAGTTGTCTTTGAATATTTTCATAAACAGGAGGGGCAGTTTATTTTGTGTCTCATACTCATGGTTCTGAGTAGTCTTTGGGAGATGACACATCGTTTACTTTGGTTTCAATAGTTTTCACAGAATAAAGCTTCAACAGGAGCTCCATCATGATACAATTACCAGGCCTTTTAAGTTGTCTGGGGATCATGCCAATACTCTTTGAAAAAGGACACAGCTAATTAATTCTTCCGGTTACTTAGTATTTCTGGCATAAATGAGCCCTGAGATCTCTGTCTCTCTTCAACATTATAAAGTCACATTGAAGGGGTTATTTGGGTTTTTTTTGTTTTTTTTTTTAATAGCTGGAAGTAGTATGTAAAATGATTAGTAAATGGACATTACTACAAGAATAACTTTATATTGTACTGCGCTCCAGTATTTAGAAGTTTTCCTTTGTAATTAAACTCTCATATTAATGATTTTAGGAAGAATTATTTCTCTGAGTCACCAGTGTTGAATTTTCCTTCTACCAATAATTAATTTCTTGAATAGATTTTTCTGATTACTTCTGTAGTGCTGTATTGCCTTTATTTATATGCTAGAGTCGCTGAATGAAGCCAGCAGTTTCCTTTGCCTCCTGTTGGTACCCTTTTCTTCTACAGTCTAATTACTGGTCTTGGCTAATCCTTCTTGCATTCATGCCTTTTATTTTCCACTTGCATATGTAACTAACTAAATATTCTAAGAATATTTCTAACAATATTCTGAATGATCCTGAGTTCTGTGGCTGTCAGCAGTGGTGCATGTTTGTTCCTTAGGCTTGCATCTGTCAAAGTAACTTTCAGTTCCTTTAAGTTTGCCTCTGGACATGGATCTTGACTCCTTTTGGTAGTTTCTTGCAACATGAAGAACATCAAGAACTTCTTCATTTGTCTTTACTAGAGAGGCCTCAAAAGGCCTCATGACCTGTCACTTCAGTCTTCCTTAAGGTTAATTTGAGTTTATTAATAGTCTTTTGCTATCTTTGAGCTCTTTAGTGGGTTTTTCTTCTTGAAGCGATGATTGGAATGAGACCTTCATATGCATATGATACATTGTTCACATGTTAGATTGTCAATGAAGCCATATTAGTTGACTATCGTAATTGAAAGTAAGGAAAAAAAACTCTTTACTTTTTGTGTTGGAGTATATTTCTCTGAATTAAAATAATGGAGGCAGAGCCTCTTTGGTTTACTTCTTCCCATATTAGAGTAAATATCATATTTTGCTATGCTGGCACACTTGATGCACACGTGCAAAAATTTATCAGCAGATCTAGTAAAGAGATACTGCCCGCAGGCACCTGCTTGGTGCTAAGCCACCAAAACCTAAAAGTACAGTAGAAAAAATAAAAATAAGCAATCTCCCAAGTTTTGCATGCTACCAACAAATAACTAAACTTTGCAAGCTTTAAATGATGACCCATAAATCATTTTATGCCTCATGAAGGTGCAGACAAATTTTTCTGTAGCACTTTCGAATTTTAAGATAATTGTTATAATACTGTGCGGTTTCAGAGTAATAAATAGAAACTGTGGTCGTTTTGTGTTTTATCAAGACTTCAGACACTGAAAAATGAGTTAGAATACAAAATACTTCATTGAAATGAAGCACTAGGGTGACAATGTAGAACATTTGTTTTAAATACTGCTTTTTTAATTTATTCTCTGTGTTTTTTTTAAAAAGACTACATGCCTTAATCTCTTTCCATGGAGTTTTTGCTGTACTAGCTATGAAGCTGCTTTTTATAGATACAAAGTTTTGGTACTGTACAAGAAACTTGAGAGTGAGGTCATCGAGTTTGCTCTTCTCAAATAATAGAGCATATGGCAAAGTGGTTTGCTTTAGTGTAGGTTAGATAAATTGGAAAAAAAAATCAGTGGTCTTAGGAGAATTGAGGAGGGTTAACAATTTAGCAGGAAGTTTTATGGACTGCTTAGTAGAAGAGGGGTGGAAAAATGGCATTTGATATTGAACTAGGGTAAACCATCTTGTCAGATTTGAAGTTTAGTGAGAGAAATATTGCAGTACAGTCTTTGATAAACAATGTAATTGTTTAGTTTTTTAATTTGAACAGAGTTTTTCCTTATAATTTGTTTAAAGAAGGTGCAAGATCAGTAGTGTCTTGTCACTGCTCAGATTACTCTAGCACTATAAACCATTGAAGAAATAACATAGGTGTACTTCCAGTGAGACATAGACTGAGTAACTTTTTTAATTGCTCTGCTGCTGCCACAGAGAAAGTGAATAAAACTCTTGGAGATGCTTGAGTAAAATTTTTTAATTTAAGAGGTAAATGTATATTTGAGTTAACTATGTCAGGGTTTTTATGAACCGTATGGTCACATTTATTTATAATGCTAGTTTATATGAAGAAGATACCATTCTGTTAACATTCAGGTCCATTCTTTGAAGATTTATTTGTAGAAATTCGTGGTAAAAGCTTGTAGATATCATATGGTCTGGACAGATAATTTGTATTAATGTGTTGATTTAGTGATTGTGGAATAGTCTTGTTCATAGCTCTTCATAATTTCATTCAAAGCAGGAACAGAATTAATTAAAGAAGCCTACATTGTTGCAGTGTTATTTCCTTCTAGTGATAATTTCAGAGTGTTCTGAAGTATGTTGGGTGAAAACCAAGTAGACAATTGCTAGTAAATTCTGAAACTTAGAGACATTGAACTTATATCCACAATATCCTGACAGTAAACAGAAGCAATGATGGTAAAGGTAAAAATGCAGGTACATTCAAAAGCGGAGTGAACACTATTTTCCATTATTTGATGTGGACTACTTTGCATTTGGTTTTGTTTAAAATAAGTAAAAATGCTGTTCTTAAACCAAATAATTTTAATACTTGGATAAATCAAGTCTTTTTTTTGTTCTTAATGTATTTTATAATATCAGTATAAAACCGGAAATAGAAGGAAACTGATCCCCAGATATGTCTATAAGTGGGCAATTTTCAAGGTTATTATGAGTGCATGAAGGACAATTACTTAGCCAGAGATATCACACGGGAAAGCATCAACATAAAGTAGTGACTTAGGTTGCATAATTGAAAGGGGATTTCGTATGTGTGTTTCAGTTTTTTGTGGAGTGTTCTTTTGTTACATCAGAAGTGCCTGCTTTTGGTGTCTCAAGGCTTTCCTTTCTCTTCCAGAAAATGCTGGGACAGAAGAGATGAGTACTCCTTTGACTAAGGCCTAAAACTGCCTGTTGAAAAACAATCCTGACCAGGCAATATACGAATGGCCCAAGGAAGCCAGCAAATTGATATTCAGGTTTTACATGACCTGCGACAGAAGTTTCCTGAGGTACCTGAAGGTGTTGTATCCAGATGCATGTTACAGGTCAGTGCTCTGTTCATGGCTGTACAAGCAAGCAGCATTGTAATTTAAACTTTCTGTATGGGTGTCTCCTTTGAAAGCAGATGTTTTTCTTTTTGTTTTTCTCTGTAAACAAGACAAATATTTCTTTATATTGCACAGCAAGCAAAGTGTTATATTGGCCTCTCTTTTTCCATGCCTAATCAGGATGGTCCAAAGTAAATCAGCCTGTAGATCAATAATCAGTGTATGCATGGAGACTACTGTCTCACCCATCAGTATGCTCATGCCTTTTGGCCATCTCAAGAGCCAAAACTAACTGTGGCAAAAGGAGGGATGCAAAGCCAACTTGAGTCCAGCAGGGACAATTTAAGGCAATGCTACAAAGTGTGGAATTTTCAAATTTTATTTTAAATTTTGAGTGTTGGAGCAGGTCCAGAAGCAACTTTGCTACCTGGTCTCCATCAGACTTAAAGGTGGGCCTTTGCCTGTGTACAGGTTGGCCCTGATGCTTTCCATTCCCAGCTCCCTTGGCCTGCAGAGCCAGCACTGGTGGCCTTAGATACCCTCTGCAGCAGGGAGCCTGGAGTACCATGTGGGCTCAGCCAGGTGCTCCGAGTCAGGCTTTCTCAGGCAGGATGGCAGTTGTAGCCTCGCCTCCATGTTAGACCTGAGTGGGGATGAGGCACTGGTGTGCATCTGCCCAGGGCTTTGGCTGCCAGATGGGCTTCATTTTTTTGCTGTACCTTTGGTGTCTATCTGTGTAGTTAATGAATGGATTTCTGTTGGGCTTGATAGTAACAAAGCATTTTTGACCAGTGCTGTAGTTAGTGCTAAAGCTGCATATTCTTGACTTCTACATGTGGCTAGCTGTCTGTTTGTAATGCTGCCACTATCAGAACACATACCATATTTTGTATCAGCTTCTTGTTCTGTAACATCATGTTAGCTACTTCAGAGGATAAGTACTTTTGTCCCTCCAAAGCCCAATAGGGACACATAAATGCCTAGAGATAACAAATGCTGGTAGACTTATTTAATTATGTTGTTTAAACATGTTTGCTTTGCACTTTCCATTGATTCAAAGTATCCATACTGATTGATTTTCTTTCTCATTCTAAGATATTCAAGGTTTGATTTACTCTGGTTAATAGAGAATTATCCAAATAGTCATACTGATCATCAGTATACACTGATAAGAAAAATTATGGGTTGTGGCTTCCCAGAAGTTAACTGTCTCTGGACTATGGCTAGGACATCTGTGGTTATGATTCAACATTCTTTATGTCATAATTGTTTGTCTTGATATTTATATGTATTTTTTAATATGAAATACATATTTTTCTATACTTACATATGTATATGCGCTCACACATGCATCCAAAATAAAGTGTTCATAATGTTGGGAAGAGTGTCTGTGACAATTTAACATTTATATTGCCAAGACTTTATCATGACTCTCCAATCTTTCTAGAGTGAGAAGTTGTGAAAATTGTGTTTCATGGACAGAATTGGTTTTGATTTGCAAAAAGGCAAAATTCTGTTTGGGACTCGTGAGGTTTCAAGCTTTCTCTGGTCCCTTCTTTTTCATTATTTAGCTGAAAAGGAAACTGAACCAGAGTATAAATTGCCTGTATTTGTTCTCAGGATTGTACGCTGTTTTTATGTTAGTGCTCTGTAGGACTTTATACTACAAGTACATTTTTGTTCTTCAAACATGAGAACTGCTTGTTCAGCAAGGTCTGTGGACTTGATGGAGTGAATGCATCAGTAATCATCTTTTGAATGTAATTCTTGATAAATTTAAAAACTAATGCTTGTCTTTTTAAGAGACTTGGCAGTCTTTATAACATTTAATACAGTGGATTTCTTTTTATTAAAAGAGCCTTATAACTATGAAGAAAAGATATATATTATGACAGATTTATGGGGAAAAGTTTAGATTTTGAGGAAATGTTTTAAGTCAGCTTTCGTAAGAGGCTCTTTCAAAAACAGTCTAGAATAATTAATGTCCCATGCGTGCAGTATTGTTAAACTAAACTGTCACACTGGAAAGCTACCTTTTTTGTGAACTGAGAGCTAAAGACTCAGCAAGAAAATCCTGTCATATTGGTGGTTCTTTGAAGTTTCATGAGCTCAGGTTTCTCTGTTGTAATTCTAACTTTGCTAGTCTTTTTGGCTCGGGGGTTGTTTTGTTTGTTTATTTGTTTGTTTGTGTTTCATTTTTTTTTGGAGTTGTTGTTATAAAAGCTGCCTAACATGACTTCTTTAAACCAACAAATTTTGTACCTGGTCTGATGGGAAAGATTGAAAAGCAGAATTTGAGAATAGTTGTTCATATGTTTTCAGTGCTGCTGGAACAGTGTCTGAATCCTGAGTTCTGCCACCTTGTAGTTGGACATAGTGGAAGGAATTTCCAATAAAGACAGTAAGTGTAGCTTAGGTTAAAGACAAGTACTTGAGAACATTTGATATAAGTAAGAAATGCCATGCCCCCCCAGTTCCTTATGTGCAGGCATTATATGTCAGGATGAAGTTATTTTTAAGCTAAGAATTGTAAGATACTCCAGGTGAGACTCTGAAAGAATATAAGCAATTATGCAGTTTATAGTATTATTGATGAGGCTTTTATAACAAGGAAAATTTCTTTGGATCACTGCGAATTGTGCAGAGAAAGTGTACAGATGCTTGAGTAATCTTCCATTAATTCTTTGTAGCCAATCACAGCTGTTTCTAAAGAAAGGTTTATAGCATTATATGCTTATAATGAAAAACTTAAGGATAAAGAGAATATGCAAGTAAATAGCCCTCTGCCGAAATACCTAAAAAATACATAGAATACTAGAAACAGAAGACCACCAAGGAGCTAATAGGAGGAAACTTAGGAGAAAACTACTTAATCTAGGGAGTAAAATGTCTTGGGCTGACAGCACTGAACATTCCTAAAAAGTTTTATATCCCTCTGTTCTTCCCAACAATCCTCCTGCATTCAGCTCTCCCATTCTCCTCATTTAAAGGAGTCACTGCAGCGTCCACAGTCTGTGGACATTGTTCCCTGTTGTTCTATTTTTTGTGTCCGGAGCATTCTATACCTGCTCCTCAAGTCTGTGTCCTCTCCTTGCTTCCTCATTTCCCTCCAACATTCTTATTCTTTCTTTTTTTTTCTTTCTCTTTCAGGGTGCCAACATTTTAAACTCAATTGGGACATGGGCAGAGATAAGATGAGGGGTATTGTTTTGTTTGAATATGCTCAGTTCTGCCATCAACCGGTTCTCTGATCTGTAAAGAGTTAGAAGCGGTTGAAACCCTGCCTCTGCCAGCCAGAAGATGCCAGGGGTTCCATGTGCCCCTGTTTCCCCTTTGAGTTCTCCAATTTTCTCATTGACGTCACTGAAATTTTGGAATTGATTGGATGCGGTCTTTAAAAAGAAAAAAAAATTGTCCAAAGAAATGCATTCAAGCTGAATGTAAGGGCCTTGCAAGCTTGGCCTGTTCCTTTTTGGTTTGGTATTTTTGGCCTTTCTGTTAATGATTTTAATTCACTTCATGCAAAATCCGCCTTTGAGATCTTTCAAGCTTGTTTTTCTGTGGCATCCTATCTTTTTCCCTTTTCTGGCTCCCTTTTCTCCCTTGCAAGAAATACCAGGCTATTGTTCTTATCTTCTCTTACCCACTGTTCTGTCTGCGTGTTTCCTTTCTTCACTACTAACTTCCTTTGATTACTTTGTCCTCTGGTGCTTATTCCAAGCTAGAGCAAATATACGTATCATCAATTTGATCCATTTTCATATCTCTGAATACATTTTTGCGGCAATCCTTATATAGAGCTGGCTTGTTAGATAGCCTTTAGGAAATCCTGTCATTTTAAAAAGTTTTGTGGCTGGGTTTTTTTGGGGGGTTTTTTTTTGGTTTTTTTTTTTTTTTACTTTAATTTTGGAAGAATTCAGAAGTGTATCTGGTCTGTATGAGCACATAGTTTTGGTTTGGTGAAGTTTAGCTTTTAGTCATCCCTCTCCCACTTCTGTTTGTTTTCTTTTTTTTTT